>CM076574.1:967840209-968018070 GCA_034641835.2 Pinus albicaulis
TAAATTTATATTTCCCCGCCGGAACATATAAAACCTTTGATTTTTATAAAACCGGTCGTTTTATTATTTTTATTAAAAACCCGCTCGTATAAATTATGGAGCAATCTCCACCATTGATTTTCTCCACAGATCGGACAGTGAGGAGCGTGCTTTCCTGTGGACCCCCCCCAACCATGCGCTATTTTCCTAAACCACGTGGTATATTTTGCACCACCTTCGAGCCAAAAGCTATTTTCTTCCATTGGCCAGCGATTCCATACGCTGTGTGACGCGTGTCCCTTGTACGACTTGAAAACCGCCATGCAGCCATCGTCCATCGCTCGTTATAGTCCGGACCAGGATGCCTAGCGAAATCAATCTCCGCCGTCCGATCTAGGCCCACTCATCCCATGGCTATCGCTCTTCGAAAGTGTTCAATGGATAACCAAAGCACCCATGTGATAACTCAGGCTTCCGTGCAGTGGCAATCGCATATCCACCGTCGATCTAATCTGCAGATCGACGGTCCAAAATCCATCACCCAGATTCCCTCCGTTTTACTTTCAACATCCCCTAATTCCATCTTGGCCGTACAAATTGATCCAGATCAACGGCGTAGTTTCACTGCGGGGGTATACCCCCAAGATTTTTCCTCCGTACACCTGGACCCCCCGCAATCATCCCCGACCGTCGATTTCAGCGCGAATCGACGACTCTGATCTAATCCTCCTTCCATGCTTTTTCGACCATTCTAAGATTAAATCCCGACCGTTGGATGATGTCATCCAACGGCCCTGCTTCCTCCGCACATCCTCCGATGCAGATTGACCTATAAACGCAGGATTTTATAACGTTTTGTTTGTATTTTGCAGGGTTTCGAAGGTTTTCACTATGAACGAAGAAAATTCGAAAGAAGAGGGTGACGACTCTCTTGCTTTCGATTTACCAAAGGAAATCGACCACCGGGTTTAAAATTTCATATTTATAAATGTTTCATGAACCATTGATGCATTACAGACCCTGTACAACCCTGCGCAACAGCAAGAAAACATGGATTAAGCACATAAAAAGAGTATCAGCGTTGAAGACCAGGAAATTATCAGAGCAGAGGATTAATGGACTGTTTACGAGGATTATGGCCCAAAATGATCATTATAAAACTAATCCCCGGGTTAAAACAGAGTTCAAAACAAATCTAAAGGGTTTCACCAACATGAAACCCTCCACCGCCACAAATTGAGGCAAATTGATCCCTCTAGCTACCACGGCGCCACCTGTGCCTCAGAGTATTCAATCAGGAGCTGAATTTATTGATCAGGATTAGATATTTTGCCTCGACACAGCCGAAGAAGTTATTTCTGCCAGGAACTTCAATGCAAAGAATATCTGCAGAGTTACTTCAATGCCGCACAGTGCCTCAAAGGTCAAAAAAACTCCTACCAAGCGTTAAATCATTATGTAAATCATTTAATACAGAGGATATGTATGTAAATCCCCTCATTTGAGCCCCTCAAGGGCCAATGAGCCATTTAATTCTGTATTAATTGTAATTGAGATCTTTTATCAGATCTCACCTCCTCATCCTTCTATATATACTACAGCAGAAGATGAGTGAGTGTTGGTTGGTTGTTGGTTGTTGTTTTATCACAAGTTGTAACTTTGAAACTCTCTGAAATAAATATACAAGTCTGTTGAAGTTGAAAAACAAATTGAAGTCTCGGATGTCTTGATGATGTTGTTGCATGTCTGTTCTTGAGAAGGCTCTATCATTGGATCCATGAGCTTGGCTATTGGTGAAGTATTCTGAATTGTTCTATGTTTTTCCCCTGTTATCATTATGTTCCATAATTTATTACTACATTAGGTTGAAAGTTTTAGACTAAGAAATGACTCTTGGAAGCACATTAGATCTGTTCATCCTTCACTGTTTTATGTTTTCTTCTGCTGAAGTATTTTAGAGGCTTTAAACTTTCTCTTAAATCTTTATGCTTGTTTATTTCTATAATAGCTCAAATAGTTGGTTTCAGCATGATTTATGGTTTTCCCTGCTTGTCTGCCATCACTTGAAAGCTGTTATTGAAGTCTCCCTTTGAAGTACCATTGTTTTAAGTTAATCAGAGAGGTCGGTTTTGATCTTGCCCTTTGCCATTGCTTGAACAGTTGTTTTGAAGGTCTTTATAGTTGTAAGCATAGATGTTATTTAGGTGTTCCCTCTTCTATGACTGTAATTATCAGTGAATCTTTTATGTTTTCTAAGTCCTTTAAAATAAAATCTTTGAGGAAATAGGGAGTTCCCCGAATCTTAGGTTTCATTTTAAAAGTTGTCTTGAAGTCATTATTTTCTTAAAGAATGTTTGTAGAATTTATGGTTAGCCCTGTCTATCAAATATCTCTTTATTGCTAAGTTATGTTTTCAATTTCCCTTTGTTGAGAATTAAACTTCTCTTTCCAAATCATTAATGTCCATCTCATTCCAAAAACAAAAGGATCCTGTGGCCAAGTTAGATTTTCCCTTTGATATCCCATATCCCTTGAAGAGTTTGTCATGACCTTATTTTGACTCCATTGCCCAATGAACCAGATATTTCCTCTTTTTGTCTATCTTTCCTAGACCTTTCATGTTCTGTTGTATCAACTCAATCCAACCAAACAAACATCTGCACTTAATAACTAGTCTAAAATCCATACTCAAAGCACACAAGATAAACCTTTGCAAACAAATATTTGAGAGATCCCTCTCTGAGAACAGGAGGACTAGATCCTAGAACTCTAAAGATTGGTTCTGATGTTGCCTTGTCTTTTGATTTGCCAAACTGTCAAAACACGGGATACCAACATAATGGCGATCACGGTGGGACCTCTGAGTCAGTAACAATCCAAATACCCCTTAGGACTTCAGAAATCCCTTATTTTCAAGAATATCCAGTGATTATTAGCCACCTCATCGCCACCAACATAATGGCGATCACGGTGGGACCTACTGAGAATTAGAGGTTTCAAAACCTTCCTTTAAACTTTTTAGGTCCAGTATAACATAAGTAACTTTCTTCAAGCACTACCTAACAAATGGTAATCATGATAGGACTTAATTGAATCAGTGACAAACTAAGTAACCCTTAGGATTCTCGTTAAGCCTTACCAAACCTTGAAGGAACCAGTTACCAAGCCATAAGAGCAACTCTGTTTGTTTGAACACCTTAGCTAAGTGCAAAATCAGACTTAGAACACTCTCTTAACCTATAAAACCAAAATAACTCAAAAAAACCCAAAAACATTTCAGAGTTTGGCTTCATAATAAACATGGTAGTGGACCATAAAATCGTTTACCTCCTCAGGAGCTAAAAAATTCCACTTTTTAGTAAAACACTCATTCTTATATATCACTTACCTTTTGTTGTGTTTTACCTTATACTCTTAGACAGAGTCTGGGAAGGGCCAGGTAGCCTCCAGATCTCATCCTCTTTTTGAGGTGAAATATCTGGTGAATGCCCTCCCAGTCAATCTCTGGTTAGAGTTTGTTGCGTTTCCAAATATCCTCGCAAAAGGATATTTCACAAACACTGTGGTGGACAGTGTACCTCTTAGAAAACATTCTAAACTTCCCGCCTGTTGACTCCACAATCCTGAACAGACCTTAAGGCTCCACTGGGAAGAACCCTTATCATTATAATATCATTTAAATCTAGTTAGAGGACTGTAGGATTAAAATTTGTGTAAACAGATCAGTTAACCTCTCAAATATTGTCATACTTGGTTGAACTTTTCTTGTTATTTGGGTCTAAAAACACAGCATAGTGGCTCCTAGAAAGATCCACACTAGAACCCATCCTGACCCTGATCCACCTGAGATAGTTGATGACCCAGAAAGAATCCTTAGGAAGTCTCCTAAGATAGAATCTTCAACTATTTTCAGATCACCTCCAAGAGCTAATTCAGTCCCTGAAAATCTTTTAGCTCTACAACAATCACAAGCTGACTTAGTTAATCCCTTTAGGACTAGGTCATTTGGTGATTTAGATCAACTAGATTCTGAGTCTTCACTTTCATCTCCTAAGACAAGTGAACATCCTGGCAGCAGAGAAACAACACCTCCTGATTTACACTTCCTTCATAACCTAGGTGTCTCTCACCCAATATCAGCTCAGCAATCCACTACTATTCCATACACTCCTGTTCATCCTTCATCCACTATTCAAATCACTCCACTTCATCCCACACCTCCTCTTGTCAATCCACCCCTTGTAAACCCACCCCCACCACATATCATGGCAGCATGGTATGCTCCCTTAGTCCTTCCTGTACCATTAGTCAATCTTCCGCAGGACTATCAGTCCAAAATTCCATTATATGATGCTAGCAATGCCGTAACTGCATCACAACATGTGGATAAGATGGATGACTATTTTTACAGAAATGAAATTGATGATGATTCTGTCAAACTTAGACTATTTTCTCAAAGTCTGGGGGGAGAGGTAAGAAAATGGTTTAAAGGTTTAGCCCCCTGTACTATTAATGATCTCCAAGGCTTCCATCAAACTTTCTTGAACAAATGGGAAGTAAAGAAGAATCCTCTCCAAGTCCTTGCTGATTACAACAATCTCCGTAGGAACCCTGGGGAAAGTGTACAAGCCTATTGTACTAGATTTAACAGTGTATATAATGCACTTTCCCCAGAACTAAAACCTCCACAAGGCTCAGCCTTAAACAAGTTTTCTGAAGGATTTGACTCTGACATGACTTATTCACTGAGAGAAAGAGATTTTGCAACTCTTGAAGATATGCAAAGGGGTGCTCTTTCTGTGGAAGTCAACTTAATAGAAAAGAGAGCAAGAATGAAAACTGAGAAGAGAGTATCTTTCAGAGAGGAATCCCCTCCCTCTACTTCAAGCTCAAAAATGGAGAGAATGTTGGAAGAGATGATGAAAGAGATGAGCATAATTAAGAAAGCACAAGCAAATCAAAGCCAGACTGCACTTCAAAACAATCAAAACAGAAATAGAAATCAGAATTATAGAAAAGATAACAATCAGGATAAGCAAAAAGAAAGTGACCAACAAATTAGACCTCCCTTTCAACAGAACTATGTAGATCAATATGAGGAAGACAGGGAGTTGGAAAGATTGGAAGAATCACATGTAAACTTGATTGGATCAGACAGTGGGGATGATGTTTTCCTCACTGAGGAAGAACAAGGTTTCTTCTCTAATGATCAAAATAAAAACACCTATGAAGATTCTGATGACTATAGATTGGGTTTTGAAAATGCAATCATGGAGGTACACAAACAGTATGATCTTAGGAGCAAGGGAAGTATAGAGAATTCAAAAGATAAGAATACTAGCACTGTTGTCAAGAAAAACACAGAAAACCAGCCCAAAAAGACAGCAGAAAAAACCAACATTTCGGCCAAAAAACCAGATTTAAACAAAGACAAGGGAGTCCAGCTGGATGTTGAACAGAGTACCCCTAGCACTTCAACTATTGGTCCTAATAAAACTATTCCTATCGCTAGTCCAAACAAGGTTCAGCAAATCAAAGCTGCTAAAAAGAATTCAATTGAAAAAGCAGATGTAAATGTTAACAAGTCAATTATTCCTTTCAGCCTTGAGGGAGAGATTGCTAAGATAAAAATTACCATCCCCCTAGCTGAACTAGTAACCCAAGAAGTGTACAAAAACCAAGTTTTGAAAGTTTTAAACTTAGGAAGTGATACTGACACCTTAAACTTGACAGATGACAAACCTAAGCTATTGTTTGGCCCAGAGGTTGAAGGAAAATACCAAGAAGGACCAGTCCCTCCCTTCTATGTTAGTTTGAACATACACGATAAAATTCTACACAATGCCATGTTAGATTCTGGAGCTTCACACAATCTAATGCCCAAGGTAGTAATGGAAAGCTTAGGCTTATAAATTACTAAACCATACAAATATTTGTATTCATTTGACTCGAGCAGAGTCAAATGTTTGGGTTTAATCAAAGATTTATGCGTTAATTTAGCTCAAATCCCTGCTAAGAGTTTAGTCATGGATATAGTTGTAGCTGACATTCCCTCTAAGTATGGCATGCTCTTATCAAGATCATGGGGATCCAAACTTCAGGGAAGCCTTCAAATGGACATTTCTTATGCCACCATCCCTGTTTTTAACCAAAACAGAAGACTATACAGAGAATCCCACATGAAGTACATGGTGAGTAACATGGACAAACCAAACAACACTCCAATCTATTATATTTAATCAAGTTTAGATTCCTTTATCTTTTGTAACGAAGATGAAATTACTCAACAAGGTAAGGAAAACATAGACCCAATCAGTTCACCAGAACAATCCAATCTTACCTCAAATCAAGTTCAAAACATTGACGATCAACAACAACAAGAAAATGAAAATGAGTCAAAAATACTTTGGACAATAAATTTCGATGGATCCTGTAATAAAACCAGTGCAGGGGCAGGTGTCTGGATTCAAAACACAAATCAATTTTTTTCATACAAGTTAGACTTCCCATGCACTAACAATATTGCTGAGTATGAAGCACTTCTCCTAGGCTTAAAACTGCTTAAAAAATTAGAAGCCCAAAAGATATCTATTTTAGGGGATTCTGAACTTATCATCAAAAAATTCAAAGGAGAATACTCAGCCAAGAATCCAAGGCTTAGGGAATATCAAAATTCTTCCCTTGACCTATTAAAAACTTTCGAAAAATATGAACTCATTTTCATCCCTAGAGCACTGAATCATCTAGCAAATGAACTTGCCTTCACTGCTAGCAATTACCAAGTACTTGAGATAAATGAAAAACTCAGTATAAAGGTGAAACACAGACTTGTTGTGCCTGATAACAAAGATCACTGGCAAGTGTTCGAATCCGACAAACACATAGATGATTTCTTGAAATCAGAAAATGATTTCAGCATACCAACACCAGAAACTAGCCATAATGAAAACTGCTTGTATATTGAACAAATCCCAGAGGTTGAAATATCATATCTTGCTAATATAAATCATTGTGAGAATCCTTTTGAAGCATAGATAATGAATTATGAATACCAAGAAGACTTGGAAGTCTTACAATGCAAAAATGATAAAATCCCACGAGGTCTCACACCTTTAGAACACCTTTTTGATCTCAACGATGTAGCCAAAGAACCAAGAATGGAGCCTGTGGAAACAAATGTATAAGAGCATAACATAGGCAGTCTAGCAGAACCCAAGATGATCAAGCTATCCAGCACCCTCCCAGCTCACATAAAATTGCGATACATAGATCTTTTCAAAGAATTCAGAGATGTGTTTGTTTGGGAATACAAAGACTTAAAATCATATGATACCATCATCATCCAGCATAGGATCCCCTTGAAGGAAAATCAAAAGCATTTAAAAAAAAACTAAGGAGAATAAATCCCCTTTTACTACCGTTAGTCAAGGCAGAAATTGAGAAGATGTACAATGCTGAGATCATAGTACCCATTAGATTTTCAGAATGGGTATCAAACTTAGTTTCTGTTAGAAAGAAAACAGGGGAAATCAGGCTCTGTATTGACTTCGGAAATTTAAACAGAGCCGCTTTAAAAGACAACTACCCCTTACCCAAGATGGACCATATACTTCAAAGGGTAGTTGGGTCAAGAAGAATATCCCTATTAGATGGGTTCTTGGGTTACAATAAGGTGTTAGTGTTCCCAAGTGATCAAATCAAAACTGCTTTTACCACACCTTGGGGCACCTTTATGTATGTCAAAATGCCTTTCGGATTAATGAATGCAGGGGCTAACTTCCAAAGGGCCATGGACATAGCCTTCTCTGAAGATATTGGCTATTTTATAATTATTTACCTTGATGACATAACTGTTTTCTCAAAAACTGATGAAGAGCATTTGATTCACCTAAGAAAGGTTTTTGAGAAATGTAGGAGATTTGGCTTATCACTGAATCCCAAGAAGACCCTCTTTGGACTCCAAGAAGGGAAACTTCTTGGTCATATAATTTCAGAAGAGGGAATCAAAATAGACCCTACAAGGATAGATGGCATATTGCAAATTATCCATCCTAGAAGCCTCAAATAATTGCAATATTTCATTGGAAAGATTAATTTTTTGAGAAGTTTTATTCCCAACCTTGCTGAGCTATTAAAAAACATTACAAACATGCTTAAGAAAAACGTGGGTGTAAAATGGATGTTACCAACTAAACAATCATTTGAACTGGTAAAACAAGCTCTTACCCAAACACCAGTCCTGATTAGTCCTAATTTTACCAAAGACTTTTACATTTTTTCTTTTGCATCTGAACATACAATAGCTGTAGTTTTGCTTCAGAAGAATGATTTAGGGCAAGAACAAACAATATCCTTCTTTAGTAGGGCCTTAAGAGATGCTCCTCTCAATTATAACATCATGGAGAAGCAAGCCTTAGCATTAGTGAAAGCATTAAAGGAATTTAGGGTCTATATTTTACACTCTCACATAATTGCTTTTGTGCCACATACTGTTGTCAAGGACATTCTAAGTCAAGACCCTGATGGTAAAATGGGAAAATGGATTGCAACTATTCTTGAATATGACGTAGAAATCAGGCCCACCAAACTAGTAAAGGGGCAAGGATTAGCAAAACTTATGGCTGAGTCTAACTTCCAAGCATTAGACATGAATATGGTAGATGTGTTGGAAGAATTAGAAGAAGCTACTGCTCCTTTCATTGAAGAAGCATTTCTCAATTCTCCTTTGTATGCTGACATTATTTATGTGCTTTTATATCTAAATGCCCCTCCTTCTTTGTCTAAAAATAAAGCTATATTTTTGAAACAGAAAGCTTTGAGTTTTTGTATATTAGATGGGGTGTTATATTGGAAAAATGCTGTTGGAATTTTGCTTAAATTTTTACTTGAAGATGATGCAGGAAAAATCATGCATGAGTTGCACGATGGTGAATGTGGAGGACACCTCTACTAGAAGGCCACAACAAACAAAATTCTCAGATAAGGTTACTATTGGCCTACCCTTTTTCCAGACACTCAGAAGTTGGTCATGTCTTGCCATAAGTGTCAAATCTTTGATGGCAAGAGAAAACTCCTTCCCTTACCTTTACATCCTATCCGAGTTGAGGCACCTTTTCAACAATGGGGGCTAGACTTCATTGGGGAAATTCATCCATCCTCCTCAGCTCAACATAAATGGATCCTCACAGCCACTGACTTCTTCACCAAATGGATAGAAGCTATACCTACCAGGAATGCTAATGACTCTGTCATTATCAAGTTTCTTGAAACCCATATCCTATCCAGATTTGGTTGTCCCAGAAAAATCATAACAGACAATGCTGCTGCTTTCAAATATAAGAAGATAGTTGATTTCTGTCACAAATACCATATAACCTTGGGCCATTCCATTGCTTACTATCCCCAAGGAAATGGATTAGCTTAATCCTCCAACAAGAGTCTCATCAATATCATTAAAAAGTTGTTGGAAAAGAATAAAAAATCATGGAAAAGTAAGCTGGTTCATGCCTTATGGGTTGATAGATTAACTACAAAGAAATCAATAAATATGTCCCCCTATCAGTTAGTCTATGGCATGGATGCAGTTTTTCCTACCTCATTGGGAGTTCCAGCCATGAAGCTCCTTCAAAAAGTGCAGGTTGAAGAAAATGATATGCAGAGGAGGATCAACCAAACAATCCATTTACAGCAGACCAAAGAAGAATTTTATGAAAGAACATAGTTAGTCCAAGAAAAAATGAAGAAACTATTTGATAAGAGGACTACGGAAAACAATTTCTAGGTTGGAAGTGTTGTTCTTAAATGGGATTCAAGAAGAGAAGAGAAGGGGAAACATGGAAAGTTTGAGAACTTGTGGAAAGGGCCCTATATTATTCATGCTGAGAGGGGTCATAACACATTTTTCTTGAAATAATTAAATGGAGAAGACCTATATGGAGGTCCTGTCAATGGCAGGATGCTCAAGCATTAATTTTGCCAAGAATCTTAAGTTTCAAAGCATTTTTGTTTTACCATTGTAAATATCATAGTCTAGCCATTGCATTCAAAGTTATGAAAAATCAAAAATACAAAAACAAAGAAAAGAAATAAAAGAGGGCCGATTGTGAAAACAAAAAAGGAAAAGCCCCATGCCAAAAAAGAGAAATAAATCTGAAAGTGTGCAAGCTTAAATGCCACTCCTACATAACACACTTCTAGTTATTCAAATAGTTTAATCTTGACTAATTAGTTTTAAATTTTCTGCTGATAGGATAGTGAATTTGATTTGCAAAATTGTTCAATATTGGCTTATCAGTAGATAGATTAGGATAGAGATAAAGTGATTCTAATCTACTCAAAATCTAAACCAAAAGAAAGGCAAAGAAAGCTCAAAAGCAAAGAAAAAACAGAGCTGTGAAGAAAGGAGAAGGCCACGACGAGAAACTTTCAGATCCTAAGCCTTCCATTTTGTTGTTATTTTCTGCAAATAATAATCTATGTGCAGCTTGTTTTTATGCCATAGATCATAGCAAGTCAAACAGCTTAAACTTGACATTGACTATTTTTAAATTTATGTTATAGAATTTAGAGAATGAAAGTCTGTTGGACAGTTTAATCCCAACAGACAGTAGATTAGGTAGAGAAATTATCTGAGCTCAACCGTTTAATATGAGTTTAGGGAGAAATAAGGAGTAGAATTAGATTAGTTTTTATGCTTTCAAAAGAATAAAATTTTATAAGAGAGTTTTCCAATCCAAGTGCACTCTGATGAATAAAAAATGTTAGATTAGTAGGATTGGGTAGGTAGAAAGTTTGTTGATAAAAGTTCCATTGTTTTTTAAGACTGATAACTTGTTTCTAGAGCAAAATAAGATCATTCAAGTAGAAGAAAATAGCCCAATGGATGAGGCAACTGATCAGCCTCCCAGAGAATACAAGTCTACAGTTCTTGATGCCTTCAAAAAAGGCACCAACCCCAAGTGGAGCCACTATTAGCCACCCATAAAATTCTGTCATATCAGATGGTGGCTAAATGATGTTGGATAGCCTTCAAGAAAAAATTTCATTACTAAAATTGCTGATACTTGAAGACTTTTGATAATATCCTATCCTTGGATAATATTCACTACTGTTTCCCTTCAGAACTCAGAAATCCTACTGATTTCCAAAGCCAAATACTGCTGCAAACATCATTTTCCCCTTCCTTTCTTCCAAAATTAACCTCATTTTTCTATCCCTCCATCTCCCATGAAAATCCTATAATTTCATGTTTCTCCCCTTTCCATTTCATAAAATCCGTTTTATAAGGTCTAAGACCCCTTCTTAGCCTTATCGGAACCTTTATCTCCTTTGAAAAAACCATAAAAAACGCATATTTTCTATGCATCGGACTTTAGCCCCTTTCTCTAAGTCCCTAACCCTTTCTCCGTCCATGCGTCCTAGCGCCAGAACCGGTCGCTAAGAAATCAGGCGCTAAACCAATGAATAAATCCATTTTCGGTCCTATTTTTCCTTTGTAAAGTTTGAAAACCCACATTTCCAAAGTTTTAAGGTGAAAAATCAAGTCACGTGTTTTTATTTTAAATAGGTGGACCCGTCGTGCAAACGCATCACAGCCGTTCATCCCACTCGAAGATCTGACGGTGCGGAGCACGACTTACCTTGTGGTCCCCGCCGGTCATACTTCAATCTTGACCGTTGATTTGCTCCACAGATCGAATGGTGCGGAACACACCATCCCTGTGGACCCCCCCCATCCACGCACTATTTTCCAAACCCACGTGGTTTCATTCGCACCGCTCTTCGGTGGAGGGCGGTTTTTCCCCAGCAGCCAGCGATTCCATATGACAGTTGACGCGTGTCCCTTGTACGATTTGAAAACCGCCGTGCAACCATCGTCCATCGCGCGTTATAGTCCGGACCAGGATGCCCAGCGAAATCAATCTCCGCCATCCGATCTGGGCCCACTCATCCAACGGCTATCGCTCTTCGAAAGTATCCGATGTATAATCAAAGTGCCCGCATGATAAACCAGCCTTCGTACCACAGCAAATCAACCTCTGCTGTCGATTTGATCTGCAGATCAACGGTCCATATTTCATCGCCCGATTCCGTTGGCCAGTCAACGATTTCCCCTCGGCTGACTTTCTATTGCCCGATCCCGACCATCGATCTCTGCACGATCGACGGCTCAGATTCATCCTTCTCCTCTGACCGCCCCTTTCAATCTCAACCTTCGATCTCTGTAGATTGACGGCTCAGATTTTATCTTCCGTTCACTCACTCCACGGTCACTCTCGATAAAACTGGACCGTTGGATGATGCCATCCAACGACCACGCTTCCTCCACGTATTCCAATGCACTAAAACCAATAAAAGCAGAATTTTATAACGTTTTGTTTGTATTTTTCAGGTTTTCAAAGGTTTTTACTATGAACAAAGAAAATTCGAAAGAAGAGGGTGAAGACTCTTTTGCTTTCGATTTACCAAAGGAAATCGATCACCGGGTTTAAAAATTTCATATTTAT
The DNA here is from genome assembly GCA_034641835.2 of Pinus albicaulis. Taxonomy (NCBI): domain Eukaryota; kingdom Viridiplantae; phylum Streptophyta; class Pinopsida; order Pinales; family Pinaceae; genus Pinus; species Pinus albicaulis. Next base: position 967,852,695 of record CM076574.1, read on the forward strand.
CAATGTTTCATGAACCATTGATGCATTCCAGAACCTATGCAGCCCTGCGCAACAACAAGAAAACATGGATCAAGCGCAGGAAAAGAGTATCAGCGCTGAAGACCAGGAAATTATCAGAGCAAAGGATTAATGGACTGTTTACAAGGATTATGGCCCAAAATGATCATTATAAACCTAATCCCCGGGTTAAAACAGAGTTCAAAGAAAATCCAAAAGGTTTCACCGACAGGGAACCTCCACTGCCACAAATTGAGGCAAATTTATCCCTCTAAGCTACCATGGTGCCACCTATGCCTCAAAGTATTCAATCAGGAGCTAAATTTATTGATTAGGATCAGATTTTGCCTCGACACAGCCGAAGAAGTTATTTCTGCCAGGAACTTCAATGCAAAGAATATCTGTAGAGTTACTTCAACACCACACAAATGCCTCAAAGGTCAAAAAAACTCCTACCAAGCTTGAAATCATTATGAAAATCATTTAATACAGAGGATATGTATGTGGATCTCCTCATTTAACCCCTTAAAGGCCAATGAGCCATTTAATTCTGTATCAATTGTAATTGAGATCTTTTTTCAGATCTCACCTCCTCATCCTTCTATATATACTACAGCAGAAGATGAGTGAGTGTTGGTTGTTGTTTGATTACAAGTTGTAACATTGAAACTCTCTGAAATAAATATACAAGTCTATTGAAGTTGAAAAAAAAATTGAAGTCTTGGACGTCTTGATGATGTTGTTACATGCTTGTTCCTGAGAAGGCTCTATTATTGGATCCATGAGCTTGGTTGTTGGTGAAGTATTCTGAACTGTTCTATGTTTTTTCCCCTGTTTTCATTATGTTCCATAATTTCTTACTATAGTAGGTTGAAATTTTTAGGCTAATAAATGACTCCTGGAAGCACCTTAGACCTTTTCATCCTTCACTATTTTATGTTTTCTTCTGCTGAAGTATTTTAGAGTCTTTAATCTCTCTCTTTAGTCTTCATGCTTGTTTATTTCCTTAATAGCTCAAATAGCTGGTTTCAACATGATTTATGGTTCTCCCTGCTTGTCTGCTATCACTTGAAAGCTGTTATTGAAGTCTCCCTTTGAAGTACCATTGTTTTAAGTTAATCTAAGAGGTCGGTTTTCATCTTGCCCTTTGCCATTGCTTGAACAATTGTTTTGAAGGTATTTATAGTTGTAAGCATAGATGTTATTTAGATGTTCCCTCTTCTATGAATGCAACTATCAGTGAATCTTTTATGTTTTCTAATTCCTTTAAAATAAAATCTTTGAGGAAATAGGGTGTTCCCCGAATCTTAGATTTCATTTTAAAATTTGTCTTGAAATCATTATTTGCTTAAAGAATGTTTGTAGAATTTATGGTTAGCCCTGTCTATCAAATATCTCTTTATTGTTAAGTTGTGTTTTCAAGTTCCCTTTGTTGAGAATTAAACTTATCTTTCCAAATCATTATTGTCCATCTCATTCCAAAAACAAAAGGATCCTGTGGCCAAGTTAGATTTTCCCTTTGATATCCCATATCCCTTGAAGAGTTTTTCATCACCTTATTTTGACTCCATTACCCAATGAACCAGATATTTCTTCTTTCTGTCTATCTTTCCTAGACCTTTCATGTTCTATTGTATCAACTCAATCCAACCAAACAAACATCTGCACTTAATAACTAGTCTAAAATACATATTCAAAGCACACAAGATAAACCTTTGCAAACAAATATTTGAGAGATCCCTCTCCAAGAACAGGAAGACTAGATCCTGGAACTCTAAAGATTGGTTCTGATGTTGCCTTTTCTTTTGATTCACCAAACTGTCAAAACACGGGACACCAACACACCACTATTTCTTCATCCCATGCATCTCCTTCACCTTCCACTCATCATCTTTCTCCTTCTTCTAGTAAGCCCATTCCTAAGAAGCTAAAATTCCCCATGATTGGTGAAGAAGAGCAGCATTATGAGGAAGAAGAACACAATGAAGAAGAGGAGCATAATGAAGAAGAAGAACACAATGAAGAAGAGAAGCATAATGAGGAAGAAGAACACAGTGAGGAAAGGGAGAAAAGTGAAGAAAAACACAGTGAGGAAGAACAACATGATGAAGAAGAAAAACACAATGATGAAAGGTAGCAGAGTGGTGAAGAAGAGCGCCATGAAGAAGACCAAAATAGTGAAGAGGGAAATAATTAAGAAATTAAACAGCATGATTCAGAAATGGAACAGTTTGATGAGGATATTGGTAGCCCTCAAAACAGCAAACATGATGAGGATGAAGCACAAAAACTTGAGGAGACAGAGCCTAAATGTCCTGAAGAAAGTAGGGACAAGAGTGAAAGAGGTAGCCCTCAAAAGGACATGCAAGGTGACAGTCAAAGCATTCATGAAGAAGGTCAAAATAGTGGCAAGGATGATGAGGGGAGTACCAAGGGCAAAGAGAAAATAGAGCATGTGCTAGCTACCTCTCCTAGGCAAGGGGCCATGCTTTCTTCTCCAAAAGTGAAAAAGCCCCAGACATCAAGAAAGAGAGTGCCTCAAACTGTAACTCCAAATGTTACTAGAGCCCTCTGGAGCAAAGGGAAGTTGCCAAAGAAATCTATTGTTGAATTACCCAGGAGGAGAAAGACCAAGAAGGCCTCCCAAAGCAAGGGGAAGGAGAAGGAAGAAAGCAGCCATGAGAAGGAGAGGGACGTTGACATAATTCAGATAAACAGTGATGATAGCGACAATGAGGCCAGAATACTAGAGTCTCTCTTGATCAATAGAGAAGAAAAAATTCATGATTTGAGGGCAGATCTAGAGAGGTCTAAAAACCTCATTCACTTTTTGCAAACACAAAACAATCAGATGAGTGTCCACATGGCGGTATATGAGACACGGGCCACCAAATATCAAAAAGAGGCCTCCAAGGCACAAATTAAGTTGGAAGAACTCATGGGAGAGTTCAATGATAGCGAAGATGAAGATTATCCAAGGAGAAAGAGGCCAAGGACCATGGGACTCAGAAGAGCCTTAGAGAAACAAAAAGAGGAAGAGGTTGCCCTTTTCCAATCCTTTCCTCTCACTACTTTATTCACCCAAGAGATAGAAAACAATAGAGAAACATGGCTTGAAAGGGTGAATGACAACTTGGAGAAGAAGTTGGAAAAGGCCAATAGAGATTTGGACCTTCAAAGAAGAATGACCAGGCACTATAAGAAGCTCAATCAGTTCACCCAACGGAAATTGAAGGCCACACAAGAAAAGCTCAAGGAGGCTCAAAAGAGGCGCCCGACACCAAAAATGAAGAAAGACATATCAAGGCTCCAAATTTTGGCTTCCGCTTCTCAGCATGATTTTGAAAACCCATGAGGGTCATGATCACCAAATTTGGGTGAAATTCAACAAGTTTTGGTTTTTTTGACATTTTTGGGCTTTTTGTTAAAAATCATAGGCATCGCCATTTCTGTTTGAGACCTCATCAAAGGATGAAAATGGTATCATTGGATGCCATAATTTCAGGGGCATCTACTCAGAAATTTTCATATCAATTGAAGATGATTTGGTCCCCCAAAATGGCGAAACATAGTCACTTTTTCCACACTCTGCCACGTTTATCAGCAAAGTCTATTTTCTGAGTTTTTACACACAGGTCAGTTTTTGATAGACTTCTAGTGATAATTTTGGAGAAAAAAAATATTTTCATAAAATACACATTCAGAGCTTTCCAACGAGCCATCACGGGCTGCTTTTCGACATCGGGAAGTTCTCCAAAAGTTGCCCACAAGACAAAGGATTTTCTGTTGATATATTTCTTAAGTATTTTTGTGAAAAATGCACTTTTCTGAAGTGGCTTTTCCTAATGTGCGTTTAGCTATTTTTGGCCATGGTTAGTTAGGAAAAGTCAATATAATTTCATTTTTTAGCATTTTAAGGAAATTTTATAGATATTTTGTGCCTTGGGCTTTGCAAAGCCTCAAGGACAAAATTAGATATTTTTGATGGGCCAATGAGATTGCAAGTTGCACTAGGAGGTTTTCCCTCATCTTGGCCTATATATTCCAAGAGACTTCATTGTAAATAAGGTTGAACTTAATGATATAGAGCAATATATGGTTATACAAGATTGGAAGAAACACTTGTCTCATGCATTGAATAGTTTCTTGAATGTTTTGGATGATGAAAGAGGACTGTTGTTGGATTCCTTGACTTGGTAAAAAGGTATATTATCCCTCTCTGTTATGTTTTCTTAGTTTTCATTCATATTTCATGTTCTTGCTTGCTATAAGACAGTAGAGAATAGATTTGAGACATGCCCTTGGAGGCACCTCAGATTTCCTGTTTCTTTATGGCTTCTATGTTTTCTTCCTTCTTAGTCATATCAAAGAATTCTTGATTGCTCTTTGATAACTGAAGAAATTGTTTTCTTCTTTCATTTATGGTTTTATGCATGCTAAGTATGATTCACGTTATGCCATGCTTACTCATGGCTAGTCATAGCTCCACCTCTGAAACCTTTCTTTGATTGTTTGATTGTCTTAGATGAACCAAGGAGGTTTTGTACTGATCTTGCCCTTTGCCTAAAACTATGCAATCTTGCTTCAAAGTTCCCAATAGCTTGAAATACTATGCTTAGGCATTTCCTCATAGTGATTTGAGTTAATTTTTTATCTTAATTGTATTTCCCCAAAGTCTGATAGCAATTTTCTAAAGTTAGAAAGTCATATATCTCTATGTATTGCTTGAATGTTTATTTCTATGCATTTATCAGTTTATAGTTACATTTTTGATGATTACTTGTTAGCCCTACCATGTTTATGTCAACTATTGAACTATTTATGTTTGAAATCCTTTGTTCTTCACAAAATTAGTGTCCATCCCACTCCATTTTACCCAAAGATCCATTTTACCTTGATCAAATCGGCCCTTCAACATACCTTCTATCACTATCTAAAGCTTTCTTGATCTTTTCGACCCCATAGCCCAGTTAATATGACAATATTTTTATCTATCTTTGTCTTTGATCAGTTCCTCCCTCAAAAACCTAAAAGCAAAACCAAAAATCCTACTTCATAACTAGCATAAAATCAGAAACACAAGAAGCAAAACACATAGATATCCTTTACACAAATAGAGAGAGCCCTCTCTGAGTCCAAGAAGGCTAGGTCCTTGGACTCCAAAGATTGGTTTGATGTTACCCTGTCACTTGGATTGCCAATCAACCAAATCACAAGACACTAACATAATGGCGATCACGGTGGGACTTTGAGTGATAAACAAACTTAGATTCCCTAAACATTTCAGCAGCCTTAGGAATAATATTTGATTGACTTATCCCACCGCTCACTAACATAATGGCGATCACGGTGGGACCTTCCGAGTTAGTGACAATCTAAGTACTCCTTAGTAACTCTCAAAGTCTCAATCAAACTTAGAAAACTTAAGTGTTGTTTGAAGAGTAGAAGCTAGCTCTTTCACCATCTTAGAAAAATGATGATTCAGCTATAGGAAAATCTTCCAAACCTCATAGGCTGCACATAAAAAACTCATAAAACCCCAAAAACGTCCATAGATTGGATTTTCCTAGTTATTGGTGGTGGACCATAGCTACATCTCTATAAACACAACCAAGTTCCACCTGGCGACTCCACTAGCCTCTAGTAGGCCTAAAACTCCATAAAAACCAAAAAATTTCATAAACTATACTTTTATGTTGTCTCGTCCTTTCCAAAAAACTTAAAATTCATGGTGCAAACTCTGTAATCAGTGACAAACTAAGTATAACTTAATGATTCAGAAAACTTCACCTAAAAATAGGAGATAAACATAAATAAACTTGCAAATAGAACCATTATATTGTCCAAATAGTCTAGAAAACTATTGAAACTAAGTGATAACTCTTCCTTGCAAGTCTTCATATCAAAGTTTGCTAGAAAATGTTTTCCTGAAAGCATCTTTGATAGTGTTAGTGGTGGACCATAGATCTCAAAGAAATCCACCTGGCGACTCCACTAGCCCTCATTTTTGTTTTGACCATTCTTCAAATTAGCGAAACCCCTAGAGAGGCCATCCATCCAAAACAATCACAAATACCATCCTCTCTAAACTCTGAATTAAAAATCTGGCTTCATGAAGAATCAATACCAGATCCCATCCAGACCCAAATCCCCCTATAATAGTTGATAACCCAGAGAAGATTCTGCGGCAAGCTTCCGAAACTGGCAACTTAGCTACTGATAGGTCCATCCGTAAAGCAAGATCAGTACCTGAACACCTCACATCCTTACAGGATTTCCCATTTGACTTAAAATCAGCAAAAACCCTTTTTAGAAGCAAGTCACAAAGTAAAATAAACTTTGATGATCTTGAGCCCCTAGATTTGCCACAGAGTCCTGGTAGAGAAGCCTCACCCATTACACCTCCCAAATTTCAACTTCTCCACCACTTTGGCTCCTAGCACCCCAAATCTGCTCAAAATCAGTTCACTAGCCCAAGTACATCCACCACACCCATCCAAACCACCACTCTTCAAATCACCTCAGCTCATCCTACAAGCCCTCATATTTTAAATCGTCCATTAGCTCCCGCCATGGCAACTTGGTATGCACCTTTGGTGTTGCCACACCCTTTGGCTCCTTTACAAAATGACTACCAATCCAAAATCATGCACTTTACCGGAGTTGAGGCTTCTATTTCCCAACAACACGTAGATAGAATTAGAAATGCCTTTGAATACATGGAAATAGAAGATGAGACCATAAGAATGAGGATGTTCACCCAAAGCCTCGGCAGAGAACCCAAAAAATGGTTTAAGAGCTTAACTCCAAATAGCATACACGATCTCCTAGAACTCTACAAAACCTTCATAAATAAATGGGAAATCAGAAAAAACCCCATTCAAATCATGTCTGAGTATCAAAATCTAAAAAGGGAAAATGGGGAAAGTGTCCAGGAATACTGCAATGGCTTCAACAATGTTTATATCGCCCTCCCACCTCACTTCAAACCTCTACTTAGCTCAGCCTTAGCAAAGTTCCCCAAAGGCTTCGACCCAGACATGACTTATCAATTAAGAGACAAGGACCCCCCAACCTTGGAGGAGATGAAGAAAGTCGCCATAAGTGCAGAAGCCAACTTAGTAGAAAGAGAGCTAGGACCAGATCAAAAAGGAAAGTCACATGCAAGGATGAGGTTTCCCCTTCAGTCCCTTCCTTAGATCCTAGAATAGATGAATTGGTTAGATCCATGGCGAAAATTTGGGAAAAGATAAGTGAAAAGACACCTCTTAGGGACAACTAGGCAAACCCTCCAAACAGAAACCGAAACCAAAACTTTAGGAGAGAACAGCCTATAAAAAAACCAAGGGAAACTGACCAACAAATCAAGCCACCCTTCAATGAAAACTATGTTGATGAGAAAGAGAGGGATACAAAAACCATTGATGAAAGTCATTTAAACCTAATAGGTTCTGATAACGAGAGTGAGGTTTACCTCATAGAAGAAGAACAAGATTTCTTCTCTCCGAATCAAAATGAAACCAACTATGAGGACCCCGAAGATCATGCTATAGATTTTTAGAATTCCATAATAGAAGCTCATAGGTAGTATGATTTTAGAAGTAGAAAAAACCAAGACAACTCCAAGAAAGGTAGCTCAGACACTGCTAAAACCCTTGATACCATCCTTAAAAGAGCAATGCATAGCAACAAAATCGTGGTCAAGAAAACTGACCAAAACAAAGATAAATCTATTCAGACAAGCCTTGGCCTAGATCTTCCTAGTGCCTCTTCCAATATTCCCAAGATGGATGTTTTGAACAAAATCCTAAACCAAAGTTAGCAAATTAAGAACATACAGAAAGTCATGGTTGAAAAAACTGAAGCAAACCTATCCAAACTACAAGCACCCTTTAGTTTTGAAGGAGAAATCGCTAAAATAAAGATCACCATGCCTCTCACTGAAATTATCACCCAAAGCTCTTACAAATCCCAAGTGCTAAAGGTCCCTGGTCCTGAATATAGGAAATGACGCAAACACCCTAAATCTAGCTGATGACATCCCTGAAGTGTTGTTTGGTCCAAAAATAGAAGGGAAATTCCAAGAAGGAACCGCTCTTCCCTTTTACATCAGTCTGAATATACATGACCAAATCCTACACAATGCCATGCTAGACTCTGGGGCCTCGCATAATCTCATGCCAAAGGTTGTGATGGAAAGATTAGACCTAGAGATAACAAAACCTTATAAAGACTTATATTCATTTGATTCAAGTAGAGTCAAGTGTCTAGGCTTAATCAAAGATATTTGTTTTAGTTTGGTCCAAATACCTGCAAAGCACCTGATCATGGACATAGTGGTAGCAGAAATCCCTCCCAAGTACATAATGCTTTTATCCAGAACTTGGGGAGCTAAGCTTCAGGGAAATATTAAACTTGATATGTCCTACACCATTATTCCTATGTTTAACCAAACTAGAATACTCTATCGGGAATCACACATGAAATATATGGTCAGCAACCAAGAAAGGCCAGATAACATCCTGATGTACTCCTTGCATTCTGATCTGAAATCTTTCATTTTACACAGTGATGAAGACATTGAAGAACAGTTAGGAGAATTTGAAACAAACTTAGACCCACCACAACAGCTACCCCAAGTTATCTATGATGAACTGGACACTCAAAATTATCATGATCATGAGCAGTTATGTCTTGAGGAAAGAGAGTTCATTCCTCTTGAAATAGAAATAGAGCAAGAAGCACGAAACATTATATACCATCAAGAAAATTTCTCAAACCATAGGCAAACATCAGCAGTAACATCAGGAGACTTTTTCAGAATAGAGGCATTAGAAGACTTGCATATCACAAACCTCTTTGAAAATCAGGGGTAGGGGAGCTTAATGTTCTTACCATACCTTAAGGATTTACCATCTCATAACTCTACCTCTTCAAATGAAACCTTGACTGTAGCCATAACAACTCAAAATCCAGAAAAAATGTGTAAAAAACTTCTTATGAAAGGATATGATGACTGCAGTCCAAATATACCTGAGTTGTTTGAACTAGCTAGCATTCTGCCTCTCCACCAAAGACTTAGAATTGCTAGAATTTTAAATATTGTTCAAGATGCTACTACATGTAGAGAAAACAATGAGAAGCACTATGACACTATTATCACTCCAAGAAATAGCTTCGACAAAAGAAAAATAAAAAAATCTTGACCAAACAATAATAATCAAAGACAAGACAGCTGGACATAGGATCTGTTTTGATTTTAGAAACACAAATACACACCCTTGTGATAACAATTATATCCTTCTTGTCCAAGACCATGATATACCAATGATAAGTGCTGTTAATCATGTGTCTTTACAAGATGATGTTTTAGGGTATCGCCAAATAATTCCTTTGCAAAGCGAATAGCTCAAAGAATTTTTCAAGTATGCTAGAAGTAGTTCCATCTTCAAACCCAGAATTGCAAAACCACCAGACACCAAAAACATGCTCCTAAAAGCTATGTTTCCAGTTCTAAATTTCTGCATTCTGATGTACCTTGATGATGTCATCATATACTTCAATAATGACAAAGAATATCTGCATTATTTGAAAAAGTTGTACAACAAAAGAAGAAGTGGAGATCAAAGGTATAAAGAGGTACATCGGGAAGATATGGGGTTGTTTAGAGATTCATGCATGAATCCTTATGTTATGCTTGAAAGAGAAAATTTTCCAAGTTTTTCTTTTCAAGAGCTGAGTGGACCAAGAGTGGTAGGAGACCCTTATGAAGATAAGATGCTCAAGTTTCACCATTTCCAGGATTTCTGAGTTAAGACATTTTCAGTCATTGTATATACCATTGTCTGGAAAATAAATAAAAAACGGAAAAATCAAAAACAATAGAAAAGTAGAAAAAGAGGGCAGTTTGAAAATAGAAAGAAAGCCCCATGTTCAAAAAATAGTCATTCTGAAAGCGCGCAAGTCTAAATGCCACTACTAGTGCTCAAAATGTCTTGTTTAGTTATCTAGCCTAATCATAAATGAACATGTTTTAAATGCATTTGCTAATAAGTTAATGAGAAGAGAGATAGTCAATATTGTGTAAGCTTGACTTGTTAAAGAAGATAGATTAAGAAAAGATACTAGTTCCACATGCTTAAAACAGAACCAAAGAGGAAAGCAAGGATGAAAAACAAACTGTGTATCCTAGCCCTGATTTTGTAGATTTCATTTTATGCAAAATAATATTTGTGTGTAGCTTGTCTTTCATGCCACAAGTACATGCCAAATCAGACTGTCTAATCCTGATTTGGTCATTTTTCAATTTCGTGTTTTAGATTAGAGAATAAAATCCTGTCAAACAACTTAACCTTGACAGTCGATCCAGCATAGGTAGCGAAACAAAGGAGTTTATCAGTTTAATCTGAACTCCTGGAAGATATAAGTGTAGAATTAGATAGTGTCATTTTTCAAAAATATTATGTCAAAGGGTTGCTAGTCCAAATGCACCCAAAAGAAGAAAAAAAATGTTAGGAAATGTAGCGGGGTAGGTACAAATGACTTTGATGCTAATCATGCTGTCAATTTTCAGAAATAGCATCAACGAAGAAAGAAATTGGCCCCAATGGATAAAGGCACTGGTCCTCAAAGGATAGAGATATGAAATTCTATACACCTCCTAAAAAGGAGCTGCCCTCCCCAAATGGAACCACTGTTAGTGATCAGTATTTTTCACCTATTGATGATGACTAGTTTTTAAAGCCAATTTTTCTAGAAGCTGATCTCCAATTTGTCAAATCTGTCAGCTAGAAAACACCCCTAAACATTTTTTTTCCTCCTACCTTTTTATGTCAGCCTATGATGAGAAAAAACCTAGTTGTCAAGTCCTATCTAGTTTCAGTCATATAATGCTAACCATTAGCTGTCATAAGCTAAAGTCATATGTTGTCATTTACCCTCATCCCCAGGTCATTCATTAACCAACTGTTGATAAAAAGTCAGCTACCCTACCTCTGGTCTTGTGTGATCTCAAGATCTAGTCATACCAAAGAGAATGCTCTAAATCTGTCAAAGATCTCTACTAAGTTAGGTAGTGGCACTGTAGAAAATCCTTCCTTGGCAAAAGCATCCTGAGCCAAAATCTTTTGTTCAATACCATCCAACGCTGAATTGGTGCTTAATCTACAAAATAAAGCTTGATACACCCATAGGTCGTGCCACTAAAATGTCTTGATGTCTCAGTAGTACATGTTTCAAAAGCCAAACTGATATTGGGTTAATTTATAGTGTTTCAGTGTCTATTTCAAAAGCAGAGATGTACAAGCATTCCATAAGACATTTTCAAGCTAAAACATGAGAAGACAACTGCTTCTCATGTTGTTTTGAGCCTGGGATAAGAGTACTGGTCAGAAAGAAAATTAAATAAACCTCTGCAAACATAGTCAAGAAAGGTTAGTAAACAATGACTAGCAATCAAATACTCTACAGATACAAGTCATGTTGCTCCTGGTTTCTAAAGATTCACAAGGGTATTCTAACAATAGGATACATATCTCAGAAAATGCCTCTCATAGCATATTGCCAAATTTTCACTTTATTACTTACTATGATATACCAAGCAGAGATATGCATTACAAGGAAAGATGACACAGTTTGAAAAAGAGATGAAATGGCATGACTGTGTTAACCTCCTCCACACATGAGCAGATGGTTGGGTGACTGTGTTAACCTCCTCCAAACATGAGCATATGGTTGGGTCACTTGATGTAAACCTCCTACAGTATAAAGAGTAGATGGTTTGGAAATATGATAAAGGCCTCCTTCATTTAACAAGCAGATGGTCTGGAGCATAGGTATGGCCTCATTCAAAGAGCACAAGGCTAACAATGCTTCAAATGGCCTAAAAAACTTGTTTACACCAATTTCTCCAATGGATGAAACCACTGATACAGCAGTAGTGTTTCAAGAGGTGCTTAAAGGAGTTCACTGTGTAAAAGACAGAATTGAAATTCAGTGGGAAGTATCTAAAGGTTCATGGTTTGAAGCCATTTGTGACATCATCAAAACAGTGATACAAGGGTGTCAAAAGAAGTCTTTCTCTTTATCTATAAAATCCTCCTTCGAAGAGTAAACAAAGGTTAGAATGTCCAAAACTTGAAATAGGCTCATCACAATGACAGGAAGGGTATGACAAAATGTCTCAAATTCAAGACAACATTCAAAGAAACAAGGCATACCACAGTCATCAGACAAGACCTTTTACTTTACATAAAAACAAATTCTGTTGTTGTATATGATTGCATTGAAGGCCTTTAAAAGCCTTCTCTTTGATAAACAGGTATAGGTCAAAACTGGGTGAGTGCAAATGAATTTCTTTTTCCACAATCAAAAAGAAAATGTCAATAAAAGGTGCCTAAAAATGTTTGACCAATTTCCACAATGGGCTTAACAAGTCATCAAACACCAAGAGAGTTGAAATTTTCAAAGTAAGTTTTAGAATTGTAAATATTTTCCTTCCAAGGGATAGGCAAAGGATGCATCAACAATCTGTGATATGGCTCTTGAGCAGTGTTCGTTTTTGAAGGACAGAAATGGACAAATAGTGACAGGGTTATTGCCTTAATGAAGAAACAATGAAAGGGATTTTGGCTTTTAAGGAAGTTTCTTTACTTCGGAAAAGGGTCATGTCTATGGTGTCTTCAAAAAGAGGTTGGCCACAACATTTTTATTATAAATCTTGATCAAATATGGGTCTTTATAATGTTTTAAAGGTGATGAAATTATAAAGACAGTAATTTATGTTTTGACAAAACAAAACGCCTTTTAAAAAAGGCATACAACCTCCAAAACATGATATGAAGACATTTGAAGTGTTTTTTCAAATTATAAAGGCGGTCGAGACCCTTTCAAAGGCCCCATTTGCAATTTCAAAAGCCTAAGCATACTCCACTAGCTGCTCACCGGAGAAGAAAATTGATTTCGGGAAAATTTTCAAAGTTTGAGGCTCAGAAGCCTATGCGGCACACCTGTAGAAGTGCGAGGCGCACCTGTGTGCGCCTGAGCAAAGGAGTTTAACTACTATGCGGCGCACCTATAGTGGTGCGTGACACGCCTGTGTGTTCATTCACCAGTGCCTGAAGTCGACCCGACAACCCTCCATTGCGCGGCGCCCTCTGCTTTAAACGTGTCGCTCCTCCATTGCTTCCAAAAAACACTCTTAAAAGGCTGCTTCATCGATCAACCACAACCCATAAGCATTGTTCAAGGTATTTTCCATTACCTCTTGGTAAATTTCTAATTTTAAAGGGGGTATTGATGCCGTGTTTTCCAAGGAAGAAACAGTGGTAAAGAAGGTTGGGCCTTTGGTCAAAATCAAATTTTTTTGTTGCTGTGGGTGTCAAAGATCAATACTGTAATAGAGGAAGGTTTTTTATCAGTATTAAAGAGCCCTAGTTGCCTTACAAAAACATGTGATCACAAAGAAGCAGGTTTTGAAGGGAAAGGGGTTTGTGCCAAAACAAAGGGAAATTCCTCTTCAAACAAAAAGCCATAAACACACCTTGTTTAAGTCTTTTGCTCAAACACAGTTATTAAAGGAGATAGGTGGCTTGTCAAAATTCAAAAGGGTCTCTTTGGTCATGGCTAGTAAATAAAAATACAGTAAAAAAGAGAGGTTTATTAAGCCAATTTACAAAGCTCTTTTTATGTTATAAAAAGATAAGACTGCTCACAGTTATTGGAAAATAAATACAGAGTTTTAGAGGTCTCAAGTTTGCTGGAAGGTTTCCTGACAGTGTAAACAAAGAACAAACCTGGTCTGTTAAATCAAAGAGGGAAATAGTGGTTAAAGGTTTAAGGCTTGGTGAATTTGAAAAGGGTCCTTTTTGTGTTGTAAGATAGTGAAATTTTGTGCAACCCCTAGAATTCAAAAAAGGCAGAGTCTGTTTTCAAGGTTTTCAAAGTCAGCTAAAAGGTGTCTTGTTTACTTTGTAAATAATAGTGCATAGTAAAAGAGCAGTGTTTGGAGGGAAAGGTTTTTTTGTCAAAACAAAGGAGATCCTTTTTCAAAAAGGAAACACAAACACATCTTTTTCAAAATCTTTGCCCAAACATAGTAATAAATTAATTTTGGTTTTCATTTGACAAGTACTTGTTTGATTGGCATCAAAGAGGCACAGTGAATTATAAGGAGGACAAGGTGTGGTGTTGGGAAACCATTTCAAAGACCATTTGAGACACTGGCTTGTTTTATTCAACGAGAAAAGAGTATCCAAAACAAAATGCCTCCCAGGCAAGACAACAGAAGTGGCCCTCACAGGAGGTTTGAACCTATTTCAACTGAGAAAGTAAATGCCCATCCTTCAGTTCTGTTTAAATTTCATGAAGTTGGATGTTTATATTTTTTTCAAAGGGTTTAGGATGTGAAAATCTATCTCCCCTTGACACATCTATGTGCTTTAATATTGCAAGGGAAACATTTTCAGCTGGCAGGCTTAGATTTCAAGGTTTCTCCTAGATCCATTTCCAGAGCTACCAAAATCCCATATGTCGGAGAAAATTGGTTTAAACATAGCTACCTAGACTCAGAATAGTACAAACCATTTTTGAAGCTAGAGCATTGGGATGCATGCCCATCCATATTTCCTTTTTCATATTTGTTGACTAGTTATGCTCCCCTCATGAAGATAATAATGAAATATTTCACATGCGAGGGAAGGTTTTCCCGGGTCTATGCTTACCATGTCTAGTTGCTCATGCACTTCACAAGAGCCCAATTGTTAAACCTCCCCTTTTTCCTCCTTAGAAGTATTGAAAATATGGCCTCCAATTTTCAAAAGAGACCTCCCTCTCAGCAGTCAGCTTGCCTTTTCCATCATTCCCTCATCAAGATTGTCATTCTTCATCAACTTGAGAAGAAGGGAATCTCTTGGGACACTTTAATTACACATCCTGATTTCGCCACTATTTCTTCATCCCATGCATCTCCTTCACCTTCCACTTAGCATCTTTCTCCTTCTTCTAGTAAGCCCATTCCTAAGAAGCTAAAATTCCCCATGATTGGTGAAGAAGAGCAGCATTATGAGGAAGAAGAACACAGTGAAGAAGAGCAGCATAATGAGGAAGAAGAAGACAGTGAGGAAAGGGATAAAAGTGAAGAAAAACATAGTGAGGAAGAACAACATGATGAAGAAGAAAAACACAGTGATGAAAGGCAACACAGTGGTGAAGAAGAGCGCCATGAAGAAGACCAAAACAATAAAGAGGGAAATAATGAAGAAATGAAACAGCATGATGCGGAAATGGAACAGTTTGATGAGGATATTGGTAGCCCTCATAGCAGAAAACATGATGAGGATGAAGCACAAAACCTTGAGGAGAAAGAGCCTAAAAGTCGTGAAGAAATTAGGGATAAGAGTGAAAGGGGAAACCCTCAAAAGGACCTGCAAGGTGACAGTCAAAGAATTCATGAAGAAGGTCAAAACAGTGGTAAGCATGATGAGGGGAGTACCAAGGGCAAAGAGAAAATAGAGCATGTGCTAGCTGCCTCTCCTAGGCAAGGGGCCATGCTTTCTTCTCCAAATGTGACAAAGACCCAGACATCAAGAAAGAGAGTGCCTCAAACTGTAACTCCAAATGTTACGAGAACGCTCCGGAGCAAAGGGAAGTTGCCAAAGAAATCTATTGTTGAATTACCCAAGAGGAGAAAGACCAAGAAGGCCTCCCAAATCAAGGTGAAGGAGAAGGAAGAAAGCAACCATGAGAAGGAGAGGGACTTTGACATAATTCAGATAAACAGTGATGATAGCGACAATGAGGCCAGAATCCTAGAGTCTCTCTTGATCAATAGAGAAGAACAAATTCATGATTTGAGGGCATATCTAGAGAGGTCTAAAAACCTCATTCACTTTGTGCAAACACAAAACAAGAAGATGAGTGTCCACATGGCGGTATATGAGACACGGGCCATCAAATATAAAAAATAGGCCTCCAAGGCACAAATTAAGTTGGAAGAACTCATGGGAGAGTTCAATGATAGAGAACATGAAGATCAGCCAAGGAGAAAGAGGCCAAGGACCATGGGACTCAAAAGAGCCTTAGATAAACAAAAAGAGGAAGAGGCTGCCCTTTTCCAATCCTTTCCTCTCACTACTTTATTCACCCAAGAGATAGAAAACAATAGAGAAAAATGGCTTGAAAGGGTGAATGACCACTTGGAGAAGAAGTTGGGAAAGGCCAATAGAGATTTGGACCTTCAAAGAAGAATGACCGGGCACTATATGAAGCTCAATCAGTTCGCCCGATGGAAATTGAAGGCCACACAAGAAAATCTCAAGGAGGCTCAAAAGAGGCGCCTGACACCAAAAAAGAAGAAAGACATATCAAGGCTCCAAATTTTGACCTCAGCTTCTCAGAATGCTTCTGAAAACCCATGAGGGTCATGATCGCCAAAATTGGCAGAAATTCAACAAGTTTTGGTTTTTTTGACATTTTTGGGCTTTTTGTTAAAAATCATGGGCATCGCCATTTCTGTTTTAGACCTCCTCAAAGGATGAAAATGGTATCATTGGATGACATAATTTCAGGGGAATCTACTTAGTGATTTTTAGATCAATTGAAGATGATTTGGTCCCCCAAAATGGCAAAAAAATGTCACTTTTTCCACACTCTGCCCCGTTTATTAGCAAAGTCTATTTTCTAGGTTTTTACACACATGTCAGTTTTTGACAAAATTTTATTGATAATTTTTGAGAAAAAAAAGCATTTTCAGAAATAGACATTTAGAGCTTTCGAACGAGCCATCACAGGCTTCGTTTTGACGTCGGTAAGGCCTCCAAAAGTTGCCCACAAGATAGAGGATTTTCTGCTAATATATTTCTTAAGTATTTTTGTGAAAAATGAACTTTTCTGAAGTGGCTTTTCCTAATCTGCGTTTAGCTACTTTTAGCCATGGTTAGTTAGGAAAAGTCAATATAATTTATTTTTTTAGCATATTTAGGATATTTTTATAGATATTTTGTGCCTTGGGCTTTACAAAGCCTCACGGACAAAATCAGATATTTTTGATGGGCCAATGAGATTGCAAGTTGCACTAGGAGGCTTTCCCTCATCTTGGCCTATATATTCCAAGAGACTTCATTGTAAATAAGGCTGAAATTGATGATATAGAGAAATATATGGTTATACAAGATTTGAAGAAACACTTGTCTCATGCATTGGATAGTTTCTTGAATGTTTTGGATGATGAAAGAGGACTGCTGTTGGATTCCTTGACTTGGTAAAATGGTATAGTATCCCTCTATGTTATGTTTTCTTAGTTTTCATTCATATTTCATGCTCTTTCTTTCTATAAGATAGTAGAGAATAGATTTGAGACATGCCCTTGGATGCACCTTAGATTTCCTGTTTCTTTATGGCTTCTATGTTTTCTTCCTTCTTAGTCATATCAAAGAATTCTTGATTGCTCTTTGATAACTGAAGAAATTGTTTGCTTGTTTCATTTATGGTTTTATGAATGCTAAGTATGATTCACGGTATGACCTGCTTACTCATGGCTAGTCATAGCTCCACCTCTGAAACCTTTCTTTGATTATTTGATTGTCTTAGTTGAACCAAGGAGGTCTTGTACTGATCTTGCCCTTTGCCTAAAACTATGCAATCTTTCTTCAAAGTGCCCGATAGCTTGAAAGACTATGCTTAGGCATTTCCTCATAGTGATTTGAGTTATTTTTTTATCTCAATTATCTTTCCCCAAAGTCTGATAGCAATTTCCTAAAGTTAGAGAGTCATATATCTCTATGTATTGCTTGAATGTTTATTTCTATGCATTTACCAGTTTAGAGTTACATTTCTCATGATTAATGGTTAGCCCTACCATGTTTATGTCAACTGTTGAACTATTTATGTTTGAAATCCTTTGTTCTTCACAAAATTAGTGTCCATCCCACTCCATTTTATGCAAAGATCCATTTTACCTTGATCAAATCGGCCCTTCAACATACCTTGTAGCACCATATGAAGATTTCTTGACCTTTTCGACCCCATAGCCCAGATAATCAGACAATATTTTTATCTATCTTTGTCTTTGATTAGTTCCTCCCTCACAAACCTAAAAGAAAAACCAAAAAAACCTACTTCATAACTAGCTTAAAATTAGAAACACAAGAAGAAAAACACATAGATATCCCTTACACAAATAGAGAGAGCCCTCTCTGAGTCCAGGAAGGCTAGGTCCTTGGGCTCCAAAGATTGGTTTGATGTTACCCTATCACTTGGCTTGCTAATCAGCCAAATCACGGGGCACTAACACCTGCCTTTCCTGATTTCACATTTTGTGGAGTTGAATAACATTGTGTGTCCTTGATCACACATTTTTCCAACACTAAGAAGATTGTGATTCATGTTTTCAACCAATAGAACATTCTTGGATATAACATCTTTGCTTCTGAGAGTGACGGTACCTGATCCTATAACATTTGAAGATCCATCATTTCCAAAGGATACGGTTCCATCCTTCTTCTCTTTCAAAGATAAAAATTTCCTTCTTTCTCTAGTAATATGCATTGAGCAACCAATGTCAACATACCACACATCTTTGTTGTTTTGAGCCTTGAGAGCGAGAGCACAATTATCAATCTTCTTCTTCTTCCATGTTCGTTCATTCTGCGGCTTCAAAGATTATTCTGGAGGAATTTCTAGTCTACAGTCTCTGGAAATGTGTCCAAAGTTCTGACATTTGTAACATTCCATATTATTTCTTAAATCTTCAAACATATTAATGTTTCATTGAGCCCTGGGAGGTTCATATTTGAAGGATCTCCTGGAATTGTATTGGTTCCTAGGGTACGTGTGAAATTCTACTACTTTATGACCAAATTTCCCACATGAATAACAATAGCCATGAAAAATATGTTGGTACCTGGATGGAAATATTTTTCGAGGAATCATCTTCCAAGGATGTTCTTGCAAATCTTGTCCAATAAATTTTACATGCATGTTAGATCTCAAAGGTTCATTGTATTTTGCTGTAGAAATTCCTGCTTCTTCTTCTTTGTAACCGAGGCCAGTTCTATCATTGTAAGATTGTTGATTTTTAATGAGTTATTCCAATGCCCTTGAGCTGTTGGCATAGTTTTGGATAGTTTTCCTTTCTTCACTTCCTTACGTAGCAAGACTAATTTGGCTTCTAATGCTTCCCTTTCTTCATTTCTTTCTTCCAACTTCTTTTTAAGTGACTCTTCAATACATTTTTTTTCTTCAACTTCAATTTTGAGACCTTGAACTTGTTCTTCAAGAGTATTGGAACGAATTTTATTAGCCTTGAGCTCTTTTATAAGCCTGATTTCCTCCTTAGAAAATTCTTCTATGATAAACCCTTCTTCTTCATTGTTTGATACCTCTTGTTTATTTTTCTTGGCCATAAACAATACTCTCTCATTGGCTTCTTCTTCACTATCACTGTCTTCATCAAATGATGAGCTATCTTCTTTAGAGAGAAAGTTCCTTTTGGATCCTTTCCTTTTTTCTTGCTTGTTGAATTTCTTAAAGCCTTTCTTTCCTTTTGAGTTTCCATCGCTTTTGTTCGGACATTTTGCTGCCAAATTCCCAACCTCATCACAGCCGAAACATATCAATGGAAGTTTAGCTTTGAATTTTCCCTTACCAATTTTTAGTTTTCTTGTAAAGTAAGCATATTCTTCATCTGAAAGACCTTCTTCATCATCTCCTTTTCTTCACACTTGCAGGTTCATGTCTTTTCAATTGAAGGTTGTTTGTCCTTATTGGTTTTATTAGATGCAACGAATGCAGTTTCTAGATGCGAAGTACCCTCTTCTTCATCAAGTTTCATTTCATATGCTATGAGAGCTCCATGTAATTCTTCTTTGCTGATTTTTTCCAGATTTGCACTGTATTCTAAGACTGATACCTTTGGGTTGAATCTCCTCTGTAATGTTCTAAGAATATTTCGTATAATAGTCTTCTCATCAACTAGCTCTCCCAATCCTTCCATAGTATTGGTTATTTCATCAACGTATTGGAAGTATGTAGCAATGTTGCAATCTTCTTTCATTCTGAGTTGGTCAAATTTTTCTCTATAGATTTGAAGATTTGCTTCTTTGACATTTGAGTCACTTGCATATATATTCTCAAGCTTGTCCCATACATTTTTGGTGGTTTTACAACCCAACACATTATGATAACCAGATTCAATAAGTCCACTGATAATAATATTTTTTTATTTTTCATCATTTACCAAATTCTTCTTACCTTGTTCATCTGCAGTTGATGTAAATCCATTTTGAACAGTTTCCGATACTTTGTAACCTTGCGCCAAGAGATAGACCTCCATTCTTCCTTTCCAGAGTGCATATTTATTTTCATTGAACAAAGGTACACCATTCTTGGTATGCTCCATGACCTCCTTCCAGTTGTTAAACTACTATTGAAGGAACCTTGCTCTGATTCCAATTGTTGGAAATACTGAGAGGGGGGTGAATCAGTATGCCTTTAAATTAGAGCATTAGTTAATATTCAATTATTATCAGTGTTTGTACAATGATAGCAGTAAACAAAAGGAACACAAATTCACATATTTTTTAAGGTGGAAAACCACTCCGGTACAAAAACCACCTAATGCTTTTCTAATAATTCTTTAATATTCAACTCCAATTGAAAATAAAGCTCCAAATTCCTAGAATCTAGAAACGAATTCTTCTCCAGTTCCCGTTGGATGGATGTTCCAATGCCCAAGATCCTTCAGTAGTAAACTGAACGGATGCCCCAACACCCAATGAGCTACAGCTCACCCTAGCACCACCCTACCACCCTATATAGGAATAAAAGAATAATGGACTCTCATGCCAGGGAAAATGGTCCACTTTACAATGATATATAATGATGTATAAGAAGAAGAGACACTAGACAATAACCCCACAACCACCTAATGATGATCCTAGACCTCTTGAAACTGCCTCTTCAACTCTTAGAATATAGACACTAGTATATTTTTTACAATAATGTATATACAATGACTTAGTACAATGATACCTTTACAGTGACTATATGTAGTGATGCCCACTTGAGGACTTCATGTGATGAACTTCTTACTACTGTTCTGCACCTTGATTGCTACTCTTGTCATTCCACCCTCTGCTGCACCTTTCTTTGCTCTGCTGCCCTAAAAATTCTGGTCCTTTGCATGTTGAATCCTTTGTTAAATTGAGAGGGGGGGGGGGGTGGGGTGAATCATTTTAATGAATTCATGGTCTTGTAAACTTTCATTTACACTTATTTACATATTCATTTCATGATTAACTTAATGTACAATGAAACCACAATCTTAATTAGTGAGCAACAGGTATTAAGAAGATTAAATACAGAGTATCAACACATAATCATCATGTACATAGACACCAGATATAAGTGGAAACCCATAAGGGAGAAAACCACATCTTATTATTGTTGTGATGCAAAGGCAAGCTCCAACTCCCTCTCACCATTGATTTACTGTAGGCTCCAACCTACGGGAGGCTCCTACCTCAATTCAACAAGCTACAACTTGTAAGGAAGCTCCAACTCCCATCCAATTTCTACAGGATACAACCTACAGGAGGCTCCTACCTCAGCCAGCTACAACTGAAATATATCAAGCTATAACTTGATATGGAAGCACCAACTTCCTCACTCTTTCATAAAAAACACACGCTGATTTACTTGGATATCAGCTCTGTTCTGTTCCTTCTTCACTGTTGTCCACCAGCCTTCATATCTGCCTTATATCATCTATGAATCTTCACAACTTCTCTATCTGCTCCTCCTTCTTCTTACCCTCTCTGCCTCATTTCTCCATTCTCTAACCTTACCCTATTCATATCTATGTGATATGATTTATAGAGTTCACTTCATGACTATTTGTATTCCATAGGGAATTCGAAGTGAATAGGTATTGTTAGCTCCCTGTAATCAGCAATATTGGAAAAGTACAACAATAGGGAGAACAATGTTTCAACCACTTTGGGATTCTAGGATCTAGTCCTCCTGAATCCAGAGAGGGATCTCTCCAATAAGTGTAAGGATGTATTTATCTTTGAAAGCTTTGGGTAATGATATTAGGTTAGTTATGAAGTCAAAGGGTTTTTGTTTGTTTTGGATGGTTGAGCATGATTATTATTTAAGTGGAAAGTCCTAAATGGATATAGTTTCGAAGGTGAGAATTTGAAAGAAAATAGAACAAGCTTTGGCCAAAAATATGGATGCAATGTTGGTTTTAGTTCATTAGGCTATGGAGTCATAATAGGGTTTTAATTGAAACAATCAGGTTTAAGAGTGGTCTATGGGGCAAGTCATCTATGTCTAAGGATCTCTTTAAAGTTGATTTATGGAATGAAATGATACAAAAAGAAGGGTAATTAAACAAATGAAGAACAAAGAGCAGCCCAAGATCTGGTAAGTACTTTGAAACTAGCCAGCTTTTGACATACACTTAAGAAAAACATAAAAGCAACCTCGGATCTGGTAAGTAATTTGAAACTAGCCAGCCTTTGATACACTTTCAATAGAAAACATTTAAAACACAAGGGAAACACAAATGATAACGAAGAATGGTCTAAGATCTGGTAAGTACTTCGAAACTAGCCAGCTTTCAACACACTCTTAAGGAAACTTTCAGATAGTATTTAGGGATAAAACTAGGACTAGGGCTCACCATATCTTCCTTAGTTCATCTTACTTAACATAAATTGAAAATAAATTTCAAGAATAACAATTAGATAAGACAGTAGGACGAGGGAACGCCAACATTCCTAACTACTTAAAATGAATTAAATCATTCCTAAATAACACAAATTGGAAGAAAACATTTAGATAAAGCTTATCAGTCAGAGAAGGGTACTGATATACAGTAAATCATAACTCTATGCTTACTGTTATTTATGAGAGAAGATGGAAAAAGTGAAAACAAAAGTAAAATAATGATTTACAATAAGAAAAACATCACCATCGACATAGACCAGGATCCCATAAATCATCTTATATTGATGCTTCAAACCGGTTACAGCTTTAAGTCCATTGTTTCAGGCTAGCGATCATCTTCACTTCTCAGCCTAACTATTCTATCACAATCATAGCTTCAAGAGCATTTGAACGCTATTTACAATCAGAAGTTTCGAGCACAAGTATATTTCAAAGTTCTGCAACCAACATTTTCTCATCTTCTACAGAAGTATTTATAGAAGAAATGAGGAGGTGGGATTTGATAAAAGATCTCCTGGGTCAATTAATACATATTTAAGACTTCTTGACCTTTGAGGGGTTAGATGGAGAATTTTATAGATGTTTATCTGTATTAATTGATTTACATTTAAGAATTAAGCTCAGTGGGAGAATTTGTTGACCTTTAGGCTCTGTTTCAAGATGTAATAACTCTGCTGATATTTTTTGCATTAGTTTCTTTTGGCAGAATTAACTGTTCGGCTGTGCTGAGGAAAATATTTGATTCTGATCAATAACTTCGGCCTCTGCTTGAATGCTTGTGGCTACAGGTGGCATTGGGTAGCTGAGAGGAATTAATTTTCCTTTGATGTGGTGGTGGAGGCTTTTCTGTCTGAAGATCTTTTGATTTGTCTTTAATTCTGTTTTAATTTAATGGATTAGGCTTTTGATAATAAATCTTATCCATAATCTCCCAAACTATCTTCAATCCTCTGTTCTACTGTGTTTTGTCTTCAACACTGATACTCTTTTAATTTGGTTCTATGTGTCTTGTTGATGTGCAAGGCTGCACATGGCTCATATGGTATCAATGCCCATGAAGCATTGATGAGACATGGAGTTTGAACCCTTTGTAGTAATTTTACTTTGATAAATGAAATTTTAGAGGATCATCACCCTCAGATTTCATTTCCCTTTATTACAATGGGAAAAATCCTTCGAAACCTGTAAAATACAAAAAAAATTATGAAATCCTATGTTGTGAGGTAAAACTGCTTCGGAGGCTGCGGCGAGGAGCGTGGCCATTGGATGGCAACAGCCAACGGTAGAGATGTGTTTTGTAGGAGGTTAAAAGGAAGTGGGGGAAGAATTAAGTCATAGCAGTTGTGTTAGTATGAATCCTTTGTCGAAGTGTACGAAAAAAGACCACTTTAGCTACGCATAACTAATAGCCCTAACATCAAATATGGCTGCCAATATCTTCAGATCTGTAGTTAGTTGATCAAGACAAGAGCTATAAAAACCAGATCTATGCATAGAAAGACATTAAGCAGTAAAAAGAAGGTTTTGCTCCATATATCCAATAGACAAGACAAGAACAGTTTTTGAAAGAATTTTTTGTATTAAGGGCACCTGGGAGGAAAACAAGAAGATGTTTCCAATTCTCCTCAATGGGATGGGTTCTTGGAAGTCCTCAGCACTTTAGATCTAGCATTTCTCTCTCCTGTTGGTGTAGAAAACCCAAACAAAGATAGAACTCAAAGGGAGCTCACACAGCAAATAATGGAAAATATGACAATGATAATGGCTCAAAGTCAGACCAAGAGTTTAGATCCAGAGTGATCTAATAGGCAACAAAAGGTGAAGAATGGTAGGAAAAACCCTCCTATTTATAACAAAATATTGGGTCATTCTAGATCTTTGTGTATGATTAAAATAACATTAACCAAATCTAGATCCACCTTTTATGGGATATTTTATTATATTTGTTGGAGGGAAAAAGTATTTGACTTGGGTCAAATCCCTTTATTTGTGAATAATAAATAAATAAATGATTTATTTATCATTTTAAGTAGGTGGTTAAAAGATAATCAAATAAATAATGATTTATTTAATTATTTATGGGTGATTTAGTCATATTTAACAAGGAATAATATTTAAATAAGGTTTAAATAATTATTCCTAGAAAATAATAAGATAAATAAAGATTTATCTAATTAATTTCTTTGTTTTGGGTTAAACATGACCAGGAAAATCAAACAAATATAGGTTTGTTTAATATTTCCTTTTGGGGTTTCCTGTTTAGACCATAAACAACCTAACAAATGTGTTTTATTAAGTTATTTTACATAGTGAAGGAAATTTTACTTAGGGTAAAATTGGTCTTACATGGTGTACTTGGGTCCATCTAATGATAGTAGGTTAGATGACCAAAAAATGGTGTAACAGATTGCCCCCCAGCGTGCAAGTGTTAGGAGAAAATCATATGACCGAAGTACGTTGTAAGAACTCAATCACCAGACATCAAAAGGGAAGTCAGAGAGAGAAATGTAAGGTAGACTAATGTGCTGAAGAACTAGACCCTGAGGAGATGAGACTTGCAGGTGCAACAAGTCTCTTTTTATGAGAGGGTACCTGTGCTAAAGGCGGCGGGGGAGGCATACCTATGCCCGCCGAGACAAAGTAAAAAAGAATAGTGTGTCCAGTAAACAAGGGACCGAACCATAAAGTACAACCGGCATAAACATGAGCTAGATAAGAATACAATGAGGAATCCCACATACATGTTGTGCCTGGGATAACAGCCAGGACTTATACAATAATATCTGAGTACATGAGATACAAATACAACCCAAATGCCCCCTGTAAATGGGGAAGGGCTCGCAAAATCTGACTGATACATGAAAATCAAAGAGGCGTTGCAAGTGGCTAAGGCCAACATCATCAAATATATGGAGCTGCATCGAAGGCTGCAAGGAAGAGGTCATCCGGGCATGTGGGGGGCTACCTGCAGGGCCACCCCCTCATGAGGGTTGAGACATCTCACACAAACCCAGGAATCACCAAGAGCTACTGCTGCATCACTGAACCATCAAGTATACGGATCTCGAGCATGCTGAAAGGAGTTGGAGTGGAGAAACAATCAAGTCAAAGGGGAAGGAGAGATCCCTTTGCCTGATCCGAGGCACCGAACAAGAGTGGAAGCTGGAACCAAGGTACACCGCCCTCTAGACCTGTCTTCTGGAATGAAGGAGTTGATGTCGACAGAAGGAGGTCCACCATAGGTGAGGCAATGAGAGATCCTCAACTAAGGCACGAGAGAAAATAGTAGAGCGACGGACAGACTAATACCAATGATGATGATGAAATGGAGGGGACTGAGTAGCGAATGGACGACTTCCCTTGTTAGAGCATAAAAGGCATGAATGACATGGCAGCGACTAACACAGTATCATAAGGGATAGGGGACAGTGGGACTGAAGGCCATAATGTGCGACACAAGAGAGAGACCAAGCAATGAAGGATGGAGGACTATAGCGGGGTACAAAGGGACTCGGGATAGACTCCATAAATGCGATGATGACTCAACTTGGATGCTCTAAACAAGGGCAACTCGATGGTGCTGCCACACAGAAAAGGTCCCATGGGGGACCATGAAAACATGAGTACAAGATGGTATCTCATGACGAAAATCAACACGAACAAAGACAAGTATGGAGGCAAAGTGGTGCCCCAAGTACAAGTGTTGTAAGTGAGGAAATTCGATTTTGGGGGGAGGTGAAGTGACCCATCTTGGACAAAATGTGTCCTGGTGAAGTATCAAATCAGAAAAAACTAACAAATACCCATTTGAGGGCTCGGTGAGAGCTTTCCAACGGTGCAGACGGTTTGTCAAACGGAGCTACGGTATGGTCGCAGCAGGCGAAAGAAGAAACAAGGGTTCTCTTTTAATAAGGCAGTTTTCCCTCCAAATCCACTCATTTGCTAGTGTTGCTGTGGTGAATGTAGAGAGGAGAGAAGGCCCTAAATCTTGTGGTGAACATAGCGGAAAAACCGACCGTTGGAATCGAGATCCGTCAGTTGCAGGTAAGAGGCCTAACCTTACTCTTTCATTTTGATGGATTGAAAGTTCAGATTAGGGCCCAGACTCTTAGGAACAGACCCCCTTGCATATTTTCGGCTGGGTCGCACTTTTTGGGCCAAAATCTGCGACCTGGGATGCAGGTTTTGAGCCAAAAGGTGCGACCTATCCCAGGATTTGGCAGAAAAGTGCGACCTAGAAGATGAGGGGGATTTAGTGCTGTTTGATGGCTGAGAGTTGGGTTTTTTGTGCTTGGTTACAGTATTACCTATCTGTAGACTGACAAAGATGATGTTTTTGTGCAGATATGGCAGATATACAGGTGAACTGGAGAGAGAGAGACCTGGGTACATTACGGGCAGAGATCCAGGCAGATCAGGGTGTCCGTCGTGTGTTGGCCAGGTTTGGGGTTCTGAAGTTTTTGGAGAACCCTTTGATGAGAGTTGGAGAGCCTTTGTTGGCCCGGATTATCAGTTATTGGGATCCAGAGCATGAGGTCTTTGTAGTGCAGGGGCACAGGATCGAACTAACAATCCAGGATGTGTATTTCCTGATAGGTCTCCCGCCACTTGGGATGGTGGGAAATACGCAGCCAGTGTTACCGCGGGGGTGGAACATCATGGAGTATGTGGAGCGGCATTGCCGACCAGGTCTCCAAGTCAAAGGGACACGGATACCGATCGGGGACCTAGAGAGACTGGAGACCCAGGGAGTGGCCGCAGTGGTGCTGCGGATCCTGGGCAGCCAGGCGTTCCATCACATCACTGGGGGGCAGATGATGATCGTAGAGAGTGTGTTGAGTGGGACCTACTATGGGTGGGCCCAAATGATGTTGGTGTCGTTAAAATGATAGCTGTCGTTGTGCAAGCGGCAAGTCATCCACGATTTCTTGTATGGGACTTTATTGTGTTCCTTCTTTTTTGAGAAGATCCCGACCTTACGACCTCATATACAGCTCCTAGATGGGGGCCCGAGAGAGCCCAAGATGCGCCGGTGGGGGCGGCTACTATGCAGAGGAGGAGGAGGGGCGGTCGGACGAGTGTTTCGACCTGAGTTCTTTGCCCATTGGGATCAAATGCCGTTATACATAGACGACTATCCCTATAGTGGGATGAGTTATTGTGGGGATCCGGACCTACCACTTCTGCCTGTTCGAGTATGGGGACCCGATGGTAAGTGACAAGTAACTATTCTTTTTTGGGCATGTTAAATTTAATGAATAGTAGATAGGGTATTGATTCATGTACTTTTGGTATGCAGATATAGCTCTGGTAAAACCGGCCGAATATGTTGGGGCTCCCATGTTTTGGCCAGGTTGACAGAGACCAAAAGATGAGACAACATAGAACCACTTTCAGACCTTAGGATCTAGCCCTCCTAGGTCCAGAGAGGGATCTCTCTCTATGATTATCAAAGGATATATGTCTTTGAAGTTCTTAATTGTGATTTTAGGCTAGTTATAGGCTCAAGGTTGTTTGTTTGATTGTTTAAGTTTGGTTGTTGAGAATTAGGAAGGAAGGTTTCATCATAAGACAAGGATGGGTAAAGAAGGAAGCTAGGCAAGGATAGATAACTCAGGGAACATCAAGGCCATTGGGCAATGGAGTCAAGAAAGGATTTACTTATGTTCAATGTGTAAGCTTCAGTTGCGCTAGTCATCTAGAGCATTTGGATCTCAAAGACTGATTGGTGGGATGGAACACTAAGGAATGAGAATGAAGGATGGAAAACCATCTGATTCCATCTATAGATCAGGCCAGAGGTCATTTAACTCTAGGCCTGCTTGGACAAAACCATAGGCAACACAAGGGGTCTTGAAGGTCTGTATGGAAGGTGTTATGAAGAGGCAGCGACAGGCTTTACACCTCCCAATGTTCCTAACCTCTTTCAATTAAATCTTAACAAAGACTTCTGAACACTGATTCTATCAACTTGCACATCAGAGAGCAGGCAATAATCATCCACTACACCGGTTTAGTCAATTAAAAACAATATTCAGATACACATATGAGCAGAAAACATTAAAGACTGAGAGAGCTGGGACATAAGGTACCTAACAAGGGTAAATCTTATGTCATGCATTCAGATGTCAGTCAGCAGAACATGAAATGAAATGGAAATAAACCACAGAGATGAGAAAAACATCACCAACTGCTGTAGATCAGGATCCAATGAAAACTGCTTATCATGTTAAACACAATACCATTCAGGTACATCACTGCCCAAAGCTTTTACATTCAGCCTGAATACATCATATTTCTCAGCCTATCATACAATCATTACATAGGGAACTTGGCTCAGGACAAAAATGCTTGCAATTCACTGATAATGCATCAACAACATTACAATGATATCCTTCTGTGATTTATAGCAGAAGAGACACAGAGGACCGACTGAGGAGGTAGGTGAATTTTAAATGTTACATTTAAACACAACAATGAATGTAGGGCCGAGGCCCATTCCGCTTGATATGCTGTATATTTAATCTTTGTCATCTCCCCGGTGCAATAGAGATCTGCTTCAGATATGATTTGACCTTGGGTTGTAGTACTCGGGTGATTTGAAAAAACGAAAGATCTTGTTGAGAGGTCTCACCCATGATGCTAAATTGTTTTTAACTATAGCTGGGACGCAGAACTCCTTCAAAGGACATGGCGAAAGATAATAAAGGCTATAGGGGAGACCGCCCTTTATGGAAAACATTCGCGATAATAAAACCTCGATATTACCTCTGCTGATGTCTGTGGATCTCCAGACCCATCCTGGGGGTCTTCAAATGATGCTTTGCCTCTTTAAACCTCGTTTGTGTGGCTCAAGATCTTCTTTGACGTGCATTAACTCTCTACTCGTGCTGAAAATCCTGTCGCTTCCACACGCTCCTCTCGCCAAGTTAGCTCGAGCTTTTAATGGCGCCGGCAAGATTTTCGGCGTTTGAACTCTACTCTCCATTAATGTGAGTCCTGACGGCCCCATTCCTTGACTTTCCTGATGGTACTGGCTCATTGGATTTGATCCTGACTACGCCGCTTGCCATTGAGGCAGTACATTGAACAACGGGAGTCCCATCCTCTAGAAACTCTGCAACACAGTGAACTTATGAAGAAAACAGTGGACGGAGCGATGAATGCAGGGTGAACGAAACGGTGGTGTGGCGGTGGCAGAAACAAAGCTGTTATGCAAAAGAACGATGAAAATGCAGTGGAGTGGTGGAATGCGCAGATAATAGGGTTTGGTGTGAATATGCAGCGCAGACCGTTAGATCCTGGCTTGGAGATGAAGATCAACGGTGAATATTGATCCATGGTATGACTTATGGACATGGCGGAATACATATGAAACTTTAGACTTTGGCGAAAATGTATGGAAATGCAAACAAATGCAACAAAATGTATGTAAGAAGTGGGACCCAGTGGAGGCGGAGGGTGATTAAACCTGAGCCGTCAGATCCGGGAGGAGACGGACGGCGGAGATGCAATCGGAGGATCGCAATCGCAAGGGCACAAAAATGAGACACTCAAAAACTTCTGATTGCGATCGACAGGGGAGAGCGATAGCCGTTGGATCGCGAAACAAACGAACGGACAGGATTTAATCGAGAGACAGAGGGAAGGCTTGCGATCAGCGATCGGAAGGGGAAGCGATTGAGCGTTGGCCGTCGATCTGCGGGAAGAATGGACGGTCAGGATGCAATCGGGGGACGGGAAGAGGGACTTGTGATTGCGATCAGGAAGGGTCTGCGATTGAGTGCTGAACTTCGATCTGGAGGGGAGATCAATGGTGGAGAACACAATCAGAGGGGATCTGCGATTGGCAGAGGACCGTCGGATCAGCGTGAAAATGGACGGCGGAGATTAAATCGGCGGATCGCAATCGGGGGTCGGACAAGAAGGCTTGCGATCAGCGGAGGGCCGTCGGATCACGGGGAGATTAGCGGTCAGGATTGAATTGGAAGATCTCAATCGGGGCGGCACCATTGTGAGTTGTGATTGCGATCGGACGGGGGTTGCGATTGAGCGAAGACCGTTGGATCTGTGGGACGGATCAACGGTCAAGAATGAATCAGAGGGCTGTAATCGGGGCGGCACTGCTGAGGCTTGCAATTGCGATCAGAGAAGGGCTACGATTAGAGGCCCGCCATTAGATCATCAGGGTAGATCAACGGTGCGGAACGCACCGCGGGACTTAAAGCGTTAAAATGATCGCATCGGGACTTTGAAGTTTACAAAGGAAATACGCCCGCTGACAGCTCCGATTGCAATTGGTGCTCGGGACTTAAGCGCTTGGTCCCAGCGCCGGGGCACATGTGGGGAAGTGGTTAAGGGACCTGTGGTAAGGGGCTAAGCCCTATATTAAGGTCGAAAAAAGGGTTTTTTAGCCCGTTTTAATGGATTTAAGGGCTGGGGAAGGGGAACGATAGATGGAGAAAGGGGAGAAAAGGGAAAACAAAGGGTAGGGGAAGAAATTAAAGGGGATTTTGGGGGGGATTTGAGGGGTAAATGGGGAAATAGAAGGGGAAGACAAGGGGGAAGAAAAGAGGCTAAATGAGGGAAAAAATAAAGGGAATTCAGACAAAGGGAAAGAGGGGGAACTGATGCATGTTGCAGGGGTAAAGGAAGGAATGATAGGCCCTTTTTTAGCAATTTACTAGCAGAGGGGGATTTGAATTAGGCACAGCAATTGAGAGACTTCAAGGAGGATGGGTTTTCAGGGGAAAGGCATTCCTTGAAGACTCAACAATGACCTAGCCCCCTATTTTCTTATCAAAAATTTCATAGGGGGGCTAACAGTGGCTCCACATGGGGATAGCTTCTTCTTGAAGGAGTCAAGAATTCAGCAAATGATCTCTTGGTGTAGGCCAGATGCCTGCTACTGTAAGCCATCTTTCTTCTTTCTTTAGATTAGCTGCCACAATATATTAGATACACAAATCAGCAGAAACATTTTCCCAACCAATCTACCTACCCAAACTAGAGCTCTAACAATTTTCCCTTGGGTGCATTTTAACTAGCAGACCCTTTACATTTTATTTTGCAAAACAAAAACAAACCTATTCTAATTCTACCCTTATTGCTCCATGAGGCCAGATTAGATTGTTGGCCTCATCTATTTCTCTACCTAATCTACTACCTGTTGGAATTAAACTGTCCAACAGGTTTCTTCACCTACATTCTAAGACAGGAAATTTAAACACAGCCAAGCCAGGATTAGACAGTCTGACTTGCTGGGCAGAAACTTGAAGAAAAAAAAACTGTGAAGGCATGGAATTTTGCAACTGTGAAACATCCTTCTTTCTTTCTTGTGACTCAGGTTTTGAGCATATTTGAGTCACTTCTTTCCTTTGCTCCAGCTCTAATTTTGGGCATATTAGAGCTGGATCTTCTTTCACTGCTGATCCAGATTTTGAGCTTGTAAGGACCAGCTATTCTTCTTCCCTTTGGCTCATATTTTGAGTTTATTAGAGCCAATCCTTTTGACTCAGAGGTTCATGTTTTGAGCATGTCTGAACCTCTCTTTTCATTCTGTTTTTTTTTTTTTTTTCGGAACAATTTCTTCACTTTTTTGCTGAAAATGAAAATTTGCAACGGTATATACAATGGAAATGAAACTGGAAATGGAGAATTAGCAGAAATAGTGTTTGAGCATCCTGCCATTGACAGGACCCCCAAACAG
Organism: Pinus albicaulis; assembly: GCA_034641835.2. Taxonomy (NCBI): domain Eukaryota; kingdom Viridiplantae; phylum Streptophyta; class Pinopsida; order Pinales; family Pinaceae; genus Pinus; species Pinus albicaulis. Next base: position 967,885,132 of record CM076574.1, read on the forward strand.
CTCTGTACCATCGAGTTCTTGTAAGAAAAACGCATTAGGACCCACAGTGGCCTGAATGATGAATGGACCTTGCCACAAGATGTCGAATTTGCCATGTTTGCCTTTATCCTCTCTTCTTGAATCCCACTTCAGGACCTTGTCCCCAACTTTGAAATTTGCTGCTTTGGTTCTTTTGTCAAACTATCTCTTCATGTTCTCCTTCACTTTGACAGCTCTGTTGTAAAATTTCTCCCTTGTTTGCTGAAGATGGATTCTCTCATTAATTCTCCTTATCATGTTGTCTTCTTCTGATTGGAGTTCTTGAATAAGCTTTACCACTGGTATCCCAAGGCTAGTAGGAAAAACTGCTTCTGTCCCATAAACCAGCTGGAAGGGTGATATGCCAATAGATTTCTTTGTAGTGAGCCTGTCTGCCCACAAGGCATGTATCAACTTTTTATGCCAAGACCTTTTATTCTCTTCCAGTAGCTTCTTAATGATTGTAACTAGGCTTTTATTTGATGATTCAGCTAAGCCATTACCCTGGGGGTAATAGGCAGTTGAATGTCCAAGTGCAATTCCGTACCTGTGACAGAAATCAATCATTCTTTTGGATCCAAAAGCAGCAGCATTGTCAGTGATTATTTTCCTTGGGCAGCCAAACCGAGATAAGATGAAGTCTTCTAGGAACCTAATGATGACATAATCAGTGGCATTCCTAGTGGGTATGGCTTCAATCCACTTAGTGAAGTAATCAGTAGCAGTCAAGATCCATTTGTGTTGCCTAGAAGAAGAGGGGTGGATTTCTCCAATGAAGTCTAAGCCCCATTGCATGAAGGGACCTTCTATGGTGATAGGTTGCAGAGGGAGGGGAAGGAGCTTTCTTTTGCCTTCAAAAATTTGGCATTTGTGGCAGGTAAGGATCATTTTATGGACATCACTGAGGAGTGTGGGCCAATAGTAACCAGCCCTGAGTATCTTATTTGCAGTGGCCTTCCAACTCAGGTGGCCTCCACACTCCCCAGCATGGAATTCTTGTTTGATTCTTTCAGCTTCGGTTTCAGGCAAACATTTCAGCAAAAGACCATTTGGATTTTTCCAATATAGACTCTCATTCATAATGCAGTAATTTATAGCTTTGAGTTTTATGAATCTGGAATTTGTTTTGGACAGTTCTGGAGGGGCATTGAGGTGTGTGAGCACGTAAAGGATGTCAGTGTACCAAGGAGAGTTCTGAAACTGCTCCTCAACAGTTTGATGGGGCAATCCTTCCTGCTCATCCAGGGCATTCATCATGTTAATATCAAGGGCCTGTAGATTATATTCAGCCATCAATTGGGCCAGGCCTTGACCTTTGATCAGCTTGGTGGGTTTGATTTCAATGTCATATTCTAAAATTGTAGCAATCCATTTGCCCCTTTTCCCATCTGGGTCTTGGGACATGATATCTTTGACCACTATATTTGGCACATATGCAATGGTGTGAGAATGCAGAATGTACACCCTAAAGTCTTTTAGGGCCTTAATCAAGGCATAGGCCTGCTTTTCCATGATGTTGTACTTTAAGGGTGCATCTCTTAAGGCTTTACTGAAGAAGGCTATAGGCTGTTCATTACCTTCTAAATTTTTCTGCAGCAAAACTGCAGCTATTGTGTGCGGGGAAGCAAAGGAAAAGATCATAAAATCTTTTGAAAAGTAAGGGCTGATAAGGACAGGGGCTTGGGTGAGTGCAAGCTTTACTGACTCAAAATATTTCTTGGCTTCAACAGTCCACTTAATTCCGGCATCTTTCTTCAGCATTTCAGTCAATTTCCTAAGATGCTCAGCAAGGTTGGAGATAAATCTTCTAAGGAAATTGATCTTCCCAATGAAGGACTGTAGCTCCTTGATGTTTCTTGGATGTGTAATTTGAAGTATTCCCTCAACTCTCTAGGGGTCTATCCTAATCCCTTTCTCGGATATGATGTGGCCTAGAAGCTTACCTTCTTGCAGCCCAAAAACAGTCTTCTTAGGATTTAGGGACAGACCGTACCTTCTACATTTTTCAAAAACTTTCCTCAGATGTTTTAAGTGTTCTTCTTCTGTTTTAGAAAAGACAGTTAAGTCATCCAAGTAGATAACTATGAAGTGTCCAATCTCATCTGAGAAAGCAATATCCATTGCTCTCTGGAAGGTAGCTCCAACATTCATCAATCCAAAAGGCATTTTCACATACATGAAGGTGCCCCATGGAGTGGTAAAAGCTATTTTGAGTTGATCTTCTGGGAGTACCAGAACCTGGTTGTATCCTAAAAAACCATCAAGCAGGGAGATTCTTTTAGAGCCCACTACCTTCTGTAAGATATGTTCCATTCTAGGCAAGGGGTAGTTGTCTTTCAGGGAGGCTCTGTTGAGGTTTCTGAAGTCTATGCACAGTCTGATCTCCCCTGTCTTCTTCCTTACAGCTACTAAGTTCGACACCCAATTAGAAAACCTTACAGGGACAATAATGCCTACATCATACATCTTCTTAATTTCCTTTTCTACTGCAGGAAATTGTTTTGGATTAATTCTTCGAATTTTTTTTCTAAAAGGCTTCTGATTTTCCTTTAGTGGTATCTTATGTTGTATAATGTTGGTGTCATAGGCCTTTAAGTCTTCATAGCTCCATGCAAACACATCAATGAATTCCTTAAACAGGTCAATGTATTTCTTCTTCATGTCTGCAGGTATAGACTTAGCCAGTTTTATCATTTTGGGTTTGTCTTCAGTGCCTATATTACATTATTCTACATCTGATTCTGCATGTTCTATTGTGGGATTCTTTGCAACATCATCAAAATCAAAGAGATCCTCTAAGGGTGCTAAGCCTCTTGGTATGTTCTTGTCTTTGGCTTGCAGCACCTCCATTTCTTCTCTATCTGCGTTTTCACGTTTTATGGCTGAATCTCCAGTTTATTCAGAAAAAGAATTTATTTCTATACTACAAGGTGTTTCTAGTTCATCTGGGGAATCCTCACTTGGGCAGCTGGCATCGGATGTTGAGTCTGAATCAAAAAATTCAAACTCATTTCTGCCCATCAGGAAATCTTCAATCTGTTTGTCTCCTTCAAAGACCTGCCAGTATTTTTCATTGTCTGGCACTGCAGGCCTGAATTTAGTCTGAATGATGATCTGTTGGTCAACTGGGGCTTTAGGATAGGAGCTAGCTAGGCAGGCTAGTCCATTTTCAATAGCGTTTTGACCCCTAGGAATGGATACTAAATCATATTCAATGAACGTTTTCAGCAAATCTAGAGTATCATTCCTATATGCCCTAAGCCTGGGGTGTTTTTCCGAATACTCACCATTCATCTGTTTGATTACTAACTCAGAGTCTCCTCTCACGACTATCCTACAGGCTCCTAATTTTTTCAACAGATTTAAGCCTAAGATCAGAGCCTCATATTCTGCGATGTTATTCGTGCATTTGAAATGCAGATTGACAGCGTGGCTCTCCGCGTGATCATTTTCGGTGTTACGCAACCACACTCCAGCTCCAGCGCTTTGTCTAGTGCAGGACCCATCAAAGTTCATTTCCCACAGGGGTTCTTTGTTTACTTCCACTTCACTTTCTCCCTTACTGCCGGGTTCGCCATTAGGTTGAGTTGGGAGGTCTGTACTAGGTTGTAAACTATCTTGTTTTTCGTAGAGGCCATAGATGTCAGGGAGGTGGTTAGCTTGCTGTTCTTGTTCTGTTTCTGTTTCACTTGGAGTGAGAGGTCCACCACAGACCCTACAGGCTTCATTGCTGATTTCCTCTTCATTTTCAGTGTGTTTCCCATGGTCTTCCTGATCATATTCTTCCAGAGTGGCCATTATGTGGAGGTCCATAGGCTTGGTGTTCTCATTTGTATGCCTATTCTGGGACTCTGGCTCTTCTAAGGATTCATCATTACAAAAGATGAAGGAGTCAAGGTCGGTATGCACAGAATATAATGGTGAGTTTTCAGGTTTCTCGGGGCTGCTGACTAAGAATTTCATTTGGGATTCTCCATATAGTCTTCTTGATTGGCCAAATATAGGGATAGTGGCATATGAGCCATCCATCTGCATGGTGCCTTGCAGCTTGGCTCCCCATGATCTAGATAATAACATTCCATACTTGGGTGGCACATCTTCCACCACTGCATCCATGACCATACATTTCGCAGGAATTTGGGTCAAACTCACACACAAGTCTTTGATCAGGCCGAGACATTTTACCCTACTCGAGTCAAAAGAATACAAGTATTTATAGGGTCTGGTGATTTCAAGGCCTAACTTATCCATGACTACCTTAGGCATTAGATTGTGTGATGCACCGGAGTCATGCATGGAATTATGGAGGATCTTGTCATGAATGTTAAGACTGATATAAAAAGGTGGAACTACCCCTTCCTGAAATTTCCCCTCAATCTTGGGACCGAATAAGAGGGCAGGCTGATCATCACTCAAATTTACAGAATCAATGTATTCCCCTAAATTCAATGCTTTCAAAATTTGGCCTTTATATACATCCTAAGAGGCCAGCTCATATAATGGTACAAAGATTTTAATTTTTTCAATCTCACTTTCTAAACTGAAAGTGGATTGATTCTTGGGAGTGTTCAACTCTGTTTTATTTGCAACTACCTTAGTAGCTGAATCAATTTGTGTTTTCTCATTATGTACATGTGTAGACACAGTTTTATCAGGAGCACTAACTGAGGTGCTAGTGCTACTGGTTGGTTGAATTTGCTTTTTGTTGTTTTGGTTTCCTTTCTATTGGTTTTTCTCAGAACTCTCAGCTGTTGATTTATCGTTTACAGCAGTTACTTTAGAAGGTTTTTCAGGCCTCTTTTTGATGGTCACCTCAGGAGTTTTGGTTTTGGAAGTGTCTTGGTTCTTCTTGCTCCTGAACCCATATTGTTCTCTGACCTGTAACATGGCATCTTGGTACCCAAGTCTGTACTCTTCAGTTTCTAATCTTTCCTCATCCCAATATGAAGATGAGGGCTGATCATCCTCTGAGTCACAGTTCAGAATTGAGTCCTATGTTTCGAACATGTTAATCACATTCCCTTCAGACTCTTCTATGATTCCCTCATCCTCATCAAGAAAGTTTTGGAAAGGGGGAATGACTTGTTGATCTGACTCTTTCTGCCTGTTGGGAGTGTTGTTGTTTCTTCTAAAGTTTTGGTTTTGGTTTTGATTTTGGTTCCTGTTCTGAGTGATAGCCATATTTTCGACCACTTGGCATAGCTTGTCCAGATTCTTAGACAATCTTTCAATATTAGGATCTGAAGTGGAGGCTATAGTGTCATCCTTGTATGTTACTCTCTTCTCAGCTCTCAGTTTGGCCCTTTTTTCAATCAAATTTGCCTCTATGTTTACTGCCCCTTTCTGCATGTCTTCTAAAGTGGTGTACTCTTTATCTCTAAGCTCATAGGCCATGTCAGCATCAAATCCATCAGGATATTTTGCTAGGGCCATACCTTGTGGAGGTTTCATGTGTGGAGGGAGAGCATTATAAATGCTGTTGAACCTAGTGGTGTAATCGTGGACACTCTCTCTTGTGTTCCTCTTAAGGGACATGTATTCTGCTAGGAGCTGACGAGGGTTCGCCCTAGTTTCCCATTTATTAATGAAAGTCTGGTATAAAGCAGGGAGATCATTGATACTACCAGCAGGTAGGTTTTTAAACCACTTTTTAACCTCTCCCCCAAGGCTCTGCGCAAAGATTCTCATTTTGATTGTTTCATCATCAATTTCCATATAGTCGAAAGATTCCTCCATTTTATCTACATGTTGTTGTGTAGTTGTAGGCTCTTTAGCAGGGAAGTGTGGGATTTTTGATTGATAATCACCTGGTAAGGGTAGTAAAGGCTGAGGTAAAACTAGAGGTGCATACCAGGCTGCCATGATGATGTTCTGATGAGGTATAGGGTTGGCTTGAGCGGCTGGTAGTTGGATGACAGGGATGGTAGGACCAGCAGAAGTCTGTTGAGAAAATATAGGGTGAGAAAGCCTCGAGTTTTGGAGAAAGTGGAGATCAGGTGCTGTGGAAGGAGGGGTTTCGCTGTCCCTAGTGTCTGGTTGGTCTGAAACACTGAATGACCTAGTTCTAGGTAATCTGTTTTGGAGGTCTAGGTCGAAGAAAGGGTCTAATAGAGCTGCAAGATCTTCTGGTGCAGAATTGGCTCTATGAATGTTGCTGGAAATAGTTGATCTCCTACTCACAGGTGTTCTTTTAAGGATTTTCTCAGGATTATCAACTATTTCGGGTGGGTTTGGATCAGGGAAAGCTCTTGTATGAATGGTTCTATGAGCCAGAGTGTTGTTTATAAGCCAAACAGCTTAGCCCTACTTGTTATTTCTACTATGGTTAATGTTGTCTTGGGAACTGGCCTCCCTGTGGAGTCTTCATTATGCTTGGGACTGGTCTCCCAGTGGAGTCTGATGTGAAACCGAGATAATCAGCAGGCCTACTGATCACCAGTGGAGTCTTTAACGTTTAGGAACAATGGAGTCTCCAGGTGGAGGGTTTAGGATGATTCTAGGGTAAACTTTCCACCACAGTGCTCAGGCACTATCACCGTTCATGAATCTCCTCTAAAGCAACAAGCTCCAACTAGAGATTGACTGGGAGGGCATTTACCATATATGTCACCCCTGAAGAGAGGATGAGATCTGGAGGCTACCTGGCCCTATCTAGGCTCTGTCTAAGTGTATGGTGGATATTCAATAATGGAGGCTGATTCAAGAAAGGTGTGACTTACCATCAACCTAGCCAGAGTTCTAAGTTTCTGAGGTTTAAAGAGTGTTTAAGACGAAATGTACTCAGAACTCCCCAGCGGGGTCGCCATTATGTTGGGGTTCCCATGTTTTGGCCAAGTTGACAGAGACCAAAAGATGAGACAACATAGAACCACTTTCAGACCTTAGGATCTAGCCCTCCTAGGTCCAGAGAGGGATCTCTCTATGATTATCCAAGGATATATGTCTTTTGAAGTTCTCAATTGTGATTTTAGGCTAGTTATAGGCTCAAGGTTGTTTGTTTGATTGTTTGAATTTGGTTGTTGAGAATCGGGAAGGAAGGTTTCATCATAAGACAAGGATGGGTAAAGAAGGAAGCTAGGCAAGGATAGATAACTCAGGGAACATCAAGGCCATTGGGCAATGGAGTCAAGAAAGGATTTACTTATGTTCAATGTGTAAGCCTCAGTTGGGCTAGTCATCTAGAGCATTTGGATCTCAAAGACTGATCGGTGGGATGGAACACTAAGGAATGAGAATGAAGGATGGAAAACCATCTGATTCCGTCTATAGATCAGGCCAGAGGTCATTTAACTCTAGGCTTTCTTAGACAAAACCATAGGCAACACAAGGGGTCTTGAAAAGGTTTGTATGGAAGGGCAGGTTATGAAGAGGCAGCGACAGGCTCTACACCTCCCAATGTTCCTAACCTCTTTCAATTAAATCTTAACAAAGACATTTGAACACTGATTCTGTCAACTTGCACATCAGAGAGCAGGAAATAATCATCCACTACACTAGTTTAGTCAATTAAAAACAATATTCAGATACACATATGAGCAGAAAACATTAAAGACTGAGAGAGCTGGGACATAAGGTACCTAACAAGGGTAAATCTTATGTCATGCATTCAGATGTCAGTCAGAAGAACATGAAATGAAATGGAAATAAACACAGAGATAAGAAAAACATCACCAACTGCTGTAGATCAGGATCCAATGAAAACTGCTTATCATGTTAAACACAACACCAATCAGGTACATCATTGCCCAAAGCTTTTACATTCAGCCTGAATACATCATATTTCTCAGCCTGTCATACAACTATTACACAGGAAACTTGGCTCGGGACAAAAATGCTTGCAATTCACTGATAATCCAACAACAACCATTACAATGATATCCCTCTGTGCTTTATAGCAGAAGAGACACAGAGGACCGACTGAGGAGGTAGGTGAATCTTAAATGTTACATTTAAACACAACAATGAATGCAGGGCCAAGGCCCATTCTGCTTGATACACTGTATATTTAATCATTGTCACCTTCCTCGTGAAAATAAGATCTGCTCCGGATACGATTTGACCTTTGGGCTGTAGTACTCCGGGTGATTTGAACAAAACGAAAGATCTTGCTGAGAGGTCTGCCTCATGGATGTTAAATTGTTTTGAACTATAGCTAGGACGAGAAATTCCTTCAAGGACACGGCGCATAATAAAGGCTGTATGGGAGACCTATCCTTTATGGAAAAACATTCTGCTGATTAGAAAACCTTGATATTACCTCTTATTGATGTTCAGGATCTCCAGAATCGATCCTCGGGGTCTTCAAAATGATGCTTTGCCTCTTTAAACCTCTGTTTCAGGGCTCAAGATCTTCTTTGACGCGCATTAATCCCTCTGCTCTGTGCTGAAAATCCTTGCTGCTTCATTACTGCCTCTGCCGAGTTAGCTCGAGCTTTTAATGGCGCCGAAAGGATTTCGGCGTTTGAACTCTGCTCTCCATTAATGTGAGTCCTGACGGCCCCATTCCTTGACTTTCCTGATGGTACTGGCTCATTAGATTTGATCCTGACTGCGCCGCTTGCCATTGAGGCAGTACATTGAACAGCGGCGGTCCCATCCTCTAGAAACTCTGCAACACAGCAAAATTATAAAGAAAACAGTGGACGGAGCGATGAATGCAGGGTGAACGAAATAGTGGTGCGGCGGTGGCAGAAACAAAGCTATTATGCAAAAGAACGATGAAAATGCAGTGGAGTGGTGGAATGCGCGGATAATAGGGTTTGGTGTGAATATGCAGCGCATACCGTTAGATCCTGGCCTGGAGACAAAGATCAACGGTGGAGATTGATCCATGGTATGACTTATGGACATGGCAGAATACATATGAAACTTTAGACTTTGGCGAAAATGTATGGAAATGCAAACAAATGCAACGAAATGTATGTAAGAAGTGGGACCCAGCGGAGGCGGAGGGCGATTAAACCTGAGCCGTCAGATCTGGGAGGAGACGGACGGCGGAGATGCAATCGGAGGATCGCAATCGCAAGGGCACAAAAATGAGACACTCACAAACTTCCGATTATGATCGACAGGGGAGAGCGATAGCCGTTGGATCGCGAAACAAACAAACGGCCAGGATTTAATCGGGAGACAGAGGGAAGGCTTGCGATCAGCGATCGGAAGGGGAAGCGATTGAGCGCTGGCCGTTGATCTGCGAGAAGAATGGACGGTCAGGATGTAATCGGGGGACGGGAAGAGGGACTTGCGATTGCGATCGGGAAGGGTCAGCGATTGAGCGCTGACCGTCGATCTGGCGGGGAGATCAACGGTGGAGAACAAATCGACGGATCACAATCGGGGGTCGGACAAGAAGGCTTGCGATTAGCGAAGGGCTGTCGGGTCACGGGGAGATTAGCGATCAGGATTGAATTGGAAGATCTCAATCGGGGCGGCACCATTGTGAGTTGCGATTGCGATCGTACGGGGGTTGCGATTGAGCGAAGACCGTTGGATCTGTGGGACGGATCAATGGTCAAGAATGGATCGAAGGGTTGTAATCGGGGCGGCACTGCTGAGGCTTGCGATTGCGATCAGAGAAGGGCTGCGATTAGAGGCCCGTCATTGGATCATCAGGGTAGATCAACGATGCAGAACGCACCGCGGGACTTAAAACGTTAAAATGATCGCATCGGGACTTTGAAGTTTACAAAGGAAATGCGCCCGCTGACAGCTCCGATTGCGATTGGCGCTCGGGACTTAAGCGCTTGGTCCCAGCACCGGGGCACATGTGGGGAAGTGGTTAAGGGACCTGTGGTAAGGGGCTAAGCCCTATATTAAGGTCGGAAAAAGGGTTTTTTAGCCTGTTTTAATGGATTTAAGGGGTGGGGAAGGGGAACGATAGATGGAGAAAGGGGAGAAAAGGGAAAACAAAGGGTAGGGGACGAAATTAAGGGGATTTGGGGGGGATTTGAGGGGTAAATGGGGAAATAGAATGGGAAGACAAGGGGGAAGAAAAGAGGCTAAATGAGGGAAAAAATAAAGGGAATTCAGACAAAGGGAAAGAGGGGGAACTGATGCATGTTGCAGGGGTAAAGGAAGGAATGATAGGCCATTTTTTAGCAATTTACTAGCAGAGGGGGATTTGAATTAGGCACAGCAATTGAGAGACTTCAAGGAGGATGGGTTTTCAGGGGAAAGGCATTCCTTGAAGACTCAACAATGACCTAGCCCCCTATTTGCTTATCAAAAATTTCATAGGGGGGCTAACAGAATATATGGGACGATCGGCAGCATCTGGAGCTGCAGGTCCGAGTGGGTCGAGAGCAGTGTATAATGAGGATGCAGCCACCCTTCTGGAGGACATCCACCGTAGATGTGAAAGGTTGCTTACCGGAGTGTCAGAGCGCGGGTGGCAAGACTTGGACGACTAGTACATAGAGCCATGTATTGGTCTACCCTCAGAATGGCGAGGTGTCATGCAGCACATGGTGATGGCCGGTTAGGGGATACGTGATCTACAGGCTGCAGGAGCAGAGCCATTGGCTCAGGATCCGCCAGATAGTGATTAGGTGTGGGGCAGGTGGTGCCCCCTACTGTGTATGTAGGGGCAGGTGGTGCCCCCAGTTTTGAGTTTTCTGTAACATGCTATGGGCATGTCAAATGTATCAGAGTAGATGGACTCTAAAACACATGTTTTGTGACACATATTATGGATATGCATCTTTTTTAATGATTATGAATGTTATTGTCTTGTATGAAATGCGTGTGATAAATGCCGATCTAGAACATGGTTTGCAATACTATCTACATAGTGATTCTGTTCTCGAGGTACATGGTTGAAAGTTATGGTTTCAAATTCACGTATCAAGAGTTTCACTCGTAAATATAGTCTAAATAGCACAGGATTACGCACACGATAGACACCATTTAGTTGCATGACAAGAAGTAGGGAATCTAAACGAACATGTAGATGGAGGATACGATGAAAGAGGGCATCGGCTAAGAGACCATGCACTACATCATATTCGGCCTGATTGTTGGTGGTAGTACCAATGTAGACCCCGTTTGAGAGCACATTGGCATGCAAGGGGGTGAAAATGGCCCAACCTACCGAGGCTAGATTTCGGGAGTAACGACTTGCACCATCGGCGTAACCGATATAGGGTGGGGACGGGAGGTCCTGCGGAATATTGTTACAAGACAAAAAATGGGGGAGGATGGACAATAACGGCAGCGTGAGTGTACAGAAGACATCGAGCGACAACTGCGGGAGGGAGTGCGATGAGCAGGATGGCTACGACTCATATACAAACTAGAGGGTGGTATATGAGGGCTATAAGAGGTATGGCGGGGACTCGGGCTGCGGAGGTCAACAGAGATACGGGTGGAGTTATCTCGTGTATGGGCGGAAAAGAGGGGGTCAAGGGTGGAAGGGATGCCACATGAGGTGGAAAAGTTACCTAAATTATCCGTAGGGGAAGAAAGGCTCGCATACGGATCGTCAAGGGGAATGATAGAAGAACAGGGAAACAAATGGTTAAAATATGGGCAGCCCAGGGTGATCACTGAAGGGGGGTCAGGCGAAACAACAGGGGAGGATTCAAGGGGAATGTGCTCCAAGGGTCTCACAGAGGATGATAGGTAAATAATGGAGGTAGTAGACTCCGTCATCTGGATATCACGGGGGGGAATGTCAATGGGAGCGAGGGGCTCCTTAAGTTGTCCTGAAGCATACTATGCAAGTATGGGAGAGGCGGACTGATTTTGTTCAACCTCATACTCTCAAACTACTTCTAAATAGGGGCGGTAATGCGTCAGGTGAGGACAATGGTGGGAATAATGGCCATGGACACCACAAAAAGAACAGGGTTTGCTGGTGCGAATAGTTTTTAGGTTCTTGGTTACGGACGAGGACGGGAGAGAGGGGTCAGGGACTGTAGACTCAGGGAACGCGACTTTAACCATGGGTTGAATGCGGGGCAATTCAGGACAAGTATGGGTGGCGTGACCGACGACATCACACAAGGCACAAGGCTTTGTGGGAGGAGGAGGAACTGGGTCAGTCGGGGTGACCTTGTCTTTGGATGCCCCCTTGCGAGCTTTGCCTTTCTTTCCTGGAGCTGTCACCACAGGGGCAGGGTCCTGGGGAGGTTCAGGGGGCATGGTAGTAATGGAGGAAGCAAGGGGGACTGGTTGAACTAGTGTCAAAGCAAGATAGGGTTTGGGGTGACCAGGAGGGGTAGCGGCTGGAGGGTCAAGGTACCAGACGGGTATGCCCAGGGTCAGGTTAGGGAGAGAGAGGGTGGCCATGACGGGGACCAAATAGACTCTGGGAGGGGGAGCCAGGAAAGGTATCTGACTAGCAGGATAATGACCAGGAGGGACGGCTCCGAGATGGTTAAGGCCTGGGGGAACCGATCCAAGGGGATAAAGGGGTTCATGGATACCAGCTGTAGGAGAAGGGCCAGAAGGAGGAGGTCCGGCTGGTGGAGATGAAGAGGTAGGAGCAGGTTGTGGTGGGCGAGGTTGAATCTGAGGTTGCTGACTAGCCAAAGTGGGTCGCTTAAGGGCAGCCCGAGACAATTGCATCATCTAGACATTCGATAAGCTGGGATCAAAGATATGGGGAGGAGGAAGACTAGGGAAGGTTCCAAGCAAAGAGGAGTCTTTGTAGACACCGGGAGAGACACTGGTCAAGGAATCGACGGTTTGCTTATTGGCTACAGAAGAGATGGTTGTCTTCGGGGAGGTCTGAGATGGTGGCTCATGATAATTCAACTGGTCAATGGTAACTATCTTTCCATTGTGAGGAAAAGACATCTTGCGAAAAACCGCGAATGGGACAGCAGACATGGCATAGGTGTAGCTTCGCCCCAATAGAATGTTGTAGTCTAGAGGGGCATCGATGACTTCGACGTCAATGCAAACATTCTTGCCTGCAAGGGTGATAGGACAATTTCGGAAAAGGCCAATGGGCTGGGAGGCATGGTCATCCCACGCTCGAAGGGTGATCGTGGAAGGGGCCAACTCAGGAGATCCGAGTTGCTTCCAAACGGAAGCAGACATCACACAGGTGGATGCCCCCTCATCAATTATACACCGAGAAATGTTGGCATTCCGGATTTTGACTAGGATTTGGAAGGCGACAGAAGCAGGAAGAGGAGGATGATCTGATTGATGGGCATCGAAAACAATCATTTGGTCATCGGTAGGATCTACAGTGCCCATGGCAGATAGCAGAGCCTTTTTTTGGGAAGGGCACGACTGGAGGAGTTCCAATGTGGAAATGGCAGCAGGAGACTGCGCCAAATCATCTACTATGCTATACGAATGAGCAGCTTGACCAGAAGAAGCGTGTTGACGTAATGATCCCTTAGGAATCTTGGTGTGAACCTCAACTTTGGGTTGAGGGATATGTAAGGGGCCATTGGATGTCGAAAGAGGCTCTGTAGAACCTGAAGAAGGGGGCTCGGGGGCAGACTGAGTGGGAGGCTTGGGGTATTAGCGAGACCAAGTTTGAAGGTGAAGGTCGACGATTGGGGATGGATTAGATTTCATCATGAGGATCTGGTAATCAGAGGAACCAGAAGGGGAAGGTTGAGTGGCGACCTGTCCGTTAGGTGGTTGGGTAGCCACGAATCCTTGTTGGGGGAAAGGATCGGTAAACACAGCTGGTTGGGTAGTGGCCACATTGGGGGGAGCATGAGGGGAGGCAGGTTTTCCTCGCAATGTGGCTTGAGACTCCCACATCTCCCGCATCTGTGGTAAGAGGGGACAATCGTGGGTGTAATGACCGTAAACACCGCAACACGAACAAGGCTTATTTGTGCGAAGAGGCATGTCCAGCTTGGGCTGAGTGCCCTATTGCTGGTTAGTAGTGTTAGGGTCAATACCTTGAGGATTGGGTCCACGAGTACTAGGGGCAGATTGATTTGGATTGCCTCTCCACCTTCTTTGAGAAGAAGGGGGATTAGTCGCACCCTGCTGTGCAAAGACTTGCCCTGTAGGGGGCTGTAGGTGTTGTTGCGGGGGTGGAGGAGGCAAGGGAGGTGGAAGCGCATATGCTAGAGGAGCTGGCGCACCAGGCTGTGGATAATGATAATGGTTAGGTTGGGAAATATTGAAGTAAGCAGGAGGTTGGGAAAAAGGATGAGGCATGCCGTATCCTGGATACATGCTACCTAGAGGGGGAAAAGTGCTAGAGGTGCTGGCCCCTCCCGGAGGGAGACCATAGCCCATAGGAGGTTGAGCATACGGATGAGAAAGGGCTCCAATGATACTGTCGGTGGAATAAGATGCCCACGGGGCGTTAGCGCTACCGGGCCTGGGGAGGTTAGGAAGGACGGTACAAACATAACCAGACTGAGCGTAGATCATGTCATATTTCAAGGCTACTTGGAGGGCGGCTTCTTCGGTTTGAGGGAAATGGGAGGTGACATCTTTGCCAATGGGAGGTAAGAGAGTGCGAAGGAACCAGTCCATATAAACCCGATCTTCGAAGGGGGGAGCTCGACATAAGCTCCGTCTTCTCCGCCATTCCTGGACATGGGTAGAAAGGCGGGTCGAAGAGGTTTGCTTGAAAGAAGTCAAGAGCTCCGTACCAGTATCGTATCGGAGAGGGAGATGGAAATAAGATAAAAAGGCTTGGGAAATGGTCGCAAAGGTGGTATGGGAAGAGGTGGCTTGGTCAACATACCATTTAGAAGCTTCGTCGGTAAGCGTGCGTTGGAACAATCGAAGACGGATGGAATCATCGGTAATGGAATTGGAGGAACACCACATGTGGAAAGATCAAACATGATTGGTTGTATCTTCTCCAGCAAGGCCTTCGAACATAGGGATGTCGAAGGGGAGCTTGGTTGGCATAGAAGGCCAACCAACATCGTGGCGGATAGGGTCGTTGATCAACTGATTGAAATCGGGGAGGCTGAGGCCTGCCATGTAAGGGAGCAAGGGTGCAGCCGAGGTAGTTCCTGTGGCGGTTCCGCTAGTAGTAGTGCCGGCATTATGGCCGGGATTACCGCTAGCATTAGGCCCTGGACCAGACATAGTGAAGGTGACAGGGGGAGAACCATAAGTAAAAGGAGAACCCAATGAATCATAAGAGGATTTGGAATGCGAACTCAGAGGAGGACTGGCTCGACGACGGCAGGACGGAGCAGGTGGACTGACCGGAAACTGAGGGTGAAGGCCAAGAAGTCTCCGGGAGGCGCGCCTTGGGGGTGCAATGATGACAACACAAACACGGCACGAGGGGAAGAAGAACGACCGACAAAGGCAGGGAGGTGCAGAATCAAGTGATTACAATGTCGAAACAAGGGAAAAAAGGTGCAGTGTCAATTGATTTTAAAGTCTTTGCCTGGCGGTGTAAACCAGGCTCTTCTTCGCTTAGGGTGAGTGTGTGGCGTGTGTTAATTTTAATTTTTAAACCCTTTTCATTTTGAGAGCAAGAGAAAAAGTGTGTTGTGTAACTGAAAATAATGCTGCAAAAACAGTATATAATGCTGAAATAACAAAAAATTAACAGCTACTAGTGCATTGATTCAACCCAAAAAGGCGGGTCTCTCAAAACTAATCTAAAAGAGGGAAAAAATCTAGTCAAAACACACTAAAAAGAGGCCAATATATCTAGGGTCGAAAGGGACAGGGATCTAAAGGAGAAAGCTACTGAAAAGAGGTGCAGGTCACAGCCAAGAGGCAGAGGCAAGGTGGCTGGAAAAAAGGAGGAAATCAGCAAAAAGAAGAAAGGACAGGGAGGAGGTCCTAAAGGGAGGTCCAAAAAAAACTACAAGAGGTGGTTTGAAAGGAAGAAGAGATGATTTAAAGGGATCTGAGAATGAGGTATCAGATCTGACAAAGGGAAGGCTGAAACTCTGAAAAATTTGACACCTGAAACAGCTAAAAATCTTCCACCAAAAGTGGAGGGTACTGAAGCCCTAGGGGGGCTAGATTCCCACTTAGATTAGCAAAAAAGATCAGAAACAGGTCCAAACAGGTGAAGACAGAGGTTGGAAAACCCTGACAGAAGCTTCAGCAAAACCCCAAAAAATTGCAGAAAAACAGCAGTAAAAAGCACAGGTCGCAGGTTCTGACCTGTTTTCCTGTTCAGGTCGTAGAAAAGGGGCTGAAAAGTGCGACCTGGAGTCTAGGTCGCAGTTTTTGGGCTGAAAAGTGTGACCTCCAACTCCGGTTGTCTCGGTGGCAGATTTGCGGAAAGTTGTCGTCTCAATTGCGGCTGATGTCTGTCACCTGCGCAATAGGGCCAGAAACACGCGGAAGTTAGAAATTTTAATGTTTTAGGGTTTTATAGGTGAAAAACAACATGAAAATAGGAAAAAAAAAAAAGCTGAAAAGAAACCCTAGGGTTTGAAGTATCTGGATATGCAGGAATATGAAAAACGACAACGGTCGCAATTGAAAACCCGTGTGGAGTCACCAATTGTTAGTATGAATCCTTTGTCGAAGTGTAGGAAAAAAGACCACTTTAGCTACGCATAAATAATATCCCTAACATCAAATATGGCTGCCAATATCTCCAGATCTGTAGTTAGTTGATCAAGACAAGAGCTGCAAAAACCAAATCTATGCATAGAAAGACATTAAGCAGTAAAAAGAAGGTTTTGCTCCATATATCCAATAGACAAGACAAGAATAGTTTTTGAAAGAATTTTTTGTATTAAGGGCACCTGGGAGGAAAACAAGAAGATGTTTCCAATTCTCCTCAATGGGATGGGTTTTTGGAAGTCTTTAGCACTTCAGATCTAGCATTTCTCTCTCCTGTTGGTGTAGAAAACCTAAACAAAGATAGAACTCAAAGGGAGCTCACACAACAAATAATGGAAAATATGACAATGATAATGGCTCAAAGTCAGACCAAGAGTTTAGATCTAGAGTGATCTAATAGGCAACAAAAGGTGAAGAATGGTAGGAAAAACCCTCCTATTTATAACAAAATATTGGGTCATTCTAGATCTTGGTGTATGATTAAAATAACATTAACCAAATCTAGATCCACCTTTTATGGGATATTTTCTTATATTTATTGGAGGGAAAAAGTATTTGACTTGGGTCAAATCCCTTTATTTGTGAATAATAAATAAATAAATGAATTATTTATCATTTTAAGGAGGTGGTTAAAAGATAATCAAATAAATAATGATTTATTTAATTATTTATGGGTGATTTAGTCATATTTAACAAGGAATATTATTTAAATAAGGTTTAAATAATTATTCCTAGAAAATAATAAGATAAATAAATATTTATCTAATTAATTTCTTTGTTTTTGGTTAAACATGACCAGGAAAATCAAAAAAATATAGGTTTGTTTAATATTTCCTTTTGGGGTTTCCTGTTTAGACCATAAACAACCTAATAAATGTGTTTTATTAAGTTATTTTACATAGTGAAGGCAATTTTACTTAGGGTAAAATTGGTCTTACATGGTGTACTTGGGTCCATCTAATGATAGTAGGTTAGATGACCAAAAAATGGTGTAACAAGTTGATTGCGCAAAGATCAATGGTCAGGATCAGTTGTGATTTAGGAGTGTGAAGGAGCCACATTGTTTTTGGAAAATAGAAGAAATGAGAAGAAAAGGGTTAAAACCTTTGTTTTGGGGGAAATTGCAAAGGAAATGCAATCGGGGGTTCGGGATGATCATGGGCCATCGGATGAGATTGGCCCACGAGATGGATGGTGGAGATCTGCGTTAAAAACCTGCTTGTAGAGGTGGAGGGTGATAGTGTAAGGCTAGATTAAATCTGGGTCGTTGACCTACAGAGATCAACGGTGAGAATCGCACGCGATAACACACAATAGAAATGGGGAAGGTGGTTTCGGGAGGTAAAACCACTGTTTTCGCGTGGAGAAATGGAGGGAAGGCAGTTTTGCCTTTTGGAACGCGATATGCATCCCCGCCCGACACGTGGCATCAGAAAACCACCTATATCGCGTTCCTTTTGAGAAATTAACTTTTGCACTGAAAGTTACGTGAAACTACGTGTGCGCCCTCAGATCTGGGGTCTTAGATTTGACGGTAGAGAATGAGCATGATAATGGATAGATGAACATGCGCAAATCTGGGCCATCGATCTAAGATTTGTATGGCTGATATTGCATCTGGGAATCAGATGGAAAAGATTCAATGGTGGGGAAGGAGTTAATAAGGACCGTTGATCTGCAGAGATCAATGGTCAGGATTGGTCGTAAAAACATTAGAACACGGGGCGCATGAATTTAAACCAAAGTCGGGAAAGGCATCTTGGACCGTCCGATCTGGACACGTGGATGGTCCAGATGAAATCAGAGGCAAAGGCATCGACGGGGCAAAGAACTTGGAGTGCAATGGAGCGATTAAGCACTGGCCATTGATTTGAGGATCAGATCAACAGTAGGGAATGAATCGGAGGGGTTCAAAGACAGAGGAAAGGTTAATGATCGAGGCGAATATGGGCTGTTAGATCTGGGAAGGCAGGGAGGAGATCAACGACTCTCGATTGATCGGGGGATGACTAATCGGGGGGAGAAATAAAATGCGCCCGATGAAAACTCTGTGATGCAATGTAGCGCGGGCCATTTGATTGGCTTTAAGATCAACGACGGAGATTATTTCAAGTATAGAATTGGCAAAAAACCTTTAAAACATATGAAAAACCCAAAATTTAATATAATACAAAGTTTTGGCTTTGGGGGCGGGATAAATATATAAAGTGAATATGCGCTCGACTGCGGGGCCATGGATTCTATGGGAAATGATGGGCCCGGGGCTTATATACATAAGGGCCAATCGCATCAGAAAGTCGGGCCTAGTCTTTCAGTCTAACCATTTTTTATTTCCTCCGATGAAATTAGTGCTTCGGGACCTTTAACTCTTGGTCCCGGGCGCAAGTTATATGGAGTAAAAGTGAAGGGCGGGTTTTTAACAAAGGGACTCAATTGCATCGAAACTTTTGATGTGGGTCTTTCAATCTACCCATTTTTCATTAAAAACCATTGTATGGGCGCATTTAGACCAAAATTTAGGAAAAAGGGGTTTTTTGATTTACAAAGGAAAATAATGGATCAAAGATGATTTATACAATGTTTTTAGTGCCCGACTGCGGGCACAAGGGTTAAATGGAATAATAATATGATCGGAGGATATAAGCACAGGGCTTAATCGCATTGGAACTTTTGGCATGGCATAAAGACTTGCATGCTCTAAATTTTTCCGATGCGATAAGTGCTGAAAGGGCTTAGCGCCTAGTTCTAGCACCTGGGCATACGGTGGGGAAGTGGTTAGGACTTTAGCCTAAGGGGGCTTAAGCCTGTGGCAAACAAACTTATTTTTTATGAATTTTTCAGAGTTTTCTGATGGATTTGGGGGTTTCAATAGAGTTCAAAAAGGAGTTTTAAACTCTGTAAATGGGGATTTTACAAAGGGGAAATGGGAAAAAATGAAAATGGAGGAATTTCATGAGAAAGAAAAGGGTAAAAATGAAGGTTAGTTTTGAGGTGGAAGGAAGGGAAAAATGGATTTTGCAGCAGTCTTTTCTCTATGGAATCAGCAGAATTTCTGAGTTTGAAATGGAAATAGCAGTGAATATTGAGTCAAAGGCATGATGTATCCATGAGTCTTCAAGAGATAACACTTTTTGCAATAAAATTTGTTCCTTGAAGGCTCAAAAAATGTTTTAGCCACCATTTGATATGAAAAATTTTATTGGTGGCGAACAGTGGCTCCACTTGGGGATGGTGCCTTCTTGAAGGCATCAAGAACTTCACACTTGCATTCTCTGGGAGGCTGATCAGTGCCTCATCCATTGGGCTGCCTTTCTTTACTTGGATGATCTTCTTGTTTTGAAAATATATTAGCAGCCATAAAAACAATGGATCTTTCATCAACAAGCTCTCTACCTACCCAATCCTACTGATCTAACATTTTTTCTTCTTTAGAGTGCACTTGGATTGGCAAACTCTTTTCATAACATTTTATTCTTTTTAAAGCATAAAACTAATCTAATTCTACTCTTTATTTCTCCATGAACTCATATTAAACAGTTGAGTCCATAGGTTTCTCTACTTAATCTACCAATTTGTTAGGATTAAACAGTCAAACAGATTTTTATTCTCTAAATTCTACAACAGAAATTTAAAAGCATACAAGTTAGGATTGAACACTCTAACTTGCGGCTGGTCTATGGCATAAAAAACAAGCTACACATAGATATTATTTTGCAGAAAATTTATAATAAAATGGAAGGCTTAAGATCTGAAATTTCAAAGCACTTCCTTCATCTTTTTACAACTCTGTTTTGACTCTTGTTTGAGTTGTTTTTCTTTTATCAACTAGTTCAGATTTTAAGCTGATTAGAACCAATTATTACCTCTATTTTTGACTCAAGAAATAAACAGGTTTGAGTCATTCTTCTCTTGAAAATTTAGGTTCAGATTTTGAGCTTGTTTGAACCTTTAATTTCTATCCTAATCTACCTACTGATAAACCAAGATTAAACAATTTGGAAAATAAAATTCACTATCCTATCAGTAGTAAATTTAAAACTAATTAGTCAAGATTAGGCTGTTTGACTAACTAGAAGTGTTTTTTTCAGGAGTGGCATTTAAGCTTGCACACTTTCAGATTTGTTTCTCTTGTTTGGGATGGGGCCATACCTTTATTGTTTTTACAATCTGCCCTCTTTTCTTTCTTTCATTGTTTTTGTATTTTGATTTTTCTAACTTTGAATGCAATGTTGAATGAAATATTTATAATGGAAAAAAGATAAAAAGGCTTTCAGAACATGACATGGATCAAGAGAAGTAATGTTTAAGCATCCTGCCATTGTCAGGACCCCAAAACAGCTCTGCTACATTCAACTCTTGTAATAAATAGGCATTGTTACCAGCAGCTGAATGAATGAGATAAGGGCTAAGCCGTAAGTTGTCAAATTTTCCATGCTTACCCTTGTCTACCCTCCTTGAGTCCCACCTTAAGACTTTGTCCCCAATATTGAAATTTTTGGCCTTTGTTCTTCTGTCAAAAATCCTTTTAATGCTGTCTTGCTTCTGCGATGCTTTGTTATAAACCTCTTATCTGGTTTGCTGAAGGTGAATAGTCCGATTTATCCTTCTGATCATGTCATTATCTTCAGACTGAACCTCTTGAATTAACTTCATAACTGGCACACCAAGGCTACTTGGAAAAATTGCATTTGTTCCATACACAAGCTGGTAGGGTGACATGCCAATAGACTTCTTCAAAGTCAATTTGTCAGCCCAAAGTGCATGCACAAGCTTTATGTGCCAAGAATTTTTGTTGTCTTCCAACAACTCTTGATTATGTTCAATAAACTATTGTTTGAGGACTTTGCAAGTCCATTACCTTAAGGGTAATAGGCCATGGAATGCCCCAATGTTATCTGATACTTGTGACAGAACTCAACCATCTTCTTTGATCCAAATGATGCTGCATTATCAGTGATGATGTTGGTAGGGCAGCCAAATCTAGAGAGAATATTAGTCTCCATGAATTTTATAATGAGAGAATCATTGGCTTGCCTACAAGAGATGGCTTCTATCCATTTAGTGAAGTAGTCTGTGGTAGTGAGAATCCATTTATGCTGAGTCGAGGATGATGGATAAATTTCACCTATGAAGTCAAGTCCCCACTGTTGAAAAGGGGCTTCAACAGTGATTGGATGCAGAGGCAGAGGTAGTAGATTCCTTTTGCCTTCAAAAATTTGACATTTATGACAGGCAATTATCATCTTGTGTACATCAAGAAAGAGAGTAGGCCAATAGTAACCAGCCCTCAAGATTTTGTTGGCTGTTGTCTTCCAGTATAAATGGCCTCCACACTCTCCTTCATGGAACTCGTGCTTAACCTTCTCTACATCATACTCAGGCAAACATTTAAGAAATATACCACTTGCATTTTTCCAATAAAGACATTTATCTATAATGCAATATTTTACAACCTTTAACTTTAGAAACCTTGCCTTTGTTTTTGTCAAACCAGGAGGTGTATTCAAATTAAGCAAAACATAAAGAATATCAGCATACCAACAGGAATTCATAAAATGGTCTTCAACAATGGGTGTTGATATTTCCTCTTCTTCATCCAAAGCATTAATCATATCAATATCAAGAACTTCAAAATTGGATTCAACCATAAACCTAGATAGACCTTGGCCTTTGATGAGTTTAGTGGGTTTTATCTCTAAATGATATTCAAGAATAACAACAATCCACTTACCTCTCTTACCATCTGAGTCTTGTGTTAGAATGTCTTTCATAATTGAATTTGGGATGAAGGCAATGATGTGGGAGTGAAAAATGTATACTCTGAAGTCTTTCAAAGCCTTAACCAAAGAAAAAGCTTGCTTATCCATAATTTTATACTTCAGAGGGGCATCCCTCAAAGCCTTGCTAAAAAATGTAATAGGATGCTCTTGTCCTTGCGGATTTTTCTATAAAATGACAGTAGCTATTGTATGTTCTGATGCAAATGAAAAAATATAAAAATATTTTGAAAAATCAGGACTTATAAGAACTGGTATTTTGGTTAAAGCTTGCTTCACCAGTTCAAAGGACTTCTTTTCTTCCAAGGTCCATTTTACCCCTTGCTCCTTCTTCAACATGTTTGTTATATTCCTAAGGAGCTCAGCCAAGTTAGGGATAAACATTCTTAAAAAGTTAATCTTTCCAATGAAAGATTGTAATTCCTTGATGTTTCGAGGATGGGAGATTTGCAATATGGCCTCAATCCTTTTTGGATATATCTTAATACCCTCTTCTGAAATAATGTTCCCAAGAAGTTTACCTTCTTGGAGACCGAAAAGTGTTTTCTTAGGGTTCAAATATATCCCAAACTTTCTGCATCTTTCGAAGACTGTTCTTAAATTTTCTAAGTGCTCTTCATCTGTTTTTGAAAAAATAGTAATATCATCAAGGTATATAATGATGAAGTAGCCCAGTTCTTCGGAGAATGCTATGTTCATGGCTCTCTGAAAAGTTGCTCCAGCGTTCATTAGACCAAAAGGCATTTTCACATACATGAAAGTGCCCCAAGGTGTAGTAAAGGCTGTCTTTAGTTGATCATCAGGGTGGACTAAGATCTGATTGTACCCTGAATAGCCATCAAGCAAAGAAATTATTCTAGACCCTACCACCCCTTGTAAAATATGGTCCATCTTAGGTAAAGGGTAGTTGTCCTTTAGTGAAGCTTTTTTTAAGTCTTAAAGTCTATACAAAGCCTGATTTCTCCAGTTTTCTTCCTAACAGACACCAGATTAAACACCCACTCAGAATATCTAATAGGGAAAATAATACCAGCTTCATACATTTTATTGATTTCCTTCTCAACCAAAGGAAACTGAACATGGTTAATTCTGCGCAGCTTCTGTTTGAATGGTTTTGGGTTTTCCTTGAGAGGGATTTTGTGTTGTATTATTTTAGTGTCATAGGATTTAAGATTGTTAGTATGAATCCTTCGTCGAAGTGTACGAAAAAGGACCACTTTAGCTACGCATAACTAATAGCCCTAACAACAATAGTGGCTGCCAATATCTTCAGATCTGCGATTAGTTAGACAAGAAAATAGCTGCAAAACACCAGATCTATATATGGAAAGACATTAAGCAGTAAAACCAGGGTTTCTCCATGCCATCAGCAGACAGGCCTTGAGAACTTTAATTTTGAAAAGACACATGGGCACCTGGGAGGAAAACAAGAAGGTGTATCCAGCTCTCCTCAATGGGATGGGTTCTTTGTAGTCCTCAGCACTTCAGATCTAAGCTTTCTCTCTCATGTAGGTGTAGAAAACCCAATGCAAAAATGAAGCTCAATGGGAGCAAATGATGAAAAATGAGACCAAGTGTATAGATCTAGAGTGATCTAATAGGCAACAAAAGGTAAATAATGATGGGGAAAACCCTCCTATTTATAACAAAATATTGGGTCATTCTAGATCTTGGTGCATGATTAAAATAATGTTAACCAAATCTAGATCCACCTTTTATGGAATACTTTATTATATTTGTTGGAGGAAAAGGGTCTTTGACTTGGGTCAAATCCCTTGATTAGTCAAAAATAAATAAATAAATGATTTACTTATCTTTTTAAGGAAGTGGTTGGAAGATAATCAAATAAATAATGATTTATTTAATTATTTGTGGGTGATTTGGTCATATTTAACCAGGAATATTATCTAAATAACATTTAAATAATTATTCCTAGAAATTAATAAGATAAATAAAGGTTTATCTAATTAATTTCTTTGATTTTGGGTTAAACATGACTGGGAATAATAATTAAATTATGGTTTAATTAATTATTCCATGAGAAAAATCAAACAAATATGGGTTTGTTTAATATTTCCTTTTGGGGTTTCCTGTTTTAACATAGTGAAAGCGGTTTTACTTAGGGTAAAACTGGTCTTACATGGTGTACTTGGGTCCATCTAATGATAATAAGTTAGATGACTAAAAAATGGTGTAACAGATTGCCCCCCAGCGTGCGAGTGTCAGGAGAAAATCGTATGACCGAAGTACGTTGTAAGAACACAATCACTAAACAACAAAAGGGGTGTGAGAGAGAGAAATGTGAGGTAGATAGTGTGCTGAAGGACTAGACCCGGAGGAGACGAGACTCGCAGGTGCAACAAGTCTCTTTTTATGAGAGGGTACCAATGCTGAAGGCGGCGGGGGAGGCATACCTATGCCCGCCGAGACAAAGTACAAAAGAATAGTGTGTCCAGTAATCAAGGGACCGAACCATAAAGTACAGCTGGCATAATCATGAGCCAGATAAAAATACAATGAGGAATCCCATATACATGCTGTGCCTGGGATAACAGCCAGGACTTGTACAATAATATCTGAGTACATGAGATACAAATACAACCCGAATGCCCCCTGCAAGTGGGGAAGGGCTCACAAAATCTGACCGATACATGCAAATCAAAGAGGCGCTGCAAGTGGCTATGGCCAACATCATCAAATATCTGGAGCTGCATCGAAGGCTGCGAAGAAGAGGTCATCCGGGCATGTGGGGGGCTACCTGCAGGGCCACCCCCTCATGAGGGTTGAAACATCTCACACACGCCCGGGAATCATCAAGAGCTGCTGCTGGATCACTGGACCATCACGTATACGAATCTCGATCATGCTGAAAAGAGTTGGAGAAACAATCAAGCCAAAGGGAAAGGAGGTATCCCTTTGCCTGATCCAAGGCACCGAACAAGAGTGGAAGCGGGCACCAAGGTACACCGCCCTCTAGACCTGGCTTCTGGAATGAAAGAGCAGATGTCGACAGAAGGAGGTCCGCCATAGTGGAGACAATGAGAGACCCTCAACTAAGGCATGAGAGAAAAAAGTAGAGCGACGGACAGACTGACACTAATGATGATGGTGAAATGGAAAGGACTGAGTAGCGAATGGACGACTTCCCTTGTTAGAGCATAAAGGGCATGAATGACATGGCAGCGACTGACACAATATCGTAAGGGATTGGGGGCAGTGGGACTGAAGGTCATAATATGCGACATAAGAGGGAAACCAAGCAATGAAGGATGGAGGGCTATAGTAGGGTACAAAGGTACTCGGGATAGACTCCATGAATGCGATGATGACTCAACTTGGATGCTCTAAACAAGGGCGACTCGATGGTGCTGCCACATAGTAAAAGGCCCAATGGGGGACCATAAAAACATGAGTCCAAGGTGGGGACTCATGACGAAAATCATCACGAACATGGACAAGTAAGTGGGCAAAATGGAGCCCCAAGTACAAGCGTCGTAAGTGAGGAAATTCGATTTTGAGGAGGGGTAAAGTGACCCTTCTTGGACAAAATGTGTCCTGGTGGAGTATCAGATCTCAAAAAACTAACAGATACCCATTTGAGGGCTCGGTGAGATCTTTCCAACGGTGTAGATGGTTCATCAAACGGGGCTACGGTGTGGTCACAGCAGTCGAAAGAAGAAACATGGGTCCTCTTTTAATAAGGAAATTTTCCCTCCAAAATCACTCATTTGCTATTGTTGCTGTGGTGAATGTAGAGAGGAGAGAAGGCCCTAAATCTTGCGGCGAACGTAGCGGACAAACCGACCGTTGGAATCGCGATCCGTCAGTTGCAGGTAAGAGGTCTAACTTTTCTCTTGCATTTTGATGGATTAGATTTTCAGTTTAGGGCCCAGAATCCCAGAAACAACCCCTCCTTCATCTCTACGGTCGGGTCGCACTTTTTGGGGCAAAAAGTGCGACCTAGGACGCAGGTATCAGGGCAAACAGTGCGACCTGGTCCAGAAAAGAGCAGAAAAATGTGACCTGGGAGATGAGGGGGTTTTGGTGCTATTTTATGGCTGGAAGTTGGGTTTTGGTGTTTGGTTATGGTTTTCCCGATCTGTATGCTGACAAAAATGATGGTTTTGTGCAGATATGGCAGAGTTACGGGTCAAATGGAGAGAGAAAGATCTGGGGACACTACGGACAGAGATCCAGGCAGATCAGGGCGTCCGCCGTGTATTGGCCAGATTTGGGGTTCTCAAGTTCTTGGAGAACCCTTTGATGAGAGCAGGGGAACCGTTACTGGCCTGGATTATCAGTTACTGGGATCCAGATCAGGAGATCTTTGTAGTGCAGGGGCACAGGATCGAGCTGACGGTCCAGGACGTGTACTTCCTGACTGGTCTCCCGCCACTTGGGATGGTGGGAAACACACAGCCAGTGTTGCCGCGGGGGCGACATATCATGGAGTTCGTGGAATGCCATTGTCGACCGGGTCTCCAAGTCAAGGGGACTCGAATACTGATCGGGGATCTAGAGAGGATAGAAACCCGTGCAGTGGCCGCAGCTGTTCTGCGAATCCTGGGCATCCAGGCGTTCCATCACATCACTGGGGGGCAGATGATGATAGTGGACAGTGTGTTGGGAGGGACCTACTATGGGTGGGCCCAGATGTTGTTGGTGTCGCTAAAGCGACAGTTTTCACTATGCAGGCGGCAGGTGAACCATGACTGCTCATATGGGACTTTGTTGTGTGCCTTCTTCTTTGAGAAGATCCCGACCTTGAGGCCTCATGTACAGCTTCCAGATGGGGGCCCGAGAGAGCCCAGGATGCGCCGTTGGGGATGGTTACTGTGCAGAGGAGGAGGAGGGGCGGTCGGGCGAGTGTTTCGACTAGAGTTTTTTTCCCATTGGGATCAGATGCCTTTGTACATAGACAACTATCCCTATAGTGGGATGAGCTACTGTGGGGATCTGGATCTGCCACTTCCGCCTGGTCGAGTCTGGGGGCCTGATGGTAAGTGATAGATTGCTATTCTTGTGTGGGCATGTTAAAGTTTTTGAATAGTAATTGATGGTACTGATTCATGTACTTTTGGTATGCAGATATAGCACCGGTAAAACCGGCCGGATATATGGGACGACCGGCAGCGTCTGGAGCTACAGGTCCAAGTGGGTCGAGAACGGCGAAGAATGAGGATGCAGCCACCCTGCTGGAGGACATCCGCCGTAGATGCGAAAGGTTGTTGACCGGAGTATCAGAGCACGGGTGGCAGGACTTAGACGACCAGTACATAGAGCCATGTGTTGGTCTCCCCTCGGAGTGGCGAGGTGTCATGTGGCGCATGGCGATGGCCGGTCAGGCTATGCACGATCTACATGCTGCAGGGGCAGAGCCATTGGCCCGAGAGCCTCCAGATAGTGATTAGGGGTAGGGGCATGTGGTGCCCCCTATGATGTATGTAGGGGCAGGTGGTGCCCCCAGTTTTGGGTTGATGTTTGTAACATGCTATGGGCATGTCGTATGTATCAGAGTAGATGGACTCTAAACACATGTTTTGCGACACATATTATGGATATGCATCGTTTTTTGATGGTTTATTTAATGTTATGGTCTTGTATGAAATGTGTGTGATAAATTCCAATCTAGAACATGGTTTGCAATACTATCTACATAGTGATTCTGTTCTTGAGGTACATGGTTGAAAGTTATGGTTTCAAACGCACATATTAAGATTTTCACTTGTAAATAGCGTCTAAACAGCACAGGGTTATGCACACGATAAACACCATTTAGTTGCATTACAAGAAGCAGGGAATCCAAACGAACGTGCAGATGGAGGATGCGATGAAAGAGGGCATCAGCTAAAAGGCCACGCACTGCATCATATTCGGCCTGATTGTTGGTGGCAGAACCAATGCATACCCCGTTAGAGAGAACAAGGGCATGCAAGGGGGTGAAAATGGCCCAACCTGCCGAGGCTAGATTCTGGGAGTAGCGACTTGCACCATCGGCGTAACCGATAAAGGGTGTGGACGGGGGGTCCTGCAGAATGGTGTGACAAGACAACAAATGAGGGGAGGAAAGGGAACGAGGGCAGCCTGAGTGTACAGAAGTCATCGGGCGGCAACCGCAGGAGGGAGTGCAAGGGGTCGGATGATCATGACTCATACAGGGTGGTATATGAGGGCTATCGGAAGCAGGGAGAGGACTCGGGCTGCAGAGGTCAACAGAGATACGGGTGGGGTGATCTCGGGTATGGGTAGGGAAAGGGTGGTCAAGGGACACAACAGGGGAGGATGCAGATGGGCTAGGTTCCGAGTGTCTCGCAGAGGAGGATAGGTAAAGAATGGTGACAGTAGATTCGGTCATCTGAACATCAGGGGGGGGGATGTCGATGGGAGCGAGGGGATCCTCAGGTTGGCCTGAAGCATACTGCGCGAGGATGGGAGAGGCAAATTGATTTTGTTCAACCTCATACTCGCGGATCACCTCTAAAGAGGCGCAGTAATGCGTCGGGTGAGGAAAATGGTGGGAGTAATGGCCATGGATGCCGCACAAAGCACAGGGTTTGTTGGTGCGGAGAGTCTTGGGTTTCTTGGTTACGGACGAAGAAGGAGTGGAGGCTTCAGGGATCGTAGACTCGGGGAACGCGACTTTCACCATGGGCTGAATACGGGGTAACTCAGGACAAGCATGGATGGCATGACCAGTGACATCACATAAAGCACAAGGCTTCGCGGGCGGAGGAGGAGCCGGGTCAGTCGTGGTGGTCTTGTCTTTAGGTGCCCCCTTGCGGGCTTTGCCTTTTTTCCCGGGAGCCGTCACAACAGGAGAAGGGTCCTGTGGAGGTGCTGGGGGCACAGTGGCAACAGAGGAAGCAAGGGGGACCGGTTGGACCGGTGTCAAAGCCATGTAAGGTTTGGGGTGACCAGGAGGGGTGGCGGCTGGGGGATCAAGGTACCAGACCAGAATGCCCAAGGTCAAGTTAGGGAGAGAGAGGGTGGCCATGACGGGGAAAAAATATA
The DNA here is from genome assembly GCA_034641835.2 of Pinus albicaulis. Classification (NCBI taxonomy): domain Eukaryota; kingdom Viridiplantae; phylum Streptophyta; class Pinopsida; order Pinales; family Pinaceae; genus Pinus; species Pinus albicaulis. The sequence goes on from CM076574.1 coordinate 967,914,420, forward strand.
CTCCGGGAGGGGGAGCAAGGAAAGGGATCTTCCCAGCAGGGAAATGACCAGGAGGGATGGCTTCGAGGTGGTTGAGGCCAGGAGGAACCGATCCAGGAGGATAAAGAGGTTCAGGGATACCAGCTGCAGGGGAAGGGCCAGAAGGAGGAGGTCCGGATGGCTGAGATGAATGGCTAGGAGCGGGTTGCGGAGGGCGATGGGGAGGTTGCTGACTAGCTGAGGCAGGCCGCTTATGGGCAGCCTGAGACGATTGCATCATGTAAACATTCGAAGAGTTGGGATCAGTGATGGGAGGAGGAGGAAGGTTAGGGAAAGTTCCAAGCAGGGAGGAATCTTTGTAAACGCCGGGGGAGACACTGGTCAAGGAATCAGCGGTTTGCTTGTTGGCTATAGAGGAGATAGTCGTCTCAGGGGAGGTATGAGATTTTGGCTCATGATATGTCAACTGGTCAACGGTGACTATCTTTCCATTATGGGGGAAAGACATCTTGCGAAAGACCGTGGATGGGACAGAAGACATAGCATAGGTGTAGCTTCGCCCCAAAAGAATGTTGTAATCTAGCGGGGCGTTGATGACTTCGACGTCAACGCAAATAGTCTTACCGGCGAGGGTGATAGGACAATTACGAAACAGGCCAATGGGCTGGGAGGCATGACCGTCCCACGCTCGAAGGGTGATCGTGGAAGGGGCCAGCTCAGGAGATCCGAGTTGCTTCCAAACCGAAGCGGACATCACGCATGTGGATGCCCCCTCATCAATTATACACCGGGACACGTTGGCGTTCCGGATTTTGACTGGGATTTGGAAGGCGACGGAAGGAGGGAGGGGAGGATGGTCCGATTGAGTGGCGTCAAAAACAATCATTTGGTCATCAGCAGGATCTACAGCGCCCACGGCAGATAATAGAGCCTTCTTTTGGGAAGGGCACGACTGGAGGAGTTCCAGTGTGGAAATGGCGGCAGGAGACTGCGCCAGATCATCTACTATGCTATACGAATGAGCAGCTCGACCAGAAGCAGCATTTCGACGTAATGGTCCCTTAGGAATCTTGGTATGGACCTCAACTTTGGGTTGAGGAATATGTAAGGGACCACCGGATGTTGAAAGAGGCTCTGTAGAACCTGAAGAGGGAGGCTTGGGGGCAGACTGAGCAGGAGGCTTGGGGTACTGACGAGACCGAGTTTGAAGGTGAAGATCGATGGATGGGTTAGGATCGGAGTGCATCATAAGGATCTGGTAATCAGAGGAACCAGAAATGGAAGGGGGGGCGGCGATCTGGCTGTCGGGCGGTTGGGTAGCCACGAATCCTTGCTGAGGGAAGGGATCGGTAAACACAGTTGGTTGAGAGGTGGCCACATTAGGAGGAGCATGAGGGGAGGCGTGTTGTCCGCGCAATGTGGCTTGAGACTCCCACATCTGCCGCATCTGGGGTAAAAGGGGACAATCGTGGGTGTAATGACCATAAACACCGCAACACGAACAGGGCTTGTTTGTGCGAAGCTGCCTGTCCGGCTTGGGCTGAATGCCCTGCTGCTGGTTTCCAGTGTTAGGGTTGACACCAGGATTGGGTCCTCGGTTACCAGGGGCAGATTGGTTTTGGTTGCATCTCCGCCTTCTTTGAGAAGAAGGGGGATTAGTCGCGCCCTGCTGTGCAAATACTTGCCCTGGAGGGGGCTGTAAGTGCTATTGTGGGTTTGGAGGAGGCAAGGGAGATGGAAGCGCATATGCTGGGGGAGCTGGCGCACCAGGCTGTAGATAAAGGTAAGGGTTGGGTTGGGCAACATTGAGGTAAGCAGGAGGCATGCCGTATCCTGGATGCATGTTGCCGGGAGGGGGAAGAGCGCTGGAGGTGCTGGTCCCTCCCTGAGGGAGACCATAGCCCACAGGAGGTTGAGCATACGGATGGGAAAGAGCTCCAATGATACCGTCGGCGGAATGAGATGCCCCCGGGGTGTTAGCGCCACCAGGCCTGGGGATGTCAGGAAGAACGGTATAAACATAACCAGATTGAGCGTAAATCAGGTCATATTTCAAGGCTATTTGGAGGGCGGCTTCTTCAGTTTGAGGAAAGTGAGAGGCGACATCTTTGCCGATGGGAGAGGGAAGGGTACGAAGGAACCATTCCATATAAACCCGATCTTCGAAGGGAGGGGCTCGACATAAGCTCCGTCTTCGTCGCCATTCCTGAACATGGGCAGAAAGGCGTGTTGAAGAGGCTTGCTTGAAGGAAGTCAAGAGCTCCGTGCCAGTATCGTATCGGAGAGGGAGCTGGAAGTACGACAAAAAGGCTTGGGCAAGAGTCTCAAAGGTGGTATGGGTAGAGGTGGCTTGTTCAACATACCATTTAGAAGCTTCGCCGGTAAGCGTGCGTTGGAACAAACGAAGACAGATGGAGTCATCGGTAATGGAATTGGAGGAACACCACATATGGAAATATCGGACATGATTGGTTGGATCTTCTCCATTAAGGCCCTCAAACTTAGGGATGTCTGAGGGGAGCTTGGTTGGCATAGCGGGCCAGTTAGCATTGTGGTGAATGGGGTCATTGATTAACTGATGGAAATCGGGGAGGCTGAGGCCTGCAATGTACGGCAGCACAGGGGTGGCCGGGGTAGTTCCTGTGGCGGTTCTGCTAGTAGTAGGGCCGACATTGGGGCCGGGAGAACCGCTAGCGTTAGGCCCTGGACCAGACATAGTGAAGGTGACAGGGGGAGAACCAGGAGGAGAAGGAGGACCCGATGAATCAGGGGAGGAGTCAGAGTGCGGACTCGGAGGTGGACTGGCTCAACGACGGCGGTGCGGAGCAGATCGATCAACCGGAAACTGAGGGTGAAGGCCAAGAAGTCTCCGGGAAAGGCGCCTTGGGGGCGCAATGATGACAGGAAGAAGGAAACCGACAAGGGTAGAAAGGGACAGAATCAAGTAATGTCAAGGGCAGATAAGGTGTAGTGACAATTGATTTTAGAGTCTTTGCCAGGCGGTGTTAACCAGGCGCTTCTTCGCTTAGGGTCAGTGTGTGGCGTGCGTTAATTTTAATTTTTAAACCCTTTCCGTTTTGAGAGCAAGAAAAAAGTGTGTTGCGTAGCGGAAAATAAACCTACAGAGAACAGAATATAATGCTAAAATAACAGAAAAATAACAGCTACTTGTGCATCTATCTAACCCAAGAAGGTGGGTCTCTCAAAACTATGCTGAAAAGAAAGGGAAAAACTATGTAAAACACACGGAAAAGGGGCCAATAGATCTAAGGTCAAAGGGGACAGGGATCTAGAGGACAAAGCTGCTGAAAAGAGGTGCAGATCACAGCCAAGAGACAGAGGCAAGGTGGTTGGAAAAAGGAAGGAAATCAGCAAAAAACTGGAGGGGCAAGGCGGAGGCCTTCAAAGGAGGTCCAAAAAAAATGACAGGAGGTGATTTGAAAGGAAGAAAGGCTGATTTCAAAGGATCTGAAAGGGAGGTAACAGATCTGGAAAAAGGGGGATGAAACTCTGAAAAACAGATGGCTGAAACAACTGAAAACTCTTCCACAAAAAGTGGAGGTTTCTAAAGCCCTAAGGGGCTAGGTTCCCACTTAGATGAGTAAAAACAGATCAAAACTTGGGCAGAACAGGCTGAAACAGAGGCTGGAGGACCCTGACAGAAGCTGCAGAAAAACCCAGAAAAATTGCAGAAAAATCACTGAAAAACTGGTAGGTCGCAGTTTCTGACCTGTTTCCAGTGCAGGTCGCAGAAAAGGAGCAGAAAAGTGCGACCTGGAGGTCCAGATCGCAGTTTATGGGAAAAAAAGTGCGACCCCCCATTCCGGTTGTCTCGGCGGCAGATTTTCAAAAAAGTTGCCGTCTCTGGTGCGGCTGGTGTCGGTTACCTGCGCAATAGGGCCAGAAACACACGGAAGTTAGAAATTTTAATGTTTTAGGGTTTTATGTGTGAAAAATGACATAAAAAGAGAAAAAATAAGCAGCTGAAAAGAAGCCCTAGGGCCTGAAGTAGCTGGATATGCAGGAAAATGAAAAACGACAGCGGTCGTAATTTAAAACTCGTGTGGAGTCGCCATTTGTTAGTATGAATCCTTCGTCGAAGTGTACGAAAAAGGACCACTTTAGCTACGCATAACTAATAGCCCTAACAACAATAGTGGCTGCCAAACATCTTCAGATCTGCGGTTAGTAATAAAAATGCTGCAACAACCAGATCTATAAATGGAAAGACATTAAGCAGTAAAATAAAGGGTTTGCTCCATGCATCCAACAGACAAGACAAGAACACGATTTTTTGAAAGAATTTTATATTACAGGGCACCTAGGAGGAAAACAAGAAGGTGTATCCAGCTCTCCTCAATGGGATGGGTTCTTTGTAGTCCTCAGCACTTCAGATCTAAGCTTTCTCTCTCTTGTAGGTGTAGAAAACCCAATACAAAAATGTAGCTCAATGGGAGCAAATGATGAAAAATGAGACCAAGTGTATAGATCCAGAGTGATCTAATAGGCAAAAAAAGGTGAAGAATGATGGGGAAAACCCTCCTATTTATAACAAAATATTGGGTCATTCTAGATCTTGGTGCATGATTAAAATAATGTTAACCAAATCTAGATCCACCTTTTATGGAATACTTTATTATATTTGTTGGAAGGAAAGGGTCTTTGACTTGGGTCAAATCCCTTGATTAGTCAAAAATAAATAAATAAATGATTTATTTATCTTTTTAAGGAAGTGGTTGGAAGATAATCAAATAAATAATGATTTATTTAATTATTTGTGGGTGATTTGGTCATATTTAGCAAGGAATATTATCTAAATAAGATTTAAATAATTATTCCTAGAAATTAATAAGATAAATAAAGGTTTATCTAATTAATTTCTTTGATTTTGGGTTAAACATGACTGGGAATAATAATTAAATTATGGTTTAATTAATTATTCCATGAGGAAAATCAAACAAATATGGGTTTGTTTAATATTTCCTTTTGGGGTTTCCTATTTTAAGATAGTGAAAGCGGTTTTACTTAGGGTAAAACTGGTCTTACATGGTGTACTTGGGTCCATCTAATGATAATAAGTTAGATGACCAAAAAATGGTGTAACAAAGATCTTCATAACTCCACTCAAAAACATCAGAAAATTCCTTAAAAAACTCTATGTATTTGAGTTTAATGTGAGCTAGTAGGGTCTTAGACAGTTTAATCATCATTAGTTTAAGTTCACTCCCTATATTGCACTCTTCCACTTCAGTCTCTATAGGCTCTAGTTTTGGCTTCTTGGCCACATCGCTAAAATCGAAAAACTCTTCTAAAGGGGCCAAACCCTTAGGAAAACTCTGATCTTTGGACTACAGGGTTTCTAACTCCTCTGTTTCTAACTCTGCAGTCAATTTTGTTTTGTTTTCAAGTTTGCTAGATAATAGATTTATATTGGCAACCTCAGGAGATGGTTCTTCTTCACAAGAAAATTTTCTTCATTGTTGCAGTCTATATCATAATCTGAATCTAAACTATGAAGTTCAAATTCATTTTTGAATTGCATGAAGTCTTCTATTTGTTTGTCTCCATCGAACACTTGCCAATATTTTTCATCATCAGGAATGGTTGGTCTGAATTTAATCTGAGTTATGCAGTATTTAGTTTCATATGGAATTACTTAGCATGTTCTAGCTGCAAAGGCTAAACTGTGGGCCGCAATATTTATTTTTCTTGGGACAAAAATTACCTGGTACTCTTTAAAAGTCTTTAAAAGATCCATGAAATTGTTTTGGTAGGCCCTAAGTCTTGGGTGATTTGCGTTGTATTCCCCGTTGACTTGCCTAATGATTAACTCAAAATCCCCATATGCTTTGATTCTTTTGGCTCCTAACTTTTTCAACAAACGTAAGCCTAAAAGCAGGGATTCATATTCCTCTATGTTATTGGAACACTGGAAGTTTAATTTATAGGAAAAACTTTATGTATGATTTTTCTCAGTGTTACATATCCAAACACCTACACCAGCATTAGTTCTAGTGCAAGAATCATCGAATTTCATACTCCACAGAGGACTAGATTTGGGTTTATCTATTTGGTGTTTGTCCTCTTCAACTAAAGTGCTTTCGGGTTGTTGTGGACTATCAACACTTAGTTGACTTTGTTTCAACTCCTTAGGTTTTTTGTTGTGTTGAGGGTTTCTTTCTTGACTGTCAAGGTTTAAAAGAAAAGGATGCATGACTTGAAGTTCAAGACCTGTGTTTGGTTTGCTAAAGTTTAAAGGTTCAGCAAACTGTTTTGACACTTCTGTGAGGTTTTCTTCTTCCTCCCTATCGGCCATTAATTATGTTAAAGTGACTTTTTCACTAAAGGTTTCATCATTAAACATGATAAAATAATCAATACCTGTATTTACAGAATACAGAGGAGAGTTTTGTGGTCTGTCTTGGCTTGTAACCATGTATTGCATATGGGACTCCCTGTAAACTCTTCTTGTCTAATTGAAAATAGGGATGGTCACATAGGTCATGTCCATCTACATAGTTCCTTGTAAATTAGCCCCCCAAGATCTTGATAATAACATTCCATAATTTAGGGGCACATCAACCACAACAATGTCCATGACTAAGCATTTGACTGGAATCTGTGCTAAGTTAACACATAAGTCTTTGATTAATCCAAAACATTTTACTTTGGTAGAGTCAAAGGAGTAAAGGTCTTTATAAGGTCTGGTGATTTCTAGACCAAGGCTCTCCATTACCTCTTTAGGCATTAAATTATGAGAAGCCCCAGAATCATGCATAACGTTGTGAAAAATATTGTCATGAACGTTTAAACTTACATAAAAGGGAGGAACATGTCCCTATTGATATCTACCTTCGATATTTGGACCAAAAATAAGCTCTGGCTGTTCATCATTAAGATTGACTATGTCATTATTCTATTCAATGTTTAAAGCCTTCAAAATTTGGGTCCTATACACATTCTGGGCAGCTAACTCAGTCAAGGGAACAAAGATTTTGATTTTGGAAATTTCCTGCTCCAGGCTGAAAGGAATTTGACTCTTTGAAGAACTTGTCTCAGCCTTGTTAACTGCCACTCTATCAGCAATGTCAACCTGCTGATTTTTTCTATTTACATTGGAAAAAATGGTTTTCACAGGAGAAATAGCTGAAGTGTTAGTACTGCTAAGGCTTGCACTCTATTTTGTAACATTTTGAGTGCCTTTGTCTCTACCTTTATCATAATTCAGAGCTATTGTTCTATCCTTTTGTTTGACAACTTTAGGCTTGGTTGCAGTGCTGTTTTGTGAAGATTTGTCAGAGGTTTTGGTGTTGGGAGTTTGTTGATTGGTTTTACTTCTAAGGTCATATTCTCTTTGAGACTCTATGATGACATTTTCCATGTCTTGATAATAAATTTCGTCATCATCTCTTTTTTCATCATAGGGTGTGTAAAGACCTTGTTTTCTATCATAATGAATCTCAAAGTCATCATTATCTACTCGCAGCATGTTGATATCATCTTCCTCTATTATCTCATCTGTTTACTCAACCTCACTTACATAGTTTTGATGAAAGGGAGGAGTGATCTGTTGATCATCTTCCCTAGGTCTATTTGGAGGTTGGTTCCTTCTAAAATTCTGATTCTAGTTCTGGTTTCTATTTTGAGGAGCAGTTTGGTTTTGACTTGCTTGTTCTCTCTCAAGGTTGCTCATTTTCTTCATCATCTCTTCCATAATTTTTTCCATATTTGAGTTGGAAGTAAAAGGGGTAGATTCCTCTCTGAAGGACACTCTCTCCTCATTTTTCATTCTTGCTCTCTTCTCCATTAAGTTAACTTCCACAGCAAGAGCTCCTTTTTGCATATCTTCAAGAGTTGCAAGATATCTCTCTCTCTCAGCTGACATGCCATCTTAGGGTCAAACCCTTCAGGAAACTTGTTTAGAGCTGAGCCTTGCGGAGGTTTTAGATTGGGGGGAAGTGCATTATACACACTATTAAATCTAGTGCAGTAAGCTTTTACACTTTCCCTAGTGTTTCTGTGGAGGTTTTTGTAGTCGGAGAGGATTTGGAGAGGATTTCGCTTCACTTCCCATTTGTTTAAGAAAGTCTAATGGAAGGCTTGGAGATCATTGATACTATGGGGGGTTAAGCCTTTAAACCTTTTTCTTACTTCTCCCCCCAGAATCTGAGCAAATAATCTAAGCTTGACAGAATCATCATCACTTTCATTTTTGTCAAAGTATTCATTCATCTTATCCACATGTTGTGATGCAGTAGTAGCATTACTAGCATCATATAATGGAATTTTGGACTGATAGTCCTGTGGAAGATTGAATAATGGTATAGGAAGGACTAAGGGAGCATACCATGTTGCCATGATATGTGGTGGAGGTGGATTTACAAGAGGTGGATTAACAAAAGGAAGAGTGGGTTGAAGTGGAGTGGTTTGGACAGTGAATATAGGGTGAAGAGATGTGGATGGACTAGGAATAGATTGTTGAGCTGATCTTGGATGAGAGACACCTAAATTGGAAAGGAAATTTTAATCGGGTGGTGTTGTTTCTCTACTACCAGGATGTTCACTTGTTTCAGGAGATAAAAGTGAAGACTCAGAATCTAGCTGATCTAAATCACCAAGAGACCTAGTTCTAAATGGATTTATTAGATCTATTTGTGATTGTTGTAGAGCTGCAAGATTTTTAGGAACTGAATTAGCTCTCAAGGGTGATCTAAAAACAGTTGAAAATTTTATCTTAGGAGACTTCTTAAGAATACTTTCTAGGTTATCAACTATCTTAGGTGGATCTAGGTCAGGGTAGGCTCTAGTATGAATCTTTCTAGGAGCTACTATGATGTGTTTTAGACCCAACTAAACCAGGAAAATTTAGCTAGATGTGACAATATTTGAGAGGTTAACTAATCTGTTTTACACAAACTTCAATCCTACAGTCCTCTAACTGAGTTTGAATGATATTATGATGATAAAGGTTCTTCCGAGTGGAGTCTTAAGGTCTGTTTAGGATTGTGGAGTCGCCAAGTGGAAGTTTTTAGCTCTTTTGGAGGTAAAAGGTTTTATGGTCCACCACCATGTTTATTTAATTCCAATCTGAAATATTTTTGGGTTTTCTGAGTTATTTTTCAGTTTTGTGGTTTCTAAGAGTGTCCTAAAACTGTTTCAAAACTTAGCTATGGTTGTGGGACAAAGACAGTCTACTCTTATGGCTAAGCTAGCTGATTTTTCAAGGTTAGATAAATTCTTAAGATAATCCTAGGGTTTGCCTAGTTTTTCACTGATTCAAACAAGTTTCATCATGATTAACAATAGTTGGTAGTGCTTGAAAAGGGCTGCTTTTTACTCACTAAACAATGTTTGAAATTATGATTTCTGAGGTCTTAAAAGTATTTATGATGAAAAAACACTCACAAGTCCCCAGTGGAGTTGCCAGAAATGTTAGCACCCTGTAATCATCAAGATTGGCAAAGTCCGACAGCAGGGAGAACACCGTTTCAACCACTTTGGTATTCTAGGATCTATCCCTCCTAAATCCGGAGAGGGATCTCTCCAATAAGTGTAAAGATGGATTTATCTTTTAAAGCTTTGGGTAATGATATTAGGCTAGTTATTAAGTCCAAGGGTTTTTGTTTTTTTTTTTTATGGTTGAGCATGTTTATTATTTGAGTGGAAATTGCTAAATGGAAAGAGTTCCAAAGGTGAGAAGTTGCAAGAAAATAGAACAAGCTTTGGCCAAAAACATGGATGCAATGTTGGTTTTAGTCCATTGCACTATGGAGTCATAATAGGGTTTTAATTGAAACAATTAGGTTCAAGAGTGGTCTATGGGGAAATTCATCTATGTCTAAGGATCTCTTTAAAGTTGATTTATGGAATGAAATGATACAACAAGAAGGGGAATTAAACAAATGAAGAACAAAGAGCAGCCCAAGATCTGGTAAGTACTTTGAAACTAGCCAGCTTTTGACACACACTTAAGAAAAACATAAAAGTAACCTAGGATCTGTTAAGTACTTTGAAACTAACCAGCCTTTGATAAAATTTCAATAGAAAACATTTAAAATACAATGGAAACACAAATGATAACGATGAATGGTCTAAGATCTAGTAAGTACTTCGAAACTAGCCAGCTTTCAACACACTCTTAGGGAAACTTTCAGATAGTCTTTGGGGATAAAACTAGGACCAGGGCTCACCATATCTTCCTTAGTTCATCTCTACTTAACATAAACTAAAAATAACTTTCAAGAATAACAATTAGCTAAGACAGTACGACGAGGGAATGCCAGCATTCCTAACCGTTTAAACTGAATTAAATCATTCCTAAATAACAAAAAATTGGAAGAAAACATTTAGATAAAGCTTATCAGTTAGAGAAGGGTACTAATATACAGTAAATCCTAACTCTATGCTTGTTGTTATTTATGAGAGAAGATGGAAAAAGTGAAAACAAAAGTAAAATAATGATTTACAATAAGAAAAACATCACCGTCGACATAGACCAGGATCCCATAAATCAGCTTGTATTGATGCTTCAAACCAGTTACAGCTTTAAGTCCAGTGTTTCAGGTTAGCGATCATCTTCACTTCTCAGCCTAACTATTATATCATAAGCAGAGCTTCAAGAGCCTTTGAAAACTAATTACAATTAGAAGTTTCGAGCACAAGTATATTTCAAAGTCCTGCAACCAACATTTTCTCATCTTCTACAGAAGTATTTATAGAAGAAATGAGGAGGTGGGATATGATAAAAGATCTCTTGGGTAAATTAATACATATTTAAGACTTCTCGGCCTTTGAGGGGCTAGATGGAGAAGTTTACAGATGTTTATCTGTATTAATTGATTTACATTTAAGATTTAAGCTCGGTGGGAGCTTTTGTTTACCTTTATGCTCTGTTTTAGGATGTAATAACTCTGCTGATATTTTTTGCATTAGTTTCTTTTGGCAGAATTAACTGTTCGGCTACGCTGAGGAAAATATCTGATTCTGATCAATAAATTCGGCCTCTGTTTGAATTCTTGTGGCTACATGTGGCATTGCGTAGCTGAGAGGAATTAATTTGCCTCTGATGTGGCGGTGGAGGCTTTTCTGTCTAAAGATACTTTGATTTTTCTTTAATTTTGTTTTAATTTAATGGATTAGGATTTTGATAATCAATCTTAACCGTAATCTCCCAAAATATCTTCAATATTTTGTTCTGTTGTGTTTTTTCTTCTACACTGATACTCTTTTAATTTGATTCTACGTTTTTTGTTGATGTGCAGGACCGCACATGGCTCATATGGCATGAATGCCCATGAAGCATTGACGAGACGTGGAGTTTGAACCCTCTGTAGTAATTTTCTATTGATAAATGAAATTTTAGAGGATTTTCACCCTCGACTTTCATTTCCCTTTATTATAATGGGAAAAATCCTTCGAAACCTACAAAATACAAACAAAATTATGAAATCCGGTGTTGCGAGGTAAAACTGCTTCGGAGATTGTGGGGAGGAGCGTGGCTGTTGGATGGCAACATCCAACAGTGGAGATGTGTTTTGAGGGAGGTTATAAGGAAGTGGGGGAAGAATTAAGTCAGAGCCGTTAATTGCGCAAAGATCAACAATAAAGATCGGTTGTGATTTAACAGTGTGAAGGAGCCACATTTTTTTTGGAAAATAGAAGAAATGCGAAGAAAAGGGTTAAAACCTTTGTTTCAGAGGAAATCACAAAGGAAATGCAATTGGGGGTTTGGGACGATCGTGGGCCGTCATATGAGATCGGCCCATGAGATGGATGGTGTAGATCTACGTTAAAAACCCGTTGGTAGAGGTGGAGGGTGATAGTGTAAGGCTAGATTAAATCTGGGTCGTTGATCTGCAGAGATCAACGGCGAGAGCCGCACACGATAACACATAATAGAAATGGGGAAGGTGGTTTCGGGAGGTAAAACCACTTTTTTCACATGGAGAAAAGGAAGGAAGGCAGTTTTGTCTTTTGGAATGCGATATGCATCCCCACCCAACACGTGGCATCAAAAAACCACCTATATCGCGTGCCCTTTGAGAAATTAACTTCCGCACTGAAAGTTACGCGAAACTCTGTGTGCGTCGTCGGATCCACGGTCTCAGATCTGACGATAGAGAATGAGCGTGATAACGGATAGATGAATGGGCAGAAACAAGGGGAGTGGTTTTAATCTGGGCCATTGATCTAAGATCTAGACAGCTGAGATTGCATCTGGGAATCAAATGGAAAAGATTCAATGGTGGGGAAGGAGTTAATAAGGACCGTTGATCTGCAGAGATCAACGGTCGGGATTGGTCATAAAAACATTATAACTCGGGGTGCATGAATTTAAACCAAAGTTAGGAAAGGCATCCTAGACTATCTGATCTGGACACGTGGATAGTCCAGATGCAATCGGAGGCAAAGGCATCAGCGGGGAAAAGAACTTGGAGTGTAATGGAGCAATTAAGCACTGGCCATTGATCTGAGGATCAGATCAATGGTGGGGAGTGAATCGGAGGGGTTCAAAGGCGGAGGAAAGGTTAATAATTGGGGCGAATATGGGCCATTAGATCTAGGAAGGTGGGGAGGAGATAAACAGCTCTCGATTGATCGGGGGGAGAAATAAAATGTGCCCAATGAAAATTCTACGATGCAATGTAGTGCGGGCCGTTTGATCGGCTTTAAGATCAACAGCAGAGATTATCGCAAGTATAGAACCAGTAGAAAACTTTTAAAACATATGAAAAACCCAAAATTTAATATAATACAAATTTTTGGCTTTGGGGGCGGGATAAATATATAAAGTGAATAGGCGCCCGACTGCAGGGCCATGGATTATATGGGAAATGATGCGCCCGAGGCTTATATACATAAGGGCCAATCACATCGAAAAGTCGGGCCTGGTCTTTCAATCTAGCCATTTTTTATTTCCTTCGATGCGATTAGCGCTTCAGAACCTTTAACTCTTGGTCCCGGGCACAAGTTATATGGAGTAAAAGTGGAGGGAGGGGTTTTAACAAAAGGACTCAATCGCATCAGAACTTTTGATGCGGGTCTTTCAATCTACCCATTTTTCATTAAAAATCATTGTATGGGCGCGTTTAGACCAAAATTTAGGAAAAAGGGGTTTTTTGATTTACAAAGGGAAATAATGGATCAGAGATGATTTATACAATGTTTTTAGCGCTCGACTGCGGGCACAAGGGTTAAATGGAATAATAATATGATCGGAGGATATAAGCACATGGCTTAATCACATCGAAACTTTTGGCATGGCACAAAGACTTGTGCGCTCTGAATTCTTCTGATGCGATAAGCGCCGAAAGGGCTTAGCGCCTGGTTCTAGCACTTGGGCATACGGTGGGGAAGTTGTTAGTAATTTAGGCCAAGGGGACTTAAGCCTGTGGCAAACAAAATTATTTTTTATGAATTTTTCAGAGTTTTCTGATGGATTTGGGGATTTTGGAAGAGTTCAAAAAGGAGTTTTAAAATCTGTAAATGGGGATTTTACAAAGGGGAAATGGGAAAAAAGGAAAGTGGAGGAATTTCATGAGAAAGAAAAGGGTAAAAATGAAGGTTAGTTTTGAGGTGGAAGGAAGGGAAAAATGGATTTTGCAACAGTATTTTCTCTATGGAATCAACAGAATTTCTGAGTTTGAAATGGAAACAGCAGTGAAGATTGAGCCAAAGGCATGATGTCTCCATGAGTCTTCAAGAGATAACACTTTTTGCAATAAAATTTGTTCCTTGAAGGCTCAAAAAATGTTTTAGCCACCATTTGATACGACAAATTTTATTGGTGGCTAACAGGTGTGACTCTTTGCCTTCCACCTTCTCTTTTTCTTGCCTAGCACATTTAGAAAAATATAACAATACGTATACATTTCAATATTACAGTGGGGTATTTCTTTGCCTACGGGGACTTGCCTTTGCATCACAAATAATATAAAATTAATTTAAACATTTACATTTACATTTGCACCAGATATATCGTATTCAACCCTTTCAGCTCTTGGCTCACTGTATGTTTGTATTTTCTGCTGCTGTAGTGTAACAGTTCTGCATACTCTCCTGCTTTATATGCATGTAGAATGAATTTCCCAAATTATGTTCTAAATTTGGCAGCTTTATCAATGCAGAGGCTTTCTTCAACCTTCATGGTTCCAACCATAGCCAAAATCTACTTTGTAGACTTATCATATGAAATGATCTTGTTAAAACCTTCGGAAATTATCACGTTTAACTGTCGGAAATGAATAATTGAAGCCTTTTAACCAATGTTCAAAACTTTGGGATTAAGGTCGGAGCTCAACACTTTGATAAGACTGTTAAATAACCCTTTCGGAGACAGTATTAAAAATTTAGGGAATGTTATATAATTACACTTTACGCAAAGCTTAAAACCTCTCTCGGCGATATAATAATAGACCTTTTTAACACAGTAATTAAAATTTCGGGCCCACTTGCTGAACTCTTTCTATCCGCCGATGCGATGAAATAACTTTGATGCGAATATTTCCTGATCGATGCAATAATCTGATGCGATGAACTGCCTACGATGTCTTTCGATTGCAATGAAACACTTTGCGATGATTCCAATGCAATGAATCCAATGCGATGACCATCGATTGGATGGTTGTGATTAAATCACACTGTCGCAATCACAAAGTTCAATGGCTTGTTCCATTGTTGTGCCTCCATGCCGATGCGATGGCCCCACATTGCATTGATATATATATAGGCTCATACATACTTACTAGCTCACCTTTATTAATCCTTCAACTTTGGTCTAAACACCTCGGTGCCAACATATATTAAACCCTATGTTAATATATCAAACTTTGTTTTAAGACCAAATGACGAATATTCATTTGTGGAAGCTTTTCTTTTACATGGATCCCACACTACAAAGGCACTCTGCCTCATTTAACTTTCCCAATCTGACGGTTGACATTGCATCGCACTATTGCTTATCGCAATCGCAACCTTCGGTTGTCCGATGTGCCTTTGGCCACTGATCTTTGCTGATGTGATGAGCGAAGGGTCCCACTAGATATCAACCAACTCAATGCTCAATCCAACAGTTACAACTAATCGTGATCTAACGGTTGTGATTGGATCGCACCATCGCAATCACAAGGTTCAGTGGTTCATTCCCTTACTCTTCCACTGCACTGATGTGATCAGATATCACCGATGTGATGAGATCTCCACCAACTATCTTCTATCTTCGATAAGATCTCCGTTGTCGATCCTCAACACTTCCGCTTTAAGCCTTAACATTAAGACTTCTCCTTTCGCGTGATGTAACCACGGTTAGATTTTCACCGATCTTGATCCAAAAGATATTGCATTCAAAATATACCTGCTGTTTAACATTTCCAAACGTCCATGTAATTTTCCCATGCGATCACCGTTGGATCTTCGCCGCATCACATCGGACGACTATTGCATTACTTCAACCCCTGACCTTTAATTCTCAAAAATTACGCTAAACATGCAGTTTTAGTATTGTGACGTGTCGTAATATGATACGATCGCATTCCAAATGGAATAAACCACTCATGGCCCAAAAGTTGTGCGAAACCAGTGGTATGGTTTCCCAAAACCCACTTTCCTTGCGGGCCCCGCTCTAATTACCTTTGTTTTTTTAACTGGACCTTAGGAATAGCGTTAACACGTTTGAAAATGTTTTGGCAATACATCACTTTAATTAAACTCTTTTGTACCCATGTGAAAACCTTCAGAACATTATAATAAAGCACTCAAACCAAAGTTAATTACAATGCAAACTCATATCATCGCATCGAAAATACAAACACTTGCCTTGTGTTTTGTGATTTCGGTCTCTACCGATGTGATTGTCACCGTTGATCTACCTAGATCTACGGTCCTTGCTACTGTTGTTCCTCCTCAGATTTTTCTGTATTAAAGTACACATTTCTCTTCTGAGCTTGTTCTATATAATCTTTGGCCCTTGCTGTGTCTTGCAACTCCGCTGCCTCTGCTTCATCTGCTGCTTCTGTTTCAATTCGTTGCCTTTGCTTCCTCTGCTCCTTGTCTGTCTCCTTTGTCTTATTGCTGGTTCTTTTTTGTTCTTTTTCTTTAGTGATAGTTCAGGTGCTGCTCCTTTCTTCTCCTTTTCCATCAATGACAATATTTCCAACAGTCTCCCATTTGGCATTGATGGCAATACTTTAATACTCTTTTTTTGCTTGCTTTTCCTCCCCCTTTGACATCAATGGAAAAGGGTTGCACATTTCCTAGTGTGGTTTCCAAATCTTGTCCATAATACTCTGATCTTGAGGACTTGTTACATGCACTGCTCACTTTCTCTGGCTCTTTTGTGACAATATTTGTTTACTAATCTCCCCCTGGAATGATGCTTTCTTTTATGATCCAAACTATCACTGGACTTCTAGTCAGATCCTGTTTATTATATGCAGCCCTCCTCTTTTTTTTCTTTTTTCTTTTTTTAATATCAGAGAGTAACATCTTCAGACACTACCCCTAGCTTGTCTCTTAGATATTTGAATGATTATTTAGCAAGAGGTTTTGTGAATATGTCTGCTATTTTTTCCTTTGTTGGTACGTATTCCAACTTCACCAATTTATGTGCTACTTGTTCTCTGAGGAAGTGGTACTTTATTGGGATGTGCTTTGTTTTTTAATGAAGTACATGATTTTTTGATATACTTATTGCACTTGTATTGTCACATTTGATAGAAATAGGTTCATCAATGCTTACCTTCATGTCTTGGAGAGTTTGTTTCATCGACATTACTTGTGTGCAACATGTTACTTTTGCTATGTATTCTGATTCTGTTGTAGATAGAACGATAGAAGTTTGCTTCTTGGTTAGCCATGCCACCAGACTTTTTCCCAAATAGAATGCACCTCCACTTGTGCTTTTCCTGTCATCCACACAGCTAGCCCAATCTGCATCTGTGTATGCTATCAATGTGAATTTTTTTCCTTTTGGATACCATAGGCCATAATGTGAAGTACCTTGTAGATATCTAAATATTCTCTTGATTGCTAGTAAATGATTTTGTTTTGGTGATGCTTGATATCTTGCCACAATTCCTACTGCCAACATAATGTCTGGTCTAGAAGTTGTTAGGTATAGCAGACTTCCTATCATGGATCTGTAAAGTTTTTGATCTACATTTTTTGATCCATCATTAGCACATAGTTTGCATCCAGTGATCATGGGAGTTGACACAGGTTTGCAATCTTCCATTTGAAGCCTTTTCAACATTTATCTTAAGTATTTTTCTTGTGAAATGAATATTATTGTGTCCTTTTGTTGGATTTGAAGTCCTAAATAGAAGGTGAGCTCTCCAATCATAGACATCTCAAATTCTGATTTCATTTCTTCAGCAAATCCTTTTGTTAACTTATCTTTGTTGCTGCCAAACATGATGTCATATACATAGACTACTACAATTAGGAGATCATTTTCACTAGCCTTTATGTACAAATTGCTGTCTACTCCTCTTTTCTTAAAACCTTGTTTTTGAAAGTATTTTTCCAGCCTTGAATACCATGCAAAAGGAGCTTGTTTTAGACCATATAAGGCTTTCTTTAATCTGCACACATAGTCATGTTTATATGTTAATGGTAATCCTTTAGGTTGTTCCATGTAGACTTATTCCTCTAGATCTCCATTTAGGAAGGAAAAATTCACATCCATTTGATATACCTTGAAATCATGATAACATGCAAAGGCCAAAAACATTTTGATTGCTTCCATTTTGGCTACAGGCATAAAGGTTTCATCATAATCAAGACCTTCAATTTGTGAATATCCCTTGCATACAAGTCTGGCTTTATTTCTGATTACCTGCCCTTGTTCATTCATCTTATTCTTGAATATCCATTTTTTTCCAATGAAATTTTTCCTAGTGTGTCTTGGAATTAATTCCCAGGTATTGTTCTTCTCAATTTGGGCCAGTTCTTCATTCATAGCATTTACCAGTTTTTGTCTTTGCTGGCTTCTTCGAACTTCTTTGGCTCTATTTGAGATAACATGGCTAGGTATACTTCTTCTGTCTTTTCAGCAAGCGATCTAATTGTCTAGACTCCCACACTCTTGTCCCCAATGATTTGATCTTTCGGATGATTCTTTTGAGTGTGTCTTGAGGGACCTTTTGAGTTTAATCCAATATCTTCTTTTGTCTTTCTCAGTTCATCATTATCTTGGTTCTCTTCTTCATGATCAACTAGAGGATTGCTGCATTTTGTACTTCTTGTTCTGTTTGTTAGATCTTCATCAAATCTTAGATCAATGCTTTCCACAATTTTGTGTAGTGTTTTGTTGTAGCACCTGTAACCCTTACTCTTGAATGCATATCCTAAAAATATTCCTTCATTAGCTCTTGCATCAAACTTCCCCAGTTTTTCATCATTATTTTTTATGAAACACTTGCTTCCAAAGACTCTAAAGTGCTTGATTTATGTTGGTTTACCATACCATAATTCGTAAGGAGTCTTATCACAATTTGGTCTTAGATGAGCTTTGTTGAGAATGTGAACAACTGTGTGTACTTCTTCTTCCTAGTAGGTTTGGGGAATGTTACTTTCTTGCATCATAGCTCTGGAAATATGTTGTACTAACCTGTTTTTCCTCTTTGCCACTCCATTATGATGAGGTGTACCTACAATTTTAAATTGTTGTTTTATCCCATGCTTATTGCATAGGTCTGCAAAATCATAGTCTGTGAATTCACCTCCTCTGTTTGATCTGATGCACTTTAGCTTGCATCCTGTTTGATTTTCTGCCAATGCCTTGAATATCTTGAATTTATCAAGTGCTTCAGATTTATATTTGAGAAATGCTACCCACGCCATTTTGGAAAAATCATCTATTATCAGCATGAAATAAGATTCTCCACTTGGTGTTTTGGTTCTTGAAGGTCCATACAGGTCCATGTGTACAAGCTGAAGAGGCTTACTTGTACATAATTTCTCTTTGGTCTTGAAAGATGTGCGGGTCTGCTTGCCCAGTTGGTAGGCTTTACACATGGTATTTGAAGGCTTCTTTATTTCTAGCATATCTCTGACTGCATTCTTCTTGCTCAGACTAATGATGTGGTCAAAGTTAAGGTGTCCCAATATTCTATGCCATAACCATGATTCATCAAGTTTTCTTAGGCGACATACTTCATCCTTTTCTTTCACTATATAGACATTACTTTCTGTTTGAACACCTTTGATCAAGGACTTTCTGGTGGTGCTTGATCTTACTTCACAATCTTGGGCTCTAAAAATGACTTCACAGCCTTTATCACACATTTGACTGACACTTAGCAAATTTTCTTTCAGCCCGTCCACAAATAGTACATATTGGGCCTTTCCTCTTCCATTATCCAGAATGACTGAGCCTTTTCCTTTGATTTTCCCTCCTTTATCATTGCCTAATGTTACATTCCTAGATTTCTTTTCATCAAAGGTTACAAACTTGCTTCGATCTCCATTCATATGCTTTTAGCATCCACTGTCCAAATACCAATGGTTTTTATGATCTTGAGCTATTAGAGCTAGATCACACTTATTTAACTTATTTTTCCACTGCATGCATCCTTTTGTTTGGTACCTTCCCTGAGAGGATGGACCACATTCTCTGAGAGGACATTTGTGACACTTGGGCCCAATTTGATGGTAGTCAAATCATTTGATTATGTTTCTGAATGAATTATGTACACGAGTGAATTCTCCATTGTTCATCCATGTCCTTGAGTTTTCTTACATCAGTATTTTTCCATTAGTTCTGCACTCCTTGGATTTATGGCCGAACTCCTTACAGTAAAAACAATTAGCGTACCTGATGAAGGGTTGGCTGCTCCATTTGTTTGCTTGAGGTAGTATTTTCACTTTTGGCATCCTTTGCTAGTTGGAATTGATTCCCCTTTTATGACAGTATGCAACAATATGTCCTAGTTTGTGGTAGGCATAACAAGTGCCATTTTTCATAGGGGGGAAGAATCTCCTTTGATAGCTTCCAAATTTGATATATTTAGGAGTATATGAGTCTTTTTCAGTTGACTGTTTATTTATTTCGTTCTTTGTCATTTGAGGTTCCTTCTTGTTTCTGTTTACTTCATTGCAAGCTTCTACTTCGGTAGAAACTTTCTGAGATGCTTCATTATCCTTAAAAACCTTTACAAAAATGATATTCCTATTATCTTTTTCTTTACTTGTTTCTCCTTCATAGCCTATCTCATTTTTTATCAGAGGAGATCTTTGAGCATCTAATATTTTATTCAACTTATCAGAGCTTATCATTTGAGGAGTGTTTATTGACAATTTCCTTTGGGTGTTTTATGATTTCTTCCTCAAGAATGCTACTTCTTCCAATTTCTCTTGCTTCTGAATTTTATCCTCAATTTGCTTAAGTAGAGTGTCTTCTACCTTCTTGGCTTCTTCAAGCTCTACTTTCAATTGAATGAGGTCTTCTGGATTTTGTTCTTCTCTTACATATTTGAGGAGAATTTCTTTCTATTTTTTGCACTTTAGTTTAAATCTGTCTATTTCCTCCAGGGCACTTCTTAGCTCCCCCTCAAGATCTACTTCACCTTCTTCCTCATCTTCTAGAAGGAATCCTTCAAGCTCTTCCTTGGACATCAATACAAATTCAGAGGTTCCTTCTTCATTTGAGGTTTCATCTAAGTTTTCTGATGTACTGCTATCTTGCTGAGCATAAAATGATTTTCTCCTGTATCTATTCCCTTTCTGCCAGTTCTTTGATATGGTTTTCTCTGTTTCTTGAGTCTGATTCTTTGTTTTCTTATGAGGACACTTAGAAGCATAGTGCCCAACTCTTCCACAGTTAAAGCATTTAAATGGTAGTTTACCTTTATATTTTCTAGAGCCTCTATCTAATCTTCTGACAAATTTGGCCTCTTCTTCATTAGAGCAAGATCATATATCTTCTTTTTCTTCTTTGTTCTTCTCTGTCTTAAAGGCTGCCTCCCTCACATTTGAATTCCTCTGTGGTAGTCTCATCTCATAGGTTGTTAGGTTTCCAAGTAATTGGTTCATGGTCAAATTTTCCCAATCAGTCGTTTCTTCTATGGCAGAAACCTTGGGTTTAAAGCTGGATGGTAAAGATCTTCGAATATTTTGAAAAATTACACATTCTTTAATGGTCTCTCCTAGATATTTCATGTTATTCACAATTTCTGCAACCCTCAAGAAGAAGCTGGAAATGTCTTCATCATCATTCATTTTTATATTTTCAAACTGAGCTCTATAGACTTGTATTTTGGCTATCTTCACCTTTTTTTCTCCCTCACGGATGCTTTCTAATGTATCCCATATTTCTTTGGCAGTCTTGTTGTGCATTACTTTGATAAATTCTACCTCACACAGTCCACTTAAGAGAGCATTCATGGCTTTTGCATTAGCTACAAAATCTAGTTTGGCATATTTCTATGAGTTGGACTCCTTGGGGCATATCCCTATTCCACAACAGCCCAAACTTCTATTCCTAGAGACATTATGTACGTCCTCATTCTTATTTTCCAGAAGGCATAATTTGTACCAGTGAACAAAGGGGCTTTATTTGTTGAGCATCCTTCTATACTAGCCATCTTGGGGACCTAGGATCTCCTTCCAGTTGTTAAACTGATACAGAAGTAACTTGGCTCTGATACCAATTGTTGAATCCTTTGTTAAACTGAGAGGGGGGGTGAATCAGTTTAATGAATTCATGGTCTTGTAAACTTTCATTTACACTTATTTACATCTTCATTTCATGATTAACTTAATGTACAGTGAAACCACAATATTAATTAGTGAGCAACAGGTATTAAGAAGATTAAATACAGAGTATCAACACATAATCATCATGTACATAGACACCAGATATAAGTGGAAACCCATAAGGGAGAAAACCACATATTATTATTGTTGTGATGCAAAGGCAAGCTCCAACTCCTTCTCACCACTGATTTACTATAGGATCCAACCTACAGGAGGCTCCTACCTCAATTCTACAAGCTACAACTTGCAAGGAAGCTCCAACTCCCATCCAATGTCTACAGGCTACAACCTACAGGAGGCTCCTACCTCAGCCAGCTACAACTGACATCTGTCAAGCTACAACTTGATATGGAAGCACCAACTTCCTCACTCTTTCATAAAAAACACATGTTGATTTACTTGGATATCAACTCTGTTTTGTTCCTTCTTCACTGCTGTCCACCAGCCTTCATATCTGCCTTATATCATCTCTGAATCTTCACGGCTTCTCTATCTGCTCCTCCTTCTTCTTACCCTCCTTACCTCATTTCTCCATTCTCTAACCTTAACCTATGCATATCTATGTGATATCATTTCTAGATTTCACCTCATGATTGTTTGTATTCCCTAGGGAATTCCAAGTGAATAGGTATGACTCTTTGCCTTCCACCTTCTCTTTTTCTTGCCTAGCACATTCAGAAAAATATAGCAATATGTATACATTTCAATATTACAGTGGGGTATTTCTTTACCTACAAAGAATTTCCTTTGCATCACAAACAATATAAAATTAATTAAAACATTTACATTTACATTTGCAACATATATATCTCATTCAACCCTTTCAGCTCTTGGATCACTATATGTTTCTCTTTTCTTTTGCTGTAGTGTAATAGTTCTACATACTCTCCTACTTTCTATGCATGTAGAATGCATTTCCCAAATTATGTTCTAAATCTGGTAGCTTTATCAATGCGGAGGCTTTCTTCAACCTTCATGGTTCCAACCATACCCAAAATCTACTTTGCAGACTTACCATATGAAATGATCTTGTTAAACCCTTCGGAACTTATCACGTTTAACTGTCAGAAATGAATGATTGAAGCCTTTTAACCAATGTTCAAAACTTCAGGATTAAGGTCGGAGCTCAACACTTTGATAAGACTCTGTTAAATAACCCTTTTAGAGACAGTATTAAAACTTTAGGGAATGTTATATAATTACGCTTTACAAAAATTTTAAACCCTCTCTCAGCGATATAATAATAGACCTTTTTAACACAGTAATTCACCTTTCATGCCCACTTTCTAAACTCTTTCTAACCGCCGATGCGATGAAATAACTCTGATGCGAAGATTTCTTGACCGATGCAATAATCCGATGCGATGAACCGCCTACGATGTCTTCCGATTGCGATGACACACTTTGCGATGATTCCGATGCGATGAATCCAATGTGATGAC
This sequence comes from Pinus albicaulis, assembly GCA_034641835.2. Taxonomy (NCBI): domain Eukaryota; kingdom Viridiplantae; phylum Streptophyta; class Pinopsida; order Pinales; family Pinaceae; genus Pinus; species Pinus albicaulis. Next base: position 967,937,594 of record CM076574.1, read on the forward strand.
CACCGATTGAACGGTTGCAATTAAATCACTCCATCACAATTGCAAAGTTCAATGGCTTGTTCCATTGTTATGCCTCCATGCCGATGCGATTGCCCCACACTGCATTGATATATATAGGCTCATACATACTTACTAGCTCACCTTTATTCATCCTTCAATTTTGGTCTAAACACCTCGGTGCAAACATATATTAAACCCTATGTTAATATATCAAACTTTTTTTTAAGACCAAATGACGAAGATTCATTTGCGGAAGCTTTTCTTCTACATGGAGCCCAGACTATGGAGGCACTCCGCCTCATTTAACTATGCCAATCCAACGGTTGGAATTCCATTGCACTATTGCTTATCGCAATCGCAACCTTTAGTTGTCCGATGTGCCTTTGGCCACTGATCTCTTCCAATGTGATAAGCGAAGGGTCCCACCAGCTATCAACCAACTCAGCGCTCAATCCAATGGTTACAAATAACCATGATCTAATGGTTGTGATTGGATCACACCATTGCAATTGTAAGGTTCAGTGGTTCGTTCCCTTAATCTTCCACTGCGCCGATGTGATCAGAGATCATTGATGCGATGAGATCTCCACCGTTGATCTTCTATCTTCGATAAGATCTCCACTGTCGATCTTCAACACTTCCACTTTAAGCCTTAACATTAAGACTCTGCCTTTCGCGTGATGCGACCACCATTAGATTTTCAACGTTCTTGATCCAACGGATATCGCTTTCACAATATACCTTCTGTTTAACATTTCCAAACATCGATGCACTTTTCCCATGCGATCACCATTGGATCTTCGCCGCATCACATCAGACGGCTATCGTGTTACTTCGACCCCTGACCTTTAATTCTCAAAAATTATGTGAAATGGGCAGTTTTAGTATTGTGATGTGTCGTAATATGATATGATCATGTTCCAAATGGAATAAACCGCTCATGGCCCAAAATCTGTGTGAAACCAGTGGTATGGTTTCCCAAAAACCACTTTCCTTGTGGGCCCCACTCTAGTTACCTTTGTTTGTTTAATTGGACCTTAGGAATAGCGTTAGCACCTTTGAAAATGTTTTGGAAATACATCGATTTAATGAAACTCCTTTTTACCCATGTGACAACCTTCGTAACATTATAATAAAGCACTCAAACCAAATTTAATTACAATGCGAACTCATATCATCGCATCACAAATACAAACACTTGCCTTGTGTTTTGTGATTTTGGTCTCTGTCGATGTGATTGTCACCGTTGATCTGCCCAGATCTAGGATCCTTGCTGATATTGTTCCTCCTGAGCTTGTTCTGTATAATATATGGCCCTTGCTGTGTCTTGCAAATCTGCTACCTCTACTTCATCTGCTGCTTCTGTTTCAATTCGCTGCCTTTGCTTCCTCTACTCCTTATTTGTCTCCTTTGTCTTATTGTTGGTTCTTCTTTGTTATTTTTCCTTAGTGATAGTTTAGGTGTTGCTCCTTTCTTCTCCTTTGCCATCAATGACAATATTTCCAACATTGCAGCCCTTGACAACACATGATCTAGATTTTTCTTGCCTTCTAGAAGTTTGATATTGAATCTGGTGTATATATGTTATTTCAGATCCCTAATTTGTTATTTTTAGCCATGTAGTAGTACTCTGAGTCTTGTTTCCAATGCCATAGGTCTGACCCAAGTTGGATTCTTAAAGGGAGATTTATTCACAATCTCTCACAATGCCCTAATTATGGATTGTTTCAGTAGAGCGAACTTGTATGGAGTGACACATGTCACTGTTTTTTCATTCAGCTCTAAAATGATATAGAAAACTTCTAAAGTCCATGCACTATCTACCACATTGTACAGAATTTCAATATGATACTCAGAGAGAAAGTTATGACGATTTTCTCAAGGTCACTTCTTTGAGAAGAATTTCAAGAGCCTGCAAAAACACTGATTTCCACATATCATATCTTCGAAAATTTTGTGCACCTTGATTTGAAATTTTCACAAGAGATTCCTCAAGATTTTGGCTTTGCCTCATAAAAATTTCAACTTCTTAACCTTCATATAAAAAAAATTAGAGTGCAAATTCCACGATGACCTGTTTCAGATAGCGAAATCCATACATAAGGAGGATATGAGGATCACAATTTATATAAATGCTTAGGTTGAGAGGCGCTTCAACAAGTTAACATGGGAGGGATTTTAGAAGCTTAAAAATGATTAATCATTGAATTTTCAATGACCCATGCCACAACCCCATGGGTTTTTAGCTCACTATCTGGGGTTACAAACTTCAAACATGAATATCTCTCAAACCGTGAATAATTACATGGCATTCTATATATCAACAAAAACATCTCGACAAGTAGAAACCATTTAAAGCATTCTTGACCTAGAATATAGTAATTTGGTAGGTAAAAATTCCCATGCAATATTGGGGTAACCCTTGGTGCTGCTTGGGTTGACATCAATGACAACCGTTGATCAACACGATACCCTTTTTTTTATAGCCCCTGATGGGTAAAAATAGTCGGATTAGCCTTAATGGAAACTTTTCATTATGGAAATCGTAAAAAATCCTTCCATATCGCCACATTAATTGCCAATTACCCGTTATGTTCAATGGTAAAATCCCTTTTTCACCTAGTTTTCCCATTCCAACAGCTCGTTTTTCTAGCCAGGTACCACCCCTCCGTCTACATCGCACCTTTTTGCATCGCCTAGCCTACACACCATCCTCGCACAACTTTCAACCATGTCTTCGTTTTTTCATCCTAGTGTGCACAACATCCTTTACATAGCTACTCCGGCCTTATAGTCATTTGGTCAGCACCAGGTTGTCCCTATAGGGTTTTAGATGACTTCCATTAATGTACCCCGACAAGTAATCTCCGCACAGTGTAGCCAACCTGACGACACCACCATCGGTAATCTCTTTTAATACGTGTGGGCCCAACCAGTGCTTACGGAACTTTCCTGGATGGCGTGAAAATTGGCTGTCGTAAATTAGTACCAATTTGTCTTCCTTAAAGACCTTTTTCCGAATATGTCGATCATGCCAAGATTTTTCGTGAGCCTTTTGAAACTGTTGGTCGAATTCATCTATGAACCGATCTTCTTCCAAGGCCACCAGCTGCGCCAATCTTTCCTCCATGATGTATGGTTCTGCCATGTTTGTAAAATCCTAAATGTGTAGTCTAGGAATGATGTATTACATAGGGATGATGGCCTCCTTCCCATAGACCATTCTAAAGGGCATTTTTATGGTGAGTTTCTTACATGTGGTCCTATAAGCCCAGAGTACTTAGGGAATGCATACATCCCAATCACTTCGGTCAGCGTTACATATTTTAGTGAGCGCATGTTCGAGGATTTTATTGAGGGCCTATACTATCCCGTTCACCTATGGGTGATATGGGGTACTTTTTTCATGGTGGATCTGGAATAACTCAGTGAAAGCCGCAATAGTTTTATTAACAAAATGCATACATTTGTCGCTCATTAGGATGTTTGGGAAACCAAACCTAGTCAGAATGTGTTCAAAAATGAAGTGCACAACGGTATCCGCAGTACAGTACTTGACAGATTTTGCTTTCGCCCACCTGGTTACATAATTAGCAGCAGTGATGATGTACCAGGTGCTCGTCTTCTTTCCCAAGGGATTGATGGATCCTACAAAGTCTACGGACCACTTTTCGAATTCCTGCAGATCCATCTCTAGTTACAGGGGCATCTCATCTCGACGAGAGGGTTTCCCAGTCCATTGGCATGTGTCACAAGCCTGACAGTATACATGGGCATCATTATGCAATGTGGGTCAACATAACCCAGCCCGTAATACCTTCTGCGTAGTCGCTTTTCCTTCATAGAGATCTCCTACCACTTCTCCATGGGCCTTAGTCAAGATAGCTTCTCTTTCTTGTTCCAATATATACCTCCGCAGCACCTCATCTGCACCCAAATTGTAGAGTTATCCAGTGATTATGGTAAAATCAGCTGTGCGGGCGACGAATTCCTTTTTTTGTGGTACTGAGTAGTTGTCGGGCACCATACCTATGGTAAAAAAATGAATAATGTCTGAAAATTGCTCATCCACCACCTTAATAGAAAACAACTGTGCGTCCAGTAATCCTTCTTCCAGATTAGTCGGTCCTTCCCCATTCTCAATCCAAGACAGGTGATCAGGCCCAACATTCAATCTCCTTGGTTTCACAATGATTTCAAAATCATACTCCTGGAAAAATAGTAACCACCTACAAGTTCCCCCCCCCCCCCCCCCCAACACATGCCTATTGACCAATTATTTTAAAGCTAAATGATCTATGAACATATTGAAGTGTCCACCTGATAAATAGTGCATGTATTTCTATAGGGCATAGACCATTTGCAACCCTTCGTGCTCCGTGGTAGAATAGTTACGCTATGCACTTGAGATTTTTCTGCTAGCAAAGGAAACTAGATGATAGATGCCCCCTTCTCCTGGCTACACTATGACAACTCCTAGGGCTATCACTGACAATTGATGCCCCCTTCTCCTGGCTACACTATGACAACTCCTAGGGCTATCACTGACAATTGATGCCCCCTTCTGTGTGTGAAGAAGAATTTCCAAAAAGGCCTCCTTTTCCCTTATTTTATTTTCCACTAAACCTCTTTTTTCTTTCCCTTTACTCCTCTCTATTTCCCTCATTAACCCTCTAAATCATCTCCATTCCCCTTTAAACCTTGAAAACACCCCTTTTTTGGCATAATTACCCCTTTTCCTCTCTACCGTTACCCCTTTTGGCCTTAAAATGCATTTAAAATAGGCCAAAAAACCATATTTTATAGAAAAGGCTTTAGCTCCTTTCGGCTAGCCCCTTAACCACTTCCCCTCCATGCGACCGGGCACCAAGACCAGGCACTGAGCCCGCAGGCACTTATCGCAATTGGAGGTCTCATGGAAAGCACATTTCTTTGTTACTTCGGAAATCTCTAATGCGATAGTTTGTTGTTCTATCAGCCGCACTGCGATATACACCGTCGATCTACAAAGATCTGACGGTCAGTGTTTCTCACGCGCGTACCCATCACCCCTCTTCATTTACCCCTCTGACTGACTATAGACCATCGATCTGTTTTCAGATCGGATGGTGAGTGTGTAATCGCATCTACCGCTCCAATCACAATCAGAACTTCTTGCTATGCCGCCCTTCCGATCCCCGATTTGATCTGAGTCGTTGACCCCTTGAGATCCAATGGTCCAGATCTCATCGTCCCCCTTGCATCACCTCGCCTGTCTTCCATTTCGATTGATTCTCCACCGTTGATCCATCGCTCTGATCCTACGGCCATCGCATAATCACAACATCACTCCAATCGCATAATCACAACATCGCTCCAATCGCAATCGCAAAGGTGTTAATGTGTCACCCTGTTACCTCCCCCGATTGTGATCCACCGATCCAATCATATTCGTTAATTCAACCCAGATCTAACAGCTCTCAGTTAATCACCCTCCACCCATGCCGGGTCCCACCATCCAAAGGCTCCGCTTTCACTCGTTTTTCATTATTTCCCTTTGTAAATCCCCTGAGCGTTAAACTTTGGGTTTTACACTAATGCATTATTTCTCTGCTTAACTGTAGTGTTTGTTTCTCTACCTCCATCATTTCCACCATTCCTCCAGGCCTCAAAATATTTCTACTTCCACCTCCCTAGATTTTATAATTGGTTCATTTTATTGTGCGGGGTTGTTACAGAGTGATGAATTCACTCTATGTTCCACAATCATAGTCACTGTGATTCGGAACGCAGAGAGGCCATTTCAGCAGCATCTAAGTGAAACAACAAAAATGGATTAGAGGGATTCGGGCCTGTTAATTGCATATTTAATACCTAATACTGTGACCAAAGGATAAAGGTGCAGTTTGAAGACCGAAGCACATGAAACAAAGCCATATCTGTGTTTAATGTTAGCAGAGCACTATTTCTCCAAAAGGACACCTTCTTACAAAAGTTTCCACACCTCCTCAAGCCCTTAAATGTATTTCACTAACAAAATCTTCTTTAAGATTGTCAGACAACAATTATGGAGGTATGGAGAGGCCTGAAAACCCTTCGATCTAGGTCACTAATTTCAGAAGGCAATTATAGAGAGCCTTACATCCAGAAGGACTCCAACGAAACACCTGAGGTCAAATCGACCTGACAGAGACCCCCAGACCATATCAAAGAGTACTTACCAGCGATGCAAGTGACATTAATTAGAGTGGGCACGAAACACTTCCCCCACTCTGTCTTAATGAACCAATTAAATGTACATCTACCGCTACTGTTATTCTTTTCTCCTATAAGAACCCCAAAGAACAAATTGTAAAGGGTTGGATTATGTTATTGCTACTGTAGTTCTAGGGATTCATTTTTTACTATTAGAAACAGTTTTGGGAGAGAGTAGAAAAGTATTCTGTAATGTTGTAGGCTGGGAGAAGAAAGTTTGGACTGTGAACAACCATTGAGCTCAGTGTATGTGACTGGTTTTGCATCAATTAATCAAGAAAATTTCACAGGATCCTGGTCTATTACTATGGGTGATGTTTCTCTTATCACATTGTTTTATTACATTTTTCATGTTGTTCATTGGTCTTCTGGTACGCATCAGAAATCTGGCATAGGATATACCCTCGCATGGTACCCTATGTTTCTGCTCTCCCTACCTTTTATTTTTTTCTGCTGACAGTGAATCTAAGAGTAAGTTCATGTAATTTAACCAGTGTAGTAGCTATTTTCACTGCTAGCTTATGTGTGAATTCGGGGTTTTCTGCTTGGATGTTCTTGCCAGTGTCAAAGCAGGGAAGGTTAAAATTCCTTCTCTGATATATAGACCCTAGCTCTGTGTTAAAAATTATCTCTGTTTTTCTCTTGGAATATGTTGAAGCAGATCTGGAGTTCGATGGCCTCTGGTCTAATCTGAAGCAGCCCTTTGTCCCCCCATTGAGAGTTGCCTTTGAGTATATAAAAGTAGGCCTGGAGTTAAATGACCTCTGACCTGATCTCCAGACAGAAATTGGGTTGCTTTCCTTCTTTCAATTTCAATCCTTAATGTTCCATTCCATCATCTATCTAAGAAGATCCTTTAGTGCAGATGACTTGCCCTATGAAATCCTTTCTTAGTTGTGAGTGATTAATCTTCTTTCATGACTCCATAGCCCAATGAATGGCACTTTCTTGACCTATCATATTTTTCCAAAACGTCCTAATGCTCTACTCCTTTCTTTCCATTACTCTCTCAGTCTATGGCCTCTGACTCAACCCAACAACCAACCAACCAAATCATTTAAACCTCCCTTGTTCTTCATAGCTAGCCTAATACCTCGTTTTGAGCTTCAAAGATATATCATTCTTTTATTTATTGGAGAGATCCCTCTCCGGGTCCAGGAGAGCTAGATCCTAGGGCCCCAAAGTGGTTTTTATGTTGTCTCATATTTTGGTCTTGCCAATCTGGCCGAAACATGGGAACCCCAACATAATGGCAACTCCACTGTGGAACTTGAGTGCACTTTACCTTAAACATCCTTAGGCACTTAGAAGACCCATAATATCTAGTTAGATTGGCATTCAATTGTTGATGGTGGACAACAGTCTGTTTCAAACATCCAAATTCATCCACCTGGAGACTCCACCCCTACAATTCATAAAGACCAAAGGACTCCACTAGTAGAAGACTCTGAATTGGTCGAGAATATGCAGTGACCTCCTTTTACAAGTATGGATCTAGACATGGACAAAGATGCAAAGTTGGATGCTTTGTGCGACAAATTAAACAGAATGGAAATCATGTTTGGTGAAGTAATAGTAAAGGTTTATGAGGCTAATTTAAATGAAAATGTTGATTATTTAGAGCAGCCCATGCCTTTTCCGAAAAGCGAACAAACTCAAGACCAAGACTACGAGCAAGACTGGCATGATGCTCAAGAGTCTATAGAAGATCAGGAAGCATCAGGAATTCCTCAAAGTTTCCCTACTAGATCCAGTGAAGATGTCATAGAAGAGGCTCAAGAAGACATCTGGCCTCCAGATCACCTAGTACAAGAAACATAGGACCAATGTTCTTCTGTCTATGTTAACAAAGAAATTCCTCCATTGACAGAAGAAGAGATGGACCGAATATTAAACATGCAATCCACCTCTGAAATCTTTTATAGAACAAATGTGCTTGCTCATTCACCTAATGAGTTTTATTGCACGGGTCCGAAGAACTCCTCTATGGATATAAATGAAGAAAGACCTGCTGAGCGTCCAAAATGGTTGACTTGGCCGAGCCAACCTATTTATGAAACTGATGGGGAGAGTTACAACAGTGTAATATTAGATGAAGATTCTTTGAATTTTTATTCTGCTCTACCTCAGATCATCAGTAAGAAATTCCAAGAGACTGGAAGTCAACAGCCTTTCCTTTCAGAGAATGAGGAGGAAAACAAAGAAAAGATTTTTGAGCAGGATGAAAGCAAGGAGCCTTCTCTTGAAGAAGAGGAAGTAATGGAAAACACCCCTCCTCAAGAATACATGGACTTTCACGGAGCTTAGCCCATCAGAGAAAAATATATCAAAGCTCTAAGAGGACACAGTGGCAATATACGATGAGTCCTCCAGTTCAGAAGATGAAGGAGACACTCTACTCCAAGAGAGTCTTTTTATCAATCCAATGGAAGAAGAAGAGACCCTGGTTGAAGCCTACCTGTCAAATATTCATAACCAGGTATCATTTCATGATACTTATGTTCATTTCCTGCAAAAATTTGAAGAAGGATCAAAGGTCTTTCTGAGCAACATGTTGCAAGCAGGAAGGAGGCTTTTCAAAGATGTTGTTCAGGAACAAAGAGAATGAGAGTGGCCCTGACTATCCAGCCTTCTCAAGGAGCGGAGCAGAACAAACCAGTCATGGGATCACTTGATGGACTGGTTGTATTGGAAGACAATTTTTGTAAGCTAGACTTATAAATATTCCAGTTAGAGTAGGGTAGGTAGGAAAAGCTCAATAAAGCTCAGCCTGTGAGAATTTAGTCAGTTGCTTTTAATTTCTGCAAAGTTTTCAGTCCATGAGCAGTTTTTTCTTTATTCCATGGCCCACAGCAAGCCAGACAGTCTAATCTTGGCTTGACTATTTTTCAATTTCTGTCTTAGGATGTAGAGAAGAAGTCTACTAGACAGTTTAATCCTAGCAGGCATTAGTTTAGGTGGAGAAGTATGAGGCCAACAGTTTAATCTAGTCTCATGGAGTAATAAGGGTAGAAGTAAAATAGGTTTATTTTATTTTTTGTAAAAAATTGATGATGTAAAGGGTCTGCAAGTCCAAATGCACCCAGAGAAAAATGTTAGGACAATAGTATGGGTAGGTAGTTGTTTGGGAAAATATTACCGCTGATGTAATATATTCATGATTTGTGGCAGCTGATCCAAGAAATAAAAAGGATGGGTCAAGTACCAGGCATCTGGCCTATGCCAAAGATCATTCTCTAGATTCTTGACTCCTTCAAGAAGAAGCCATCCCCATGTGGAGCCACTGTTAGCCCCCTATGAATTTTTTGACAAGCAAACAGGGAGCTAAATTGTTTTTTGAGCCTTCAAGGAATGCATTTCCCCTGAAAACACATCATCCTTGGAGCCTCCTTGTGCATCTTGTCCTTTGATAAATCCTCACTGCTGTTTCCAGTTAAAAAAGCCTCTATGTGTGTGAAGAAGAATGTCCAAAAAGGCCTCCTTTTCCCTTATTTTATTTTCCACTAAACCTTTGTTTTCTTTCCCTTTAATCCTCTCTATTTCCCTCATTAACCCTATAAATCATCTCCATTCCCCTTTAAACCTTGCAAACACCCCTTGTTTGGCGTAATAACCCCTTTTCCTCTCTACCGTTACCCATTTTTGGCCTTAAAATGCATTTAAAATAGGCCTAAAAACCATATTTTACATAAAAGGCTTTAGCCCCTTTCGGCCATCCCCTTAACCACTTCCCCTCCATGCGACCGGGCACCGAGACTAGGTGCTTATCAAAATCGGAGGTCTCGCGGCAAGCACATTTCTTTGTTACTCCATAAATCTCTGATACGATTGTTTGTTGTTCGATCGGCCGCACTGCGATATACACCGTCGATCTGCAAAGATCTGATGGTCAGCATTTGTCCCGTGCGCACCCATCTCCCCTCTCCATTTACCCCTCTGACTGATTGTATACCATCGATCTATTTTCATATCGGACGGTGAGCGTGTAATCACATCTACCGCTCCAATCGCAATCGAAACTTCTTTCTGTGCCACCCTTCCGATCCCCGATTTGATCTGATTCGTTGACCCCTTGAGATCCAACAGTCCGGATCTCATCGTCCCCCGCTCATTTCCTCGCTTGTCTTCCCTTCCAATTTATTCTCCATCGTTGATCCTTCGCTATAATCCTACGGCCATCGCATAATCGCAACATCGCTCCAATCACAGTCGCCAAGGTGTTAATGTGTCACCCCGCTGCCTCCCTCGATTGCGATCCGTCGATCCAATCGTAGTCGTTCATTCAACCCAGATCTAATGGCTCTCGGTTAATTTCCCTCCACCCATGCCAGGTCCCACCATCCAAAGGATCTGCTTTCACTCATTTTTCATCATTTCCATTTGTAAATCTCCCGAGTGTTAAACTTTGGGTTTTACACTAATGCATTATTTCTCCTCCTAACTACAGTGTTTGTTTCTCTGCCTCCATCATTTCCACCATTCCTCTAGGCCTCCAAAGCTTTCTACCTCCATCTCCCTGGATTTTATAATTGTTTCATTTTATTGTGCGGGGTTGTTATAGAGTGATGAATTCACTCTATGTTCTACAATCACAGTCACTGTGATTCGGAACACGGAGAGGCCATTACAGCAGTAGTCGAGTGAAATAGCAGAAATGGATTAGAGGGATTCAGGCCTGTTAATTTCATATTTAATACCTAATCCTATGATCAAAGCATAAAGGTGCAGTTTGAAGATTGAAGCACACAAAACAAATACATATCTGTGTTTAATGTCAGCATAGCACTGTTTCTCCAAAAGGACACCTTCCTACAAAATTATCCATGCCTCCTTGAGCCCTTAAATGTATTTCACTGACAGAAGCTTCTTTAATAATGTTAGACAGTAGTTATGGAGGTATGGAGAGGCCTTCAGACCCTTTGATCTAGGTCACTAATTTCAGAAGGCAATTACAAAGAGCCTTACATCCAGAAGGACTCCAATGAAACACCTGAGGTCAAATCAACCTGACAGTGACCCCCAGACCATACCAAAGAGTACTTACCAATTATGCAAGTGCCATTAACCTGATTGGGCACGAAACACTTCCCCCACTCTATCTTAATGAACCAATTAAATGTACATCTACTACTACTATTATTGTTTTCTCCTATAAGAACCCCAAAGAACAAAATGTAAAGGGTTGGACTATGTTATTGCTGTTGTAGTTGTAGGGATTCATTTTTTACTATTAGAAATAGTTTTGGGAGAGAGTAGAAAATTATTCTATAATGTAGTAGGCTGGGAGAAGAAATTTTTGACTGTGAACATCCATTGAGCTCAGTGTATGTGACTAGTTTTGCATCAATTAATCAAAAAAAATTCACAGGATCCTGGTCTATTACTACGGGTGATGTTTCTCTTATCACATTGTTTTATTACATTTTTCATGCTATTCATTGGTCTTCTAGTACGCATCAGAAATCTGGCATAGGATATACCCTCACATGGTACCCTATTTTTCTGCTCTCCCTACCTTTGATGTTTTCTGCTGACAATGAATCTAAGAGTAAGTTCATGTAATTTAACCAGTGTAGTAGCTATTTTCACTGCTAGCTGATGTGTGAATTCAAGGTTTGCTGCTTGGATGTTCTTGCTGGTGTCCAAGTAGGGAAGGTTAAAATTCCTTCTCTGATCTATAGACCCTAGCTCTATTTTAAAACTTATCTCTGTTTTTCTCTTGGAATATGCTGAATCAGATCTGGAGTTTGATGACCTCTGGTCTGATCTCAAGCTGCCCTTTGTCCCCCCATTGAGAGTTTCCTCTGAGTATTTCAAATCAGGCCTGGAGTTAAATGACCTCTGACCTGATCTCCAGACAGAAATTGGGTTGCTTTCCTTCTTTCAATTTCAATCCTTAATGTTCCATTCCATCATCTATCTAAGAAGATCCTTTAGTGTAGATGACTTGCCCTATGAAAGCCTTGCTTAGTTGTGTGTGAGTAATCACCTTTCATTACTCCATAGCCCAATGGATGGCACTTTCTTGACCTATCCTCTTTTTCCGAAATGTCCTACTGCTCTGCTCCTTTCTTTCCATTACTCTCTCAGTCTATGGCCTTTGACTCAACCCAACAACCAACCAACAAAATCATTTAAACCTCCCTTGTGCTTCATACCTATCCTATTACCTCATTTTGAGCTTCAAAGATATATCATTCTTTGCTTTATTGGAGAGATCCCTCTCTGGGTCCAGGAGGGCTAGATCCTAGGGCCCCAAATTGGTTCTGATGTTGTCTCATCTTTTGGTCTTGCTAATTTGGCCGAAACATGGGAACCCCAACAGGTCCTAATGTATAAATAAACATATGGACCCATTCATTCCATACTTCCATATAGAGAGTCAAGTGCTTGCACGGATCCACTCATCCCGAGAAGAGTTCCATAGGCGGTTTGGCCAGAGGGTCAAATCACAGGATCATCATCTTTCATCATTCTCCCCAGTCCTGAAAAGATTCCTTACGCATTTCCCACCATATTGTGGGGGTCGCACGCATAGCCAAGTGATCTAAAATGGGTGGAAAACTTGTTATTCTTTGCAAGCACCTCCCACTCAATTAAACAAATTAAGGTCTTGCTTATACTTGACTGTGCGAAATTGAATTATTGATTCAGGTGTATGTGTTTTAAATTGTTTTTATGCTTTAAGTGTGAGGAAATAAAAATTTGTTTTTGCTAATAAAAATCATGTACAACAACCATAAAGTGCAGAAAATAATCATCCACACATATTATCAAATTTAATAAAGGAGTTCACCCGATTATTGTGGGCTACGTCTCCTTGAGCCTTTTTCAATTGACTTGGCTCTTTGGGATTATGATGGAAAATTTATTTTACAAGTAACTACTCAAATCCAATGGTTTTTTATGCTGTACCAATGGGTTTATAATTCCATCATTCCCGTGGAATGGTTGCTATCTCTCTAAAGATGAACCTAGGATTTCTTTGACTTGACCTCTTCTGTTGGTTCCCTTAAGCTTCCCTAAGATTATCTGTGGCACTAACTCCCTAAGAAATAATTTTCTATCCTTAAAACCTTTTCTACTGTCTCCATAATATTTCATACATCCAAAATAGACTGATTATTTTCTCCAAATGAGCTCTGTCTCTCCAATCTAGGCCTCCATCCACTGTTGGCCCTGGGTTGCCCGAAACTTCCCTCTGGCTTATAAACCTTTATAAGTCTCAAAATGTCTATGAAAATTCCTTCATTGGATTCAAAATTTCCAAAATAGTAATAATAGACTATTCACTTGCCAAAAAAGGTCTCTGTCTGCTCTGGATACGCCTCTAACACTTGGTGGCACCCCCTAGCTCTAGGCACACTGAAAACTTATTTGAAGCATCTTAGCCTTCAAAATTATTCAAAAGCTTCTAAAAATCCCTCAAATGGATTCAGAACATTCAAAATAGTCATGATATACTATTGGTTTGCTGAGAATGGTTACTGGTCACTGTGGATAGGCCTCATTGTCTTGTTGGCCCTTGGTGGCCCTTGTGGCCCTTGGAACTTCTATGAAGAAACTCTACCTTCATAAGTCATCCATTGGATCTGAAAACCTCACCATTGGTTCCATAATGTTTGAAATGTCCAAAAATAACTATTGGTTTCCTGATTAAGGCCTCTAGCTGCCCTGGCTAGGCCTCAAACTGTTGTTGGATCCTAGTTGCCCTAGTGGCCCCTAGAAATTATTTGAAGCAAAAGCATGCTCATAAGTTCTCTAATGGATTTGAAACCCTCACCAATGAGTCTGGAATGTCCAAGAAAGTCAAAATTGACTATTCATTCTCTTAGAATGGTCGAATAATGCTCAAGATAGAGCATAATTAGTTTTGTCCAATTTCAGCTAAAACAACTCCACTAAAAATGGAGCAACTGTAGTTAGACAAACTAAATTTGGCCTGAGCGCCAATTTTGGCATGCCTCCAAGATTCCCGCCAATGCTAACTATATAATAAATTTTAAGTGGGTAGAGGTGGCCACATGCCAACCCCCATTCCGCGGTGACTGCTTATGGTTTGCAGAACCATAGCACAAACCCCGATGGTTAGGCAGAACCCTGGGTTATTCTACTAACCACGCGGAGAAATTTATTGTAATGACAACATGTGGTATGGTTGATGGTGAAGTCTACGGTTAATGGTTTCATAAACCGTGCAGAGGGTTCCCAGTAAACCATGCCATCTGAATGCTTTAAACAAGGATGTCGGTTAACGTACGTGTCGTGGTTTATCCCTTGGACATGGGCGTGATCCTATGGGGGAGGGGCTGGCCCCTCCGCTCCCCCACTTACCAAACGTTTAAAACTTAAATAAAACCCAACCAATACATAGGTTAAGAAACATCGTAGAGGACTTTGTTAAGTCATTGGCATGTTATGCAGGAGGTCACCAATGATCCCGGTAGAGTCCAAAAAAAATTCAATATGCGGTTCAAGGGTCACGTGGCAACCTTAGGGCTGGCCATGTGGCACCTTCCAATTGGTCCATAAAAAAAACATACAATCAACTAGAAAATAATACCTTGCCAATTGTCAAAATAAGATTGGCCTGGAAGGAATATTCTAGGGAATATTCTAGGAATATTCCCTAGAATATTCCTTTTGCTAACTGTACCCTTGACCAGTCAACCCCAGTCAAATGCCAAAATTTGCAGTTTACTGGAATTTTCAAAACGTGATAAATTCTTCATACAGTGTCGATTTTTCAAACCGTTCACGACACTGAAATAAGGAAGACAAAATCTATCCGGTCACTCAGTTTTGACACTCTTTCGAACAATTTGAAATTTGAGCTATCACTTAGGTCCTTGATCTGAATCTGATCACCAAGTCAAGGGCCCAAAACCTCTGTTCTTCAGGGACCTCTGCTTTAATTTCTTTAAGAAATTATTTAACACTACCATAACCATCAAAGTACGGTAGTTATCTTACCTCTGAGGAGATGCATTGGAAGCTCTTTGTGATCTTAAGACATCACAACATAGATACATCATGCAATTGGTTTTGCCAATTTTCTATCTCTTCTTCCGAGTCTAAGAGGCATTCACTGAATTTTTCCCAACATAACATGACATCAGCCATGGAGTTGATCAAATCATCATCCCAGGCAGTCATTTTGTAGATGTGATCAACATCCTCCTCCTCACGTATTGGTTCAGTATATCACTCACCTTCTGCTGGATCCAAGGGGACTATCACTCGTGTCCCTTCATTTTCAAAGATCATACTTCTCCTTTTCAAATTAATGATACCTCCAATGTCAATAGCCCAATCCAGGCCTAAGAGTGTGGGGTAAGGGTATGCATCATCCATTATTTGGATTACCTCAAAATTAGCATAAAAGTTAACATTTGCGATGTCTCCCACAATTTTTGGCAGTCATCCTAGTGGGATGATCATATGTTGATTAGCCATCCTTAACTGAATAGTAGAACATTCTAGCTTAGGTTCTCCTATTCTTTGCTAGGTTTTCTTGGGCAAGACATTTGCGTCCAATCCAAAGTCAAGGATGACTTGGTCCATTTCATGGTCTCCAATCTATGCAGTCATGCGCATCTCTCGACCAGTCCTTGTTTTGTTCTTGTATAACTTGTTCACAGTTTTAGCCCATGGTTGTGAGGCAACCTTTTCTGTGCGGTTATCTATTAATGATTGGAGATTCTCTACTACCTTCTAGTTGTGCAAAAACTTCATACATGCCTAAAGGAATGGTTTAAATGCTTCATCTACTTTTGGATCTACCGAAATATTTGAGGTAGATGCTTCATCATTGGCCATCTCCCTCCGAGCTTCTACGAAGTTTTATTTTTCATTTTTCGCCACAACCTTCCTAATTAGTGGCTCAACAACAAATTTTTCCTTAGCCCCTCTAGTGGCAATGCCACTACGCGTGATCAAATTGATATGTGGCCCATCATCTTATGGTTCTGCCTTAACCCATTGTACATTCTATGTGGGAATCTGTTGTTTCTCCTGAATTTTTGCTAATAGCACCGAGCAATCCACAATAAAATGGTCAAATTACCTGCAATATTTGTAGGACTGGCACGCAGGGTTCGGGTTGTCTCGTGCATAATGTCCCTCATCCCCATAGTTGTAGAAGATCAATTTCCCTCGTCCTCAGCCTGCACTTCCACCTCTTCCTCCTCCTCCTCTTCTTGCGGTGGATCCTCCCCTCCCAGAGGGAGATAGTGGTGATGAGGGGTCAGCCTGCACCCTGTATAGGTTTCTTCTATCTACTATTAGGTCGAGCATTCAAAATTTTTGTTCATCATGGATTACAGATGAGTAGAATCTACACCACTGATGTTTCAATTCTGTAACATAGGCACCTAGTCATGGGTAGTGATATGTAACATGTATTCATGCTACCCAACAGTTAGCGCACCACAGCATAGAGCTACTAGGTCTATCCATTTCCCTAGGGCATAAAGGGCTTGGCCCCCTAGCCTGGATATAATATGATAACAAAGGGTATTGCCTGACACCCTACAATGTATGCATTGGACATCCGGGATAGCTTCCTTACCCCTATCCTTTCGTAAGTTCTAAATTTCTAAGTGAATTTCCTCTAATTGGCTCTGGATCTGTAGTGCAACGAACTAAGTATCATCTCTTGATGCAGCTTCTAACTTCATGGCAATCTCCAGAGCTTCTTCCTAGGAGCCGATCTTCTGTTGTCCCCTAGGTCCGTGCAGGTGTGGCAATAGCATGGTGATAAACCATTCCTTGTGCTCATTGTCCTCGTATAAAAATCCCCCATCACTGATGACCTTCTTTAATCATTGGTCAACCTCCCAGACAGACTCTGTAGGTCCCTGCTTGAAGTCCTTAAATTCGACTACACATTGAGAGTACGATTTAGGCTTTTGGAACTACTTCTTTAGGGAATCCTTAATATCTTGTATTGACGTGTTCGCGTGTTTACCAATGTATCCCATAAACCAGTCCAGAGCCCTTCCTTCAAAGGCTATGGATAGCTTCACCCTTTTCACAACATCATTATTAATGTTCTGCACAGTCCATATAGACTCTGCTACAAACCAGAATCAATCCATATCCTCATCCCCCACACCCTTAAAGGTAGGCAGTTTCATGTGCGCAGCCATATCGTCCTCAGGTGGTGGTAGAGGTGGGGTAGGAGAATTCTTACCCTTGCATGGGTTTGATGATAGCATAGCCGGGGGAATGGTCCCAACTTGCGCAGCCTTTCCCTAGTTAAAGTCAGGTGATTCCCTTAAGGGGTTGTATACTGCTCTATCTCCTTCTTGATTAACCCGGTAGTATTTACTACTTCGTATCATGCTTCCACTCTAGTTGGAGGTCATTCACTCAATGTGGCGACACATGACACCATTTTCACTCAATAACAGGAACTTACCTCTAAATCCTTTGAAGAACCTTTGCTCCACTTCTTAATATGACACAAAATGATTAATTGCAAATTCTGTTATGAATCATCCGAAAATACTTTCAACCTAGTGGTCTACAATCCTGGTGATATTGTTATAAGTATTTTCCAATTGTTGGATTAATTTAGTGGTCCATTGTGTGACCTGATTGTCTTTCTAGCAAGCCTGGAACTCTGCCAACCGTGCTAGCCACTCTTTCAATTCGTTTGCGAAAGATATGAAGAATATTTCATGCACCTTTGTAAAAATGTACTTGTTTTTCCACTCTTCAGTAGATATATTCTTACTTATATTCTATTTTAGGGAAAACTCCTGAATCTATTTTTTGAACTAGTCCTCAAGCTTAGGCTTCAATGGTCGCCAATGACCCCGTGGCATTACCCGATCTCTCTCTCAAAATTATTTTTCTCCCAGAAATAGAACCATTTTTTGGCTTTAGGGGTCTTGACCCATGTTTTGTTTTAAGGTTTTCCAACAAACCCCTGTAATGCTGGCCCTTTCAGCAATGACCCAATTGTACAGGTCAAGGTCTCACCCGAAGTAGTATGGGAGGGTGCTAGAACCAAGTTTCCGCACCCTGTGAGAGAGAAAATTAACTGAAGTGGGTCCCTTTAGACCAGATAGACATACATCGGAGAAACCATAATACAGAAACCCTTAACAGTATATCGGCAGAGCAATGATCATAAATCATCGGATAAAATATAATCGGAACATAGTACTTAAATGAGATCTATGCATTCATAATATGGCATCCACGTGCGCATCAGTAAATCATTAGTATTCAGTGATCAAGTATAATCTCATAAATAACATAAAGCATAGCCGATAACCATAACACAGAAACACTTAAATATCACAAACAATCTTCTCATTCATACGTATCCAGATCCAACTTATAGACTTTATCTACCAGCCCAGGCACACAGCCAACGGGGTCTGCACATAGTAGGACTCAGGGTCTCCATGCACAAAACCAACAGGATCCATTACCTCGACAATCAACAAAAGGTCCACAAGTTCGTATCCAAGCTTAATCCCCACTTAGCCTCCCTCTAGATTCGATTTATCTATCTATTTATAACATATTAGCCTGTGCTACTCTATGGTCAGAAAACCATGGTTTGCGGACTCCTGGTCTACCCTTTGACCCTTTAAAATTCATTGGGTGATTTTACCCACCCCAAAGCCCCTGTGCTAGACTAAATATTACAAAATATTACAAAACTGGACAAAAAATGCGGTTAGGGGACCTCGTTCCAAGAACTCTACATAAGGGATTTCCTCCACTCCATGAACATCCTCATGTGGTTAATCCACATCTTGAGACTCATCCTTGGGAAAAAATAGTTCCTCCTTTACATGCAAGTCCAACTCCCTCTCAAGGGATAACTGCATGGCTTTCCCCTCATCAAATTTTATATCCTATCGCACAACAACCATTTTGCTGTTTGGAAAACACACACGATAATTATGGGGTGTTTCTGTGTACCCCACAAAAATCCCAACTTCAGCATTAAGTTCTAGCTTCTTCCTGGCTTCCTTAGTCACATGCACATAAAGAGATGAGCCAAAAATCTTAAAGTGTGAAACATCAGGTTTCTTACTACTGAAATCCTCTTCAGGTGTACTCATGCCAAGTACTCTATGAGGACAAAATTTTTGCACATAAACCAAAATATTACATGCATCCACCCACAAATGCATTGGTAGGCCCTGATCATGCAACATCTCTCGTGCTGCACCCATGATCGTTATGTTCTTCTTCTCCATGACCCCATTTTTCTATGGGTTATGAGGCGCTATGAGTTCTCTTCTAATTCCTTCTTTGATGTAGAAGTTCTTGAATTTGTTAGAGATGCATTCTCCACCACTATCGCTCCTAAGAGCCTTCACTTTCTTCCCCAAATATTTCTCCACCAATGCCTTAAACTTACAGAACTTAGATAATGTTTGATATTTATTCTGCATGAAGAAGATCCAGCATTTACGAGAAAATTCATCAACAAAGATTACATAGTACTTATATTTTTCTATTGAAGCAACCGAGAATGGTCCACACACATCTATGTGAACTCTCTCAAGGATCCCCGAAGTTTGATTCTCCTTCTCATGAAAGGTGGACTTTACATATCTCCCCATGGAGCAACCCTTGCACTGATTTAACTGAGCAAGTGTTCCCATTGAAAGTCCAATAGAAATTTGTTGCATGAATTTGAAGGCTCCATGATGAAGATGGCCCAATCACCTGTGCCATAATTCGCCCTCATCCTGGCTCACCACTTTCTTTGCCTTTCCCATCATTGCAGCACAACCATATACCTCAAGCTTATATATATTCTTCACTTGAATCCCTATCCTCTTGGCTTGACCCTTTATTTTATGTCATAGGAAAGCTTTTCCATCACTAAAAACAATGTCATAGGCTCTATACTCCAACATTGCGACTGAGACCAAATTTTTTTCAGACCTGGTACATGCATTACATATTTTAATTGAAATGGTTTACCTGAATCCATATGAAATGTAATGGTACCAATCTTGATAGCATTGTACCATCCCTCGTCATCCATCTTTCTCCTCCAAGTCACTGAAACGTTCCTTGTCTCCCGTAATGTGAAAGGACGTGCCACTATCAAAATACCAAAAAGATCCTAATGGATTGGACATCATGCATGCGATCAAGGAGAATTCAAGCTCAAATTGTGAGGCAAGGGCCTCACCAACTACAGATCCAACGACCTTCTTTTTATTCTTCTTTTATGGATAGTTAGTAGCAAAATTCCCATGTTCGTGACAGTGAAAACACTTCACCTTGGACATGTCCTGCTTCTTTCCTTTGTACTCAGATTTTGAATTGAATTTCTTCCCCTTCCCCTTCCTCCCCTTGGCAGCCAAATCAAAATCCTCTTCATCCTCATTCTTAGATGAAGATCAAACTCTGGTGTTCCGTCTGAACTCCACATGCACCAAATCCGACCACAGTCGTTCCCAATCTGGAAATTTTTCCCTTCCATTGACAGAGTCTTGATAAATATTCCAAATATTGGGAAGCCCTAGGAGAGCTAAGCTCACCAAATAATCAGCGACTATTATTCCCACACTCCCCAATTCATCCTAACATTGGAAAAACTTCGTGAGATATTTTGGAATGGTATTGCCCTTTTCCATCTTGATCTTCCTAAGTTTATCTTTGAGCACCAATTTCCTATGGTCACTGCTGCTTTGGAATAGATCCGTCAAAGAATTCCACATAGAATATGGTGTGGCTTTTCCATGGAGGCTTGAGAAAATGTGGTATCGTACTCCCTCCAATAGGATCCTCCTCGCCTTTGCCACTTTCTTTTTCCATGCATCAGGACTGGCAACATCCGCAGGATTTGGCTTAGGAACATCTTTGTTAATGAATTCCTTCAAGGCATTATCTTCGATACTGCTTCCATCCTGTCCTTCCAAGAAATGTAGTTCAAGCTTCCCTCGAGTGCATACTCTAACCTCAAGCCATTGAAAGCCATTTCAATCTTGAATCAGTTGTAACACCAAGAAAGTCTTTCTGCAAATTCAAATTCTATCCAGTCACAAACTCAGCTCCTACTTCACTTCAACAATTTCCTGTGCTCTGATACCATGTATAAATTATACAACAAGCATGTATATCTTGGATTCACTTGATCTATCATTGAACTAAAGTTAAATATTGAATCACTTCTACAAATATTTTTCAGAATTAAAAACACAATCGCTACTCACATGAACATGAAGAAAGATCAATCACACACAACACAAATAATTTCTCGGAGAAAGATTACAGCTGAAAAACCCACTATCTTCTATTGTATATTAAGCATGGATCATGAAAAAATTACATAAAAAAATCTTCTCACAAGAGACGTTAGTACATCAGCTAATTGTCTCACACTGTCATATGAAAAATTGACCAACACATAGCCAATTCTCAGCCTCCAAACAGCTCGCCTTGCTTGCGCAATCCGTGATGGTAAATATCCCTAATAGATAGGAATTATTGCTTGCCCTGACTGTGCAATTATCATGGGCACTCCAACGGGTGTTTTCCTGCATGTGTGCAAGCAGATAATCCTACAACTGATAGTCAACCTCCATTTCACCTAGAAATCAACTGGGTCTCCACTAAAACTAACATGCATGTAACTAATTATAGTAAATCCTTAGTTTCATGTGAGATCACTGATTGTGAATTAATTAATATTTAATTAACAGGATCTCTCACTAGTCTATCTTCAGTTACAACTAGCACAACTGAGTTTAACTTACTTAATCGAGTTAAATTGTTTACAACTTGCACCAACTCATGCACCACTGCACTTCGAACTATGTTACAACTATAATTACTCCGCATGTCTCACCAACCAACATCTAACTCGAAATCCACTAGCTAACTAAATTTATCACTTTTATTTAACTCATTGATCAAGTCCAAATTGAGAATATATTACAGTTTAATGTCCATCTAAATTAATGGATAATAAAAATAGACATGCACCCAAAAATGGCACTGTGGCCCCACCCTAGTCTGGGTGCTTAAAGAAACCATGTGCTAAATGAACTAGGTGTGGGTGTTGAATATTCTTTTTGAATCTCAAAAATAACATATTCCACCTCTCTTAACACCACATCTTGGTTTTACACAACCTTCCTTGTTTCTGGGTTCCAAAGCTTATAACCTTTTAAACCATCCTCTTACCCAATAAAGATGCATATTTCATATTTATTATCCAACTTCGTTATTTTCTCCTTTGGAACATGTACATATGCATCAAAACCAATACCTTGAGATGTGGGAGAGAATTTTTTCTTACCAATCCATATCTCACATGGAGTCTTATCCTCCAACTTTGATGAAGGTGATCTGTTAAATAGGTAACATGCAATTTCCACTACCACTGCCTAGAATTATTGTCCTAACTCGGCACCATTGAGCATGATTCTTACCTTCTCCATCAACATCCTATTCATCCTTTTTGTAACTCCATTTTTTTGAGGTGTGTATGGAGTATTCTTCTACTTGTTTTACCACACTTTTTACAAAAATATTGAAATTCCTTTTTGTTAAAATTTCCACCATTATTTATCCTCGACACCTTAATCTTCTTCTTTGTCTGATTTTCCATCAGAGCCTTAAATTATTTAGACATATCAAAGACTTCAAATTTATTCTTGAGGAAATATATCCATGTATTCCTTTAGAAGTGATCTACAAATTAGACATAATACATAAACTTCCACAGTTATAGGTCCAAACACATCACCATGCACAAGCTCTAATATCCCTTTCACCCTCTTAGCACCAGAGGGGAAACACACTTGATTATGATTCCCATATACACAATGTTCATATAGATAAATATCCAAAGAGAAATTACAAATACCTTGTACCATACCGTTACCATTCAGTATTCAAAATCCCTTCTCTCCAATGTATCCCAGTATTTGATTCCACAACATAGTCTTTTCTCCAAAGACTAGAAGATTTTCTACTCCACATCCAGGAACCACATAATTGTTACACTAATAAAAAAAAAGTACTTCCCAATAACTTATACAAAATTATGATCTGAAATCCCTGCATCAAAACCAGCGCTACCCAAACCATATTACAAGTATATTTCTCTAACATTTTTTTTACACCTACATCATCCATCTTGCTTATAGAAATTAGATTTCTAGCCAATGCAGGAATATGCAGAACAACATTAAGTGTTCTAATTCTTCCACCTTTTGACTTAAATTTGAATTTTCCACATCCTATGATTCTAGCATTCCTTTCATCCCCTAGGAAGACATTTCCACCATCATATTTATCGTACTCCCAGAACCACTCCCTATTGGGAGTGAAGTGAAATAATGCACTTGAGTCAATCAACCATGCCTCATGATCTATGTGTGTACTTGAAGACGAAGTCATGTACACATTCACACCTTCACGTGAAGTTGTTTCACCTTTTCAGAAGGAACATCATCAGATCCCTTTCGTTTCTCAGGAGTTTTATATCTATAGTTCTTTTAGTAGTTCCCTTATTTTTCACATTTTCACCATACCTTTAAAAAATTTCCTAGATATTTAGATCTCCCTCTAGATTTATATCTCCCACTTGAGGAATTATTTTTGTTTTTGTTCTGGGATCATCCTCTCACATACAAGGCATTTCCATTCTATTTTTCCATATTTTTCAGTCTCATATCCTCTGACAATAAGGATGAGATTGTTTCATCAATCTTCAAGGTAGTTGTATTGATACCTATTGCAACAATTAAAGTATCCCATGAGTCTAGTAGGGAACACAACAAACTAATGCACTTATCTTCATCTGAATTTTTAATATCAACATATAAAAAATGGTTTACCACAATGTTGAAGGTGTTTATATGATTTTTCATCGAGTCTCCATCCTTCATCCTCAAGTTATACAACTTTTTCTGTAGGAAAAATTTGTTCACCAGAGACTTAGATTGATACAAAGTCCCTAACTTGTCCCACAAAGCTTTTGTTGTAGCCTCCCATGATACTTTCAGCAATATTGAATTTGAGAGACACAATCATATTATTCTCTTCGTCTTCCGATCTAACTTCCCCCAGTCTTCTGCCAACATTATTTTTGGTATCGTACGTGGATATACAACGATCCACTCATCTCTATCCACCAAAAAATCCTCCATATTGAGCTTCCATATCACAAAACTATGTCCATATAATTTATAAATCTCTATCTGTCCATTTTTCTCCATATTCTTTCACCATAAGAATCGATCCCACAGATTTCCCACTATAACAAGGTCTACCACAGGACCGAGAAAAACCCCTCAGCAGAAAAGTAATCCCCTTGAAGCTTAAATTGATATGATACCAAATGAAGGTTTTAACTCTATTCAAAATTTACCTGCAAATGAATTCTTAAAACAAAAAAAATATACAATGGTGAGAACATAAAACAAATACAAAAATATTTTCCCCTGGATCCCAAAACTAGGAATATCGGATTTATTTTTCATTATATTCCTTTCGATATTAGAATACACACACACACACATGTATACATGTCGAAGAATTAATAAACCCAAATCCACTAACCCTATATTAGAACATAATCGTAGTTCCCTTGACTGGATCTACAAATACCATGGGAAAAAACCACTGTGCCTAAAAACCATGTGCAAAAACCATGAAAAAAACCATGGGTAGGTCCACCCATCATATTTGGGTCTACCCCCCATCCTTGGGTTTTCCCCCCATCCTTATGTCCACCCAACTATTATTGGGTTTGCATAAAATATAACGTGTGGAAAAATATAACACATACCCAACATTTTTCTTATTTAGGTAAAAATTGGGGTGAATCTTCTTAAGGAATTGATCCCATGGTCTCTTAGAAGTCACACATTTCCCTTTCCCCTATGAAAGCCTCTTGTCCTATCATCTTTGGGTTGTTGAGTTATTGCTCGCCATGATCGTTTTTCTCTTCAGGGTACTCTACACACTTGTAATTTGAAGTTGAGACTAGTCCTCTCAGTGTTTGAGGGTATTCAAGGAGGCCTTGGTAAATTTTCCATTTTTGGCCATTCTGTGAAGTCTAGGGGGATAAAATCACATATCACTCTGGAAAAGGAAAAATCCCGAGAGGAGATGGTTTTCTATAGTAAAACTTCCATATATGGGGATATTAGAGCATTGATAGCTCACCACAGTGTGATTCAATGAAATTCCTTTCTTTCAATTGTAGAGGGTTCACAAGTAACCTGGAAAAAAAAAATTTAGGAGATTTTTTTAGGTGGATCAACCTAATGTTATTTTTATTCTTTAAGAAATTCTTGGGGAGGGTGACAACATTACAAAATTATTACAATTTATTCCATCCTTCTGTAAAATTAGTGCTCTAGATGTTCATGGTAGATTGAGTGGCTTGGACTTGGGGTGGGATTCTCAGAATATTTAGGTTCATAATACCATAAAAATCACCTCAAGCCTAGGTTTGGTAGGTTTTCAGTGGAATTGGATAATATATTTATTTTTTTCAACCTTCATGGACAAAACAAGGATCGAGTTTTCTTTTGGAGTGAATTCTTTGGAAATACTTTTCTATGTTGAGAATTTGATAATTGGTGGCAATTTGATTTTTTCTCTGGGAGATACTAAATCCTAGGGACACCATGCCATAATTGATTCTCTCACAAACTACTTTTCACACAAAATCACCTCTAATTTCTTGATCTAACTTTATCAAGTCCAGTTAAGACCCACATGGAGGAACCAATGAGTAGCGCGGGGGGGGGGGGGTCATGTGGGTAAAAGGCTTGACAAGTTCCTAGTGGAAGAACCCATGGTGCTCAGGTTTCTTGGAGGTGAATTTTATCACTCTCCAATCTCGCTAGAATTAAAAGGACAAAAACATAAGCCTAATAATCCATTTAATATGAACTCTAATTATATAACAGATGATATTTTTCCATAATTAATCAAAGACAACCACAATTATTTTGATTCTAGGTATGGAGTGTTTGGGACCAACCAATTTGAGACCAATTTAAGACATATTAAGATTTTTTTGAAGGAATGCGTAGATTTTATTTGCAAAAATGAGGAGGAAGTCCTAGTGGAAGTTGAACAAAAAATTGAGGCTCTTATATAATCTTGAGTTGAGGGTTATCTCTGACATGAATCCAGGGAGGAATTGTACAAAATTGAACCAAGAATAAATGAGATTCTTCGCAATAATGAATCATATTGGAACCATAAAAGCATGAAAATTTGGTTTGTTTGTGGTGATGAGAACACCAATTTCTTTCATGGCTATGAAAAAGGAAAAAATTGACCAATACTATTTGGCGAATAGAGGATCATGATGGATGTGAGGTGTCAAATTTTGTACACCTTGCTTCCCTAGGCAAGTCAAATTTCCAAAACATATTCAAGAAACCTGAGGGGGTCACTGTGGTTTTGGTTTTGGTGCACAAGTGTACCAATCCACAATTTCTTAGGAGGAGTAGCCGCTGCCTCTAAGCCTTGGTCATAGGCAGAAAAACAAAAAAGTTAGCAGGTTAGTGAACATGTTATAAAAAATTGAACACACTAAATCCTGATATAGTATGCATATATAGAGAGAAAATAAAACAAGTTAAACATAAACACAAAATCTCATAAAGAGTCAAACATAACAATAATACTAACGATGGAATCAAAGTCCCCTCTTATTTCTTGTTGTTTGGAAGAAAGATACTACGTTTACACTCTTACCAAAGGGCCCTTAGAATTATGGAGTTCTAAGACCCAGTGCAAGGAATTTTTTACCTTCTAGCTACTGGTGCAAGGTATCTCTCTCTACTCCAAAGGATTGAAGTTTTTGGATGGCCAATAACCGAATCCCTTCTATACTTCTGCTCTAGATTTCACACTGCTGTATTTTTCATGGGAAATTTGGGCAGCATAACAATGCGCTCTCCCTTTTTTCATATCTTAGTGGCCTTTTATAGATGAGTTAAAATTCTCCTTCCCTCTCTTGGTACATTGGTGGATGGTGACCCAAGAGAGAGGGTTGATTCCTTTGTGTGCCACTTGATTCCTTTGTGTACTCCCTTAAGGTCCCAAGGTGGCTTAGGCGACTATCCTTGGGTAGCCTCAAGTGAGGGATCATCTCCTGGAGTGTGCCAAGTGGTCCTAGAAAGTTACTTCCACCATTCCCAGGACCGCACGACTTTTTGAGGGAAATCCGTGCAAAGGCGCCCTTATCAAAGAAATATGCGTGAAAAGGCACATTCTGCCTAAGTATTTGGTGTGCAATTTGATTTTTCCTCTTGACCTTAGAGATATTTAAATTTTTTTAGATCCTCTAATGTACCTCAGCCTTGTAAATCCTTCTGCCTAACATTTAATAATGTCATCTTCGCTTGTCCAATTTTCTAGTGATAACAGTCACTATTGCAGAAGCTATCAAAGTAGCTCATTTTTTCCTAAGTTTTGTGGAGGAAGAAGAAAATAGACCCCTAATGGAGGAAGAGTTAGAGGATGAATGAAAATAAATTATTACCAGTTTTCAAAAATAAAAGGGTCGGGACCTCATGGATGGGTTATTAATTCATCTTAGTTTTTTTTAATCCTATTGGTAACAAATTTCAATATTTGTCAACAAATACAAAAGGGAAGGAAGGGTACTACCAAATTTCAATTCTATTTTCATAGCCTTTATCCCTAAGGTGGAAAACCCCTAGTATTTTTAGGAATTTAGCCCTATCTCCCTCTGAAATTGTGTGTATATGTAATATTCCCAATTTGGAAATCTAGCAATAATAAATAGTTATGCATTTAAAATAACACAGTTCATCTAAAGCAAAGCAGGAGGCCAATAAAAAGGCTCTTCAAAATTATTTACTACAGCAAAATGTATGTATAATGAGGCCCATAAGATGCATAGCTAGAAATACAAGACACTAATAGAAGAAAATACCTCAAAAGAGGTGCTGCAACCACATGTATAGACTGAAACTGCCTTGACAACGTTATTTTATTGGGCTACAAATTGTTGTTGATTACATGTCAAATCTAGAGTAGATCTGAGTATGAAAATTCAGATCCATACACTAGAAAGGCTCTTCTTTCAGATCCCCTTGGGGTTTTGAACATTACACCAAGTATAAGCAGTAGATATGAGATCTAAGAATGCAGATCTGTAGAAATATTGAGTGAGTTAGAAATATTTAAAAATATGCAGTTCAGATCTGAAATATACAATGTATAGATCTCTTCCAATGGATCTCAAAGTGAAGGGCAGATCCCCAACACTCAGAAACTAGCTCTCCAAATGGTGCACCCAAACTCCCTGCAACAACACCTACAGGAATAACGCAAATATGGAAGAGAAAATATGTTGTAGGGTATAGATGATAGTTGGCCACATGCCAAGATCAGAAAATGATGCTCAAGCACTCCAATACACTCCTCCCAATAGAGCAGAATACTCCTCCAATGAAAAAGGGAACTGAAATGTCCTAGATCTGAATAGATCTAGCCTCCACTTGCTGCAGCTTTCAAAGAAAACCAAACCCTCAACAGGATCTGAGTTGTAGTTGAAAGGATAATCTTGTCCTCAAGCCAGATAGTGGACTATGCAATACAAGACTCTCCCAAGAGCTACTCAATGGGAAGAGGTGGAATTCCTAAACAGGAAATCCCAATACTAAACAAAATTTCCAATCTAGGCTAAACAGCCAAAAAAATCTTATATGGTCTAAACAGACAATATATCAAAATATCATATCTTCAACTCCCTCTTCATGTTGCCATCCCCTTCCTTATATAGATTAAGAGCTTGTAAACCCTAAACCACCTTCAATGAAATATTCTCTTTCACACATTCCATCTCCATATAGAACTGCATTGTGCCTCATTAATGGCCACTCCTCCAAGACAATGTTGTAGATTTGGTCAAGGTTGACCCAATCAAAATATCCAGCCCCTTTCACACCTAAGGGTGCTTGCTTACATAGCCATGATTTAGCCTTTTTCATATTTGGCCTTGTTTTATTCTTTATTAGGAGTTTTATGAACCTCCTTTACACATTTATTCTTTAAGAAAAGAAAGAAAAACAAAAGTGGATATTCCAATTAGCTTAGGAATAATTTGGAATATTATAGTCCTCCCCTCCAAAATGTTGCTTGTCCTAAAGAAACTTACAAGGACTTTGCAAAATCTCCAATGGATTTGTCTCCTCCCAAATATAGAAGTTTTCCCTTGGTGAATAATCCAAATAGCTATCATCATGAAGAAGTGGGAGATATGTAGAAAGAATGATATGTTGTCCATTGGCCTTCTCAAGGAATGAGAGATGATAAATATTGGGTGCTTCAACCCCCATGTGAAACTCCAATCTCCATGCTATCATCCAAACAAAGTGAGCCATCCTTGGTAGCTCATAGAAATATTCGCCAATCCCCTCCATATGCAATGTATAGGGGTTGCATGGATGGAAATGAGAGGTAATATTGTTCAAATTACACTACCTCTACCTCCATATATGATAGATTTGGAGCTGTTGATCCTGGGCTACAATAATATGGTCCTCATGAAGCCAAAAGATACTTGAAACCTCATGATTCCATTCATTTATTCTAAGGAGCCTCGCCTAATCCTCCATGCATATAGTGAATAGAGCGTCATCACCATATGTGCTCCACAAGCAACATGGACTAAGTGTCATATGATATATTGGATGGTGACAATAGTCCCTCCATTGAGACCGGTGTTGATCTTCTTCTTGCTGCCTCAAAACATAATACAATAAGTGGCCATCTAACCACCTTCTTGCCGCCATAATCTTCTCCAAAGCTTGAAAATAGGAGAGGATAATAGGTGTTAGCTGAATATGATTCAAGCAACACATGTCTTGCCAAAAATCGTCCCATGTGAGAGGCTTCTCCCAAATACATAAGTCAAACATATGGCCCGTTGCATAAGGAAACAAAAAATATAATGTAGCAGACATATAATGTTCCACCCTCTTCTTGAAGCATGAATGAATATGAGAATTTTCATTCCCAATGGACACATACAACCATTGTGTCACTCCTCCAGTCATTTTCCCAATAAATATAAGAGCATCATCATCATCATGTGGGATCAAAACCAACAATACATAAACAATTAAATGAAATGATGGAGGTGGATCATAGTCCCACAAGTGGAACCAACGCAGTAGATCTCCTGACTGCATCAGATAATGATATGGTAAGTGGTTTCCCCACCACTTACCTGTTGTCCAAGTCATCTCACCATGGATGAAAGTGAGATATATTTGGTTCCTTAGGGATGCACCCATCATGAAACAGAATCTCCATTTTTCCATCAAGGGAGTGGCCATATTTAGAAATTTTTGTGGCCCAAAGTTGGCCATGAAGTTTGTATGGAATTACACTCCTCTTAGGAGCTATGGCTTGTATATACATGGCAAAAGAATACAAGTAATAATCAAGTAAATCATGAGATACAAAAGCATATTATTTACCAACATTTCTCCAC
Organism: Pinus albicaulis; assembly: GCA_034641835.2. Classification (NCBI taxonomy): domain Eukaryota; kingdom Viridiplantae; phylum Streptophyta; class Pinopsida; order Pinales; family Pinaceae; genus Pinus; species Pinus albicaulis. The sequence continues at coordinate 967,968,324 of CM076574.1, forward strand.
ATACAAATGGAGTGGTGCATAGATCTACCTCTTCTCTTTCCAAAAGAGGAAAGAGGTGGCTGAATTGACTCCTCCATAGAGTCATGTATCTTTCCCATATTCTCATGGTTCATGCATCTCTAAAAATTCTGGTATAAAAATTCTTCAAATCCTTCCCACATGAATCCATTCAAGATAATATGGTGTGCTCTAATGAAATCAGTGGGAGTAGAAAGAAAAATCTCATAGGCTGCATATAGTAGTTTATCTTTGAGCCTTGATTCTTTAGTCAAATAGATTTGATCATGAAAGTAAATGATTCCATCAACCACTCTATACCTCCTATCTTCCATTTTCCCATCAATAACCTTACATGTGAAGAGGTTCTTGGAATATTCTACCAAGAGTTGGGACTCCCAATATGGATCTAGGCTTCCCAACAATGACAACACTGTAAAATTATGAAATGAAGTAGTTGTCACATCATCATTCTCCTCTTTGACATGATCAATGCCAAAGTCACATGTTGGAGTGTTGTAGCTCCAACTTTTCTTCCTCTCTTGCAGCTGATCTTGCTCAAGACAAGATTGAAGTTCATGGAAGTCAACCTCCTTTTCAAAGGTCTCTTTCTTCAAAAAATTCCATAGTTTGGCCCATGCATACAAGAGTGCTTGTACCCTCTTGTCACATTCATAAATCTTCCTTGTGTGTAGAGATATCATTTTCTACCCCAAGACTATGGAGTGGCCATTTGACATCATACTCATGTCATCATAGGTCTTTGAATCATTTTCCAGCAGAGATAATGGAGTGGGATATGGAAATTTCCAACTCATAAAATTGATCATCTCTCCTTGGAACCCATAAATGGTTCTCAGTGCTGTGCTAGCTTCTCCCAAGGTTCCTTCCTTTGCCAAATATGTCACTGGTGCATTAATTTGAGAGAAAAAATTATTCTTCTTCCAATCAGGGGGTCTCCCTGGTGGAATGGCTCCATGTAAAGAGACATCAAGGTCTGAAGTAGTCTATATGAATGAGTGGACTGATGTGTCCCTCCCTTTGTTGCATAGTTTAGTCTCCTTCTCATGAATAGAAACCCCTTGAAATAAACAAGCGTGCATGCTATTATGGTCTCGTGATTTGGCATATTGGTATACCAAATGACGAGGTAACATGGAACCAAGATTTGGAGTCCTAGGACCTAGCCTTCCTGGACTCAGAGAGGGATCTCTCTATTAGGTGCAAAGGATGTGTTATTTTTTCTCTAGGTTTTTTATTTTAGGCTAGTTATTAGGTGTAGGGTTTTTGATTGTTTTGGATGGGAAAGATGGTCGAGTGTAATAGCAGGAGTGAGAGGATTTCAAAGCCATTGGGCTATGGAGTCAAATGAGGTTAAGGGTGTCTAAATGATGAAACAAAGTGTATTGCAGGGCCAATTTAACAAGATTAATGGATCCTTAAGGTGATGTATGTGGTGTAATGAACATTAAATTTGGGAAAATACTAAGAGGTATTACACATATATAGTTTGAAGCAACAACTCATGAGGTAGGGAAAACCATTAAGCTCTATGAACAATACTCAAACTGATAAACATATAAGATGAACATTCCGGTGAAACATAGAAACATTAGAACTCCTAACTTTAGAAATTCACCTTTAGATTTTGCGAAAACACATAAGATAAAAAAATAACTCAATTTATGGAGAGGGAACTCCTAAACATAATATATCAAGCTATTGGGAACTTTGAAACAGGTCGGTAATCATGGAAAAAGGGCAAGATCGAACGAGACCTCTTTGACTTAACCTAACAATCAATATTCCACGGAAAGGCTTCAAGATAGGGTTTTGAAAAATTCAAATAAGTAGGGTGATCCAAGTGGATATTGGTGGTCACCCACCTATTCCACTTAGGGCTCCACCATTGTCTCTTTTAGTTTTTCAGTTTCGGCACAGTTTACTATTTTTAGCAGTTTTTCGGGTCCTGAACTTCCGGAGCCGTTTTGAGGCCCTAAACGACGTTTTTTGGGAAAACGGAGAGAAACATGGGTCCATGGACCCATGTTTCTCATTCCAAATTTGTAGTCCTCAGATATATCTTTCTAACGAGGTATGGTACACATCAAACGGAGATCGTATGCCAAAGTTACGCCCCTGGGAAGTTGAAACACCAATTTACCCAAACAGGGCCCATATTTTTGGCGCTTCATCTCCTAGTGTTTGGGTTTTGGCTGTTTAGGATTTCCCATTGTTTCTAAATAATAAATAGGCCCTCAAGCCTCATTGTAACTCAGTTCAGAGGTTTGTAGCCACCACATCTCTTCTCAAAGATAGCTACCAACGCCCTAGCTAGTTTTATTTCCATTATGTCTGTAAGCAAATTTCAGTTCTTTGATATTAATGAAATAAAGTGTTATTTCCGCTGCATCTCTGTATTTATGGTTATATGTTTATTCTGTAGCGTTCATGCATAAATCCAGATTAGTGGTATCAGAGTGGTCTGATTTTTCTCGATCCTTCTTTGCCTGTCCCCAACGAGGTCAGGGTATAAGGAGCTAGGGCTCGATCTGGTGGAACCTTTGCAAGATCAGCCTCGCAAACCTCGACGGACGCCCATGGGGGATGAACAAAAATATGAGGGAGCAGGAGATCCTATCAAAATATTGCTTGAGAAGGCCCTCGAAAAAAAAAGGAATGCGATGATGGACAACTTTGCTCAGATCCTTCAACAGCTACCCACTGGCGGTGCATCTGCATCCAGCAGCCACTCTGGAGGCGCGACTCCTTTTAAGGTACAAGTAAATTTTGACATTACCATATTTATGGGTCAAACAGACGTAGATGCCGTAGATAGATGGTTGAATCTGTTATAAGGATATTTCTCGGTTCATGACTTTTCAGACCGGGAGAAGATTATTTTTTCACTCCTCAAAGCTACCCCCCATGTCAAGGACTGGTGGGAAACCTACTGTGAGAACAAGGACCGGATAGAACCCTCTCTCTTCTCGGCCATACCAACTTGGAATTATTTCCGAAACGCCGTCAAGGAACGGTACTATCCCGTGGGGAGCTATGAGGACAAGTACATACAATGGACCACGCTGCGACAACAAAGGGATCAAGATGTGCATGAGCTGACGAATCTGTTCCATACCCTATGCACAAAGTTGGGTATCAAAGATTCAGAGAAACATTTGGTGCTAAAGTATCGCAGCTGTCTGCACAGATACATTCAGGAGGAAATGGAGTTCCTTGACATCCCCTCGCTTGGTAAGGCATACCGGTATGCTGCCAAGATTGAGCAGAAATTCAAGCAGAAGAAGCGAGACTTTGGATCTGCGAATCAAAAACAAGGGAAAGGTGCTTCCAAACTGCAGAACAAAGGACAGAGCCAAGACACAGTGGCTAAAGACAAATTTTCGAAGCCACAAGAAAAGAAAAACACCGCAAATCTAAAGAAGGACACAGGAAAGTGGTGTGAGTTCCATAAGAGCTCCACTCACAACACAAGTGAGTGTCGGGCCAAGTAGTCGCTAGTGGCCGAGATGAGGGCTTCTGAGTCAGATGCATGCTCTGACTCCGAATCAGATCCTGAAAAGGGGAATTTTAAAGGGAAATAGATTATTGATGTGGAGCCCAACGCCACTGTTTCCACTACAAAGATCTAGAAGGAGGAACCGGAAGATCCAGAGGAGGAGGAACGTCTCTTCCACTCCCAGATGTGGGTAAAGGGCTCCCCAGTATAGTTCATTTTCGACAATGGGAGCCAAAAGAACCTCATTTCAGCAGACGCCGTGAAGCGGTTGGGCTTGTTGACCACAGCTCACCCACATCCATTCACCATCGGGTGGCTTCACCAAGGATGAGATCTCCACGTCAGCCAGCAGTGTCGCCTTCCCTATTGCATCAAGCCCTTCATGGATGAGGTATTATGTGACATTGTTCCTATTGATGTTTCTGATGTATTATTAGGACAACCATACTTGTGGAAGCGTCATGCTGTGTATGAGTCTCGACCTCGTGCTGTTATTGTTACTTTTGGAAATAAGTTGTACAGGATACCAGAGGTACCACCTCCTGCCACTATCTCTTTGGTTACTACAAAACAATGTAGTAAGCTCATTTCCCAAACTAGGAAATTTGTCTTCCTGATGATCCGCCCCCAGGGAAAGAAGAATACTGTGGCCACGACCTCCAGACAGGGCTCCTCTGCACAAAAACAACAAATGGATAAGGTTGTGGAGGAGTACGGGGACATATTCACCTCACCCACAGGGGTTCCTCTGCACTGTCAGGTCAATCACCCGATTGATATGACCCCAGGTGCACCGCTACCTAATGGACTGATCTATTGGCGCTCTGTTATGGAGAATGATGAAATCAAGAGGCAGATTCAGGAGTTGTTGCAGAAAGGTCACATCAGACCAATTTCATCGCCCTGTGGGAGCTCGATCATGTTGGTACAGAAGAAGGATGGGACGTGGAGACTCTGTATTGACTATCGGGCGCTGAACAAGATCACTGTCCAGAATAGGTATCCAATCCCATGGATTGATGACCTTCTGGACCAACTCAAAGGTGCAAAATATTTCAGCAAGATCGACCTGAAGTCTGGGTATCACCAGGTACCAATTTAACCCTCCGATGTGTGGAAGACTGCCTTCAAAGCCAAGGAAGGCCTTTTCGAATGGCTGGTCATGCCTTTCGGGTTGACGAATTCTCCCGCAACCTTCATTAGGATGATGGATGACATCTTGTGGCCATTCACCAACACATTTGTAGTGGTGTACTTGGATGACATTTTGATCTTCAACCAGACTTGGGAAGAGCACCTTCACCACATCCGACAGGTCCTCCAAACACTGCGGCAACACAAGTTGTGTGCCAATTTGGAGAAGTGCACTTTTGGCATGGCCCAAGTTCAATATCTGGGATACATTATTGATGAAAGGGGGGTGCATGTGGATCCAGCCAAGATCCAATTCATTCGGGATTGGCCAGCCCCAACCACTATAATAGAGCTTCGCAGCTTTCTTGGTCTTACTAGTTTCTACCGGAGGTTTGTGTTGGGATTCTCTCATATCACTTGGCCCTTGAGTCAAGTCACCAAAAGAGGAGCGAGAGAAAAATTCTTTTGGTCGGAACCTCAACAGAAGGTGTTCACAGAATTGAAAAATCGCCTCTATTCTGCCCCAGTGCTCACTTTACCAGACTTGCAACAACCGTTTGAGATCGAGACAGATGCCTCTGACTATGTTGTTGGGGAAGTTCTTACTCAACAGGGAAATCCAGTGGCATTTCACAGTGAGACATTGTATGACACAATTCGCAAGTATCCCACTTATGACAAAGAAATGTATTCCATTGTGCAAGATTGTTGACAATGGAAGCATTACATTTTGGGGGAGGAAACAATCATTCACACAGACCACCGGCCCCTGCAGTTCATACAGACACAAGGGAAGTTGCAGAATGCTCGCCATCATAAGTGGTCCACATATCTGCAACAGTTTCATTTTAACATCAAGTACAAGAATGGTAGCACCAATCATGTTGCAGACTACCTCAGCCAACCACCGATCGTGGCGCTCACCACTGTGCTCAACTCTTGTGGGCACGAGACTTCTGATTGGCCGCTTCTCTATGAGAGTGACCCAGAATTCGGCCACACTTACAAGGCACTCTTGGGGGGTACGCAAGTTCAAAATTTTCACCTCCAAGATGCACTTTTATGTCACATGGGACACCTTTGTGTTCCTTCAAGCGAGCATGACAAGATGATATGGGAAGCACACTACAGTCGAGTCGTTGGGCATTTCGGGGTCGAGAAAACAGTAGCAATCCTACAGAAGTATTTCTATTGGCTGAACCTTCGAAAGGATGTCGAGAAGCACACCAGATCCTGCACTGCTTGTGCCATTGCCAAACCGACCATCAAGAAGCAAGTCCTATATACTCCTCTACCTACCCCTATTCGACCTTGGGAATCCATCTCCATGGATTACATGTCGGGCCTGCCTTCTACTAAGCAGGGAAATGACTGTGTTTTTTTGGTCATCGACAGATTCTCGAAGATGGCCATTATGGCAGCTTGCAAGAAGAATATCACAGCAGAAGCCACTGCTAAACTCTTCTTTGAACAAGTGTGGGTGCACTTTGGGATCCCACATTATATCATATCAGATCGGGATAGTAGGTTCCTCAGCACATTTTGGTCCAGCCTCTGGTCAATGTTGGATACCAAGCTCACCAAGTCTACAGCCTTCCATCCCCAAACAGATGGCCAGACAGAGGTCGTCAATAGAATGATTGTACAAATTTTGCGCATGTACAATTCAAAGCATCCACGCACATGGGACAAGAGCCTCCCCTATGTACAACATATTTATAATCGGTCTCTCCACATTTCAATCAGCCATAGCCCCTTTCAGGTGGGCTTGGGATTCAAGCCACTATGTCCCATTGACGTAGCCATGCCATTTGCAGCTTCTCAGGCCGATTCAGCTCATGTCCAGTCTGAAGTTGACAAAGCAAGTAGCTTCATCGAGCGCATTCAAAACATCCGCCAATAGGTTCATGATATATTGTAAAGAGCCAATGACAAGTACAAGCAATGCCATGATCAACACCGGGTGCCACACAACTTCTAGGTGGGTGACAAAGTATGGCTAGATTTGCAGAAGGAGCGCCTCACTGGACTGCACCGCAAGCTTCGCCTGCTCCGATACGGACCGTACACCATCACCAAGGCTGTAGGGAACAATGCCTTTGAGCTCAGTATTCCACCATTCCTTGGTCTGCACCCAGTCTTCAATGTCGATCGCCTTCGTCCTTACTTCCCACCTCTACTGGACACCTCGGACATTGCAGAACAACTCACACCAACAGAGTTAAATCCAGACTGCATGGAACAGACCACCACGGATTGTATCATGGACATGCAAATCAAGAACACTCGCCAATAGAAGATCCAACTATATTGGGTTGTCAAAGCTGGCCAACTCCTGCACCAAGGAAAGTGGTTCACCAACCAAGTTCAGCAGAAATTTCCTCATCTCATGGAGGAACTTAACGCAATGGGGACCATTGCTTCCTAAGGGGGGAGGAATGATCCAGGTGGATATTGGTGGTCACCAACCTATTCCACTTGGGGCTCCACCATTGTCTCTTTCAGTTTTTCAGTTTCGGCACAGTTTACTATTTTTAGCAGTTTTTCGGGTCCTGAACTTCCAGAGCCGTTTTGAGGCCCTAAATGACGTTTTTTGGGAAAACAGAGAGAAACATGGGTCCATGGACCATGTTGCCTGTTCCAAATTTGTAGTCCTCGGATAGGTCTTTCTAACGAGGTATGGTACGCGTCAAACAGAGATCGTATGCCAAAGTTACGCCCCTGGGAAGTTGAAACACCAATTTACCCAAACGAGGCCCATAGTTTTGGCGCTTCATCTCCTAGGGTTAGAGTTTTGGCTGTTTAGGATTTCCCATTGTTTCTAAATAATAAATAGGCCCTCGAGCCTCATTTTAACTCAGTTCATAGGCCTGTAGCCGCCACATCTCTTCTCAGAGATAGCTACCAATGCCCTAGCTAGTTTTATTTCCATTCTGTCTGTAAGAAAATTTTAGTTCTTTGATATTAATGAAATGAAGTGTTATTTCCGCTGCATCTCTATATTTATGGTTATATTTTTATTCTGTTGCATTCCTGCATAGATCCGGATCACAGGGCATACCATGAATCATACTTGTGAGCTAGCATACTAACCATACATGAAACAAAAAACAATTTTGTGTGGACCTAAGGAGCAATCAAGAATTCCTTAAGATGGCCAAAAGAGGAAAAATCAAAGCTATAACAAACAGGAGGATTGAGGTGCCTCAAAGAACATATCTCAACCTATACTTTTCTGATCTATAGCAGCCAAGAAGAATGAAAAAAAATAAGAACAAGAAAAAATTAGCAAGTTAATAAGACATCACCATTCACCAAGCTATGGAATCCTGCAAACAAGCTTCTCCATCATCAAGCCAAACAAGCCATTCATCCACTTCACAAAACCAATTTCTTCTCCAAGGTCATAAAACCATGTATATTTCTCTTCAAGATTATCAAATGCCAACAAAATACATAGGGGTCTCATGCTCTATTTATGGAGAAAATGAGGACTAAAACCCTAAATGTGGTAGTAAAATTTCAAATATAGTCATAAATATCATTTATGGCCAAGAGACCATGCAAGGCCCAAGGCACATAATATCCTAAGAAATAAATGCCAAAATAACTATTTGCACCTAATTCTAGCTTAATTTTCCTCAAAAAAACTAAAAAAATATCTATTTGTAATAAATGAGTGTGTTTTGTTGACTTTTGGTCCAAAACACACTAGGCAGCCTCTGTGCGCAGTGCCACTTCAATAGAAAATAGGGTCTCTTGCAGCTGAGTTTGGGACCCCTTCCCGAAACCGGATTTGGCTCCGTGATGGCTCGTTGGAAAGCATGATGAGTCTAATTTACATAAATTCTTGAGATGTGCTGAGTGTATGGAATTTACCTGTTCAAAAACGGATTTTACCAACACTGCTCTGTGGGCACCGCCTGGTCTGAAAATGAGGCAAAAAGGTCAACGTTTTGATGTTTTTGACCTTTTGGGGAGGCAAAAATTCTCCAAATGATTTGAAAATTGTTGAGAAGATTGTTGGTGATGTGAGAAATCCAAAAATGAAAACTTTGAGAACTAAGAATGCACCAATTTTGTGTGTAGCGCCTAGGGTGCTGCACACAGAGGGGTCAAAATTTGGAAAAGACAAAATTTTGGTCAAATTGTCTCAAACTTGGTGGAGAGGTCCTTCAAGGGTTTTGAGAAGCCTATGGAAAATATCGAATCATGTCTCTAAGTTTTTCTTAGTCTTTACCTTCTTTGAGTGCTTAATTTTCAATGAATTCTTTGTCTTTGGCACTGCCATCATCTTCATTGGTGTTCATACTTTCTACTTTTGTCCCATTTTTACCTGCTGCTCACTTAGGCCTTCTGACTGATCATCACCCTCTTCACTTGTTTCACTTTGGCTCTATCCTTCACTAAGGTCCTCTTTTTTGGTCAATTCCTGCACTGTCATTTTGAGTTTTATGGACATTTAGAAGTTGATTTGGGTCATGACAGTCATGACAACTATCATGACTGTCAAGACTATTTCCTTGCTCATTACTGACTGTCTCATTGGTGTTATTACCTTGGTCAGTGCCTTCCCCTTCAAACCCTGTTTTAGTTTCATCATCTGCTTTCTCTTGGTCTTCAATTTCTTCATCCTCTCCTTTTGTTTTTCTTAGGATCATTGTCTTTATTCCTTTCAGCACTTTTTGCACTATCATGGTGCTCTCTGTCATGCTCAAGCACATCTTCCTCTTGGCTGTTATGTGAAACTTCCTGCTAAATGCCATCTTCACCATTTTCTTCATAATCCTCTTGGTATTTATCTTGATCATCATCACCACCCTTTTTGCATTTGGGAGTGATTTATTGATGTCATCACTATCACTATCTTGCTTTAATTTATCACTATTTTTCTCTTCTTGACTGTTATTTTCATCACTCTCCTCCATGCCATCATCCTGCAGACCTTCTTGCTACTTCTGCCTCCTTGTTCTTCATTAAAAACTGTATTTTCCTTACTGTTTTTTGCATTCGCACTATCCTTTGCTTGTTTTGTATTGTTACTGCTATTTCCTTATTCATCATTACCCCTATCACCATCTTGACTTGATGCATCGGGAGGAAAAGGAAACAGGTAGGTTTCTTTGTGGAGAAAGCAAAGGTGAAGGATATGAAGGAGTGGAGGTAAGTGGGTGTGAGGTGGAAAGAAAATCTTGGTGAATGGAGGCTTGAGATTTTGCATGCATAAATGGTTCTTTTCTTGATGAGAAATTTTAATTCTAGGGAGGACATAATGAGGGATGGTGAGGGAAAAAATTTTAGCAATGGAGGGAAAAATGAAGTAGTTCTAGGAAGGGTTTAGAGTTTTTAGGAGGGGACTTAGCTTGCATTGGGTGTCCTTTAAGCAAATGATAACTATCCAAATTGAAAACCCTACCTTAGAAGGTAAAAAATTTGATTTTCATAAAGACTTAGGGTTTGACCCATTCTTAGGGTTTTGGAATTCTCCTTTGACTATGAAGGGAAAAAAAATACTTGGTGGTCAAAGAAAAGGGGACCACCAACCTTGTCAAACCCTTGGCAAGAGTTTGGAGGAAAAAATTTGGCTTTTGGGCATCTTTGGGAAAATTTCACAAAGAAGTTGCAAGAGCGCAACATCACTCGACTGCACGTTCAGGTCAGGTCGGATTGGTAGGTCTGTGCGCAGTGGTGGGTCGAGTCGAGCTGGAAAATGGGCCTGTCAGACTTGTCGGAGCGCAGCACCGGCATGCAAAGATGGGCAGTTGGACCGTTCTATGCCTTTGCACAGCACCCGCTCAGGTGCATAGCGCCACCCTCCCGGTGCATAAGCACTAATGGCTAGGTGCATAGCACCCGCCTCGGTGCGTAGTGCCTGAGTTTTTGACCTAGTTTGCAGAGAAACCTCAAAAACCTGCTTTCAACGGTTTTCTTCCTTTTGGAAATGATGAATATGAAGTGGGGAAGAGATCTAGGGGACCCTTATAATATTTTTGAAAAATTATTTCATGCCAAAACCCGCTATCCTAATGTTTATTTTCTTCTTACCTTTTTCACAGTGTTTTCTTGGCTTTTTGGTCCCATAGGTGGTAGAGTTAAAAATATGACCCTTTTTTCCTTGCTTAAGCATTCTGATTTCACTCTCTTTTCACAAACCTTTCAACCAGCTCAAACTGTGCTCTTTACCCTCTTTTTTAGACATGAACCTTTTTATGATGCTTTATCATTGGAAAACAACAAATTTTTTATTTTTGACATATTTTTCTTTGACTTACATTCTATCCTGTTTTTCTCTTTAAAATAATAAACAACATCCTAGTATGAAAAAGCCTAGTAGCGAGCCTCAAAAATCCCTTTAATCTTCTTGTGGGCCATCATTGTTAGATACATTTGGGTTTGTTTTTCCTTACCAAATTTTCCTGTAGGTAACCCTTGGTAACAGTCCTGCAGAAATTTTACTCAGGGTTGATCTATCTCTTGTAGAACATGCTCTTGATAAAGAAACCATCTTGGAGGCTTTACTGCTCTCAGACCAGCTACATGTTTGTTCCTCAGACTAGTTTTGACAGATGTATCTCTGATTGAGAAGGTGAGCAAATTAAACTATTTTTGTGTCTTTCCATGGTCACTTTTGTCCTTGCAGGTGCCTACACAACTTCTCTGCCCTTGATTACTGTCTTTTGGATTTTAACACATTTCCTCTTCAATAGTGAAAACCGTGTTTATCATAATTAACTCTTTAGGTATTTTTCCCTCATTTTTATCTTCTTTGATCCTCCATTAAGACCTCCGGCTGTACTTTTGAATCTTTTGGCCTTTGCACTGCTATTTCTTTCCCTTTTTGTCCCTTTGGTGGGGTGGGACCAATGCTTCTTTGACAAACCCTAGAGGGCAGCCTAAAACCCTTGACATGTCATCTGCTATTATGAAGGAGGCTCTTTGTCATCATTTGACCTGTTTTTTCATTCTTCCCAAACTCCTAGGCTTTAGGGATGCTTAGAAAAAAAGTAACTAGTGTTGTATTCTAAGTTCTCAAAAACTTCTCAAAACTCATTAATCATGTCCTAAAGACCTTTAATAGTGAACTAATGGAGCTTGAGGTGGCCTTTTACCTTGCAACCCTAGTACTAATTCCTGCTTGGTTAAGACATTCACAAACCCTGATTCCCATCAAACACATACCTTGCTGCTTTCTTTTTGGTTGTGAGTGGCTTTCTTGTGATGGTGCTTCTCATTACCTTACCTCTTGCTAGGTTGATGGCCATTTGACTCTTTTGCAGAAATGTAAGCAAAGGGCAGTTGTCCCCCTGCAAAATTTGTGCTTCAAGCCAAATACCTTTCTTGAATGATATCTTTGATGAATTTAGGACAAAATCACTTGTCCCTTTCTTCTTTGAAAGCAGTCTCCTTGTAGATATAAAATAGAGATTTGTAGGATACCAAATCCACCCTATGACTCATGAAATCCTAAGTGACCTAGTGGAAGGTTTCTTAGACTTGGTTTTTTGGACTTAAAACTAGAATTTGGGATCATCAAGTGTAAGATAGAGTTTATGATAAACTAATTTATTGAAGATCCAAAATCCAATGTACTTGATTTATCTAAAGAGCCTACATAGATATTTTGGAGACCATCAATGCTAGGGGTACTTTTGGGAGACACAATAAAGTTGTTTGATTGGTGAGCTTAGGTAGCAGTGGGGTTTTTTACGCATAAAAAAAATAGAGGTTTTGGGCCAAGGATGACAATATATATACACAAGATGAGTGACGTGGGCTCCTAATGGGTTTTCAGGGATTAGTAGGTAGAGCTAGACAGGATGAAATGATGAAATAGTGAAAAATTATCTTATGGATGATGAAGGTAGTGAGATTTCTAGAACTCACAATGCCTATAAAATTTTTTTCTATAAATCTTGGGATAATCATTTAGTCATCAAAAAGGCTAAAAATTACTGATGACTAACACATGCTCCTCATCATTGGATGTTGATCCCTCCTTCCTCCTCCTGCTTGGAGCAAGGTGTTATTTCCCATTACTACTATCATATGACGCTCCTTAGGAACCATTTGAAAAGATGCAAAAGATCCTTCCCTTGAAGAAATAACTCCATGTCCATCCCCATGTGGTGATGGTTCTTCTTCTGAAGTGAAAATTTTGTTACTTCCCTCTTGTTCTTTCTCCTCATCAATATTTGAGAATATCTCACTAGCAATGAGAGACCTTAGATCTTGGTCTTCTCTTGAAAGAGGAATCTTCATGACTTCCTTTTGAGAATAAATCTCTTCATGCAACGGGGATCTTGCCTTTGGTAAAGTATGACACAAGTTTTTATCCCCTTCAACAAAAAGATGAAGTGGAGTTGGCATAAGAGATATTTCCAACTCATGCAAGGGTTTTTCATGCTCATGCTTTGCTAGCTCAATCAAAGATGTTTCAGTTTGTTTTACATCAAATCTCTTCACTATTCTCCTAGTGAATCTTGCATAAGTAGATATATTTGCATTCTTCAATGAAAAGGATTCAAATGGACACCAAGCATAATCTTTACCTTCAAGATGGAGCGCTACTACTTTAAGGGCTTCCTTCTTTGAAACTTGATGTAGATCCAAATATGACTCTAAATGATCTATCCATTCTTTGGCTATGCATGTGGAGGATCCATCAACATTTGGCAGAAATAATCTACCTCTTCTCCTTATATTGTACTCGTTGGACCTCCTTTCCTCCTTGAGCTCGCAAATCTCTTGGAAGCTCAAGTGCTCTTTGAGTTTCCAAGATTTATATTTAGACTCCTAAAGAGAATCACTCAAAGTCTCCTCCTTTGGTGCATCTTCTTCCTTCATCTCTCTAGCAGTAAATCTGGGTATAGAATAACATTGTATATCGGATTGTGTAGTTGAGTGCTTGCACATATAAGATGAAGAACCGGGGCTTTCTTCGTGTAAATATCTTCTTGGGGAACCTTCATGTCTTTCCCTCTTCATTTCTTTGATTTCTCCTTTAAGCTCATGCAGAGTTTGGAACAGAGTTTTCGATAAATCTTTCCCTTTGATTCTTCCAGATAAAGGGGTTTTACCCTTGTCTTCTTTGTCTTTAGTGTAATCAATCTTATTCTTCTTTTGTATTTTATTTTCTTGAAAATACATATTGGCTTCTCAATAAGCATAGGCTGTGCCAAGATGATGCTCCGATACCACTGTAATATTCCCAATTGGGAAATGTAGCAATAATAAATAGTTATGCATTTAAAATAACGCAGTTCATCTAAAGCAAATCAAGAGGCCAATAAAAAGTCTCTTCAAAAGTATTTACAGTAGAAAAATAGATGTATAATGAGGCCCATAATATGCATAGCTAGAAATACAAGACATTAATAGAAGAAAGTCCTTCAAAAGAGGTGCTGCAACCACATGTATAGACTGAAACTGCCTTGACAGTGTTATTTTATTGGGCTGCAAACTGTTGTTTATTACATGTTAGATCTAGAGCATATCTGTGTATGAAAATTCAGATCCATAATAGATCAATTAACTAGAAAGGCTCCTCATTCATATCCTCTTGGGGTTTTGAGCATTACACCAAGTATAAGCAGTAGATCTGAGATCTAACAATGCATATCTGCATAAATATTCAGAGATTCAGAAATATTCAGAAATATGCAGATCAGATTTGAAATATACAATGTATATATCTCCTCCAATGGATCTCAAAGTGAAGGGGAGATCCCCAACACTCAAAAACAAACTCTCCAAATGGTGCACCCAAACTCCTGGCAACAACACCTACAGGAATAATGCAAATCTGGAAGAGAAACTGCATTGTAGGGTATAGATGATAGTTGGCCACATGCCAAGATTAGAAAATGATGCTCAAGCACTCCAATACACTCCTCCAAATAGATCAGACGATTCCTCCACTGAAAAAGGGCACTGAAATGTCCTAGATTTGAATAAATCTAGCCTCCACTTGCTGCAGCTTGAAAAGACAACCAAACCCTCAATAGGATCTGAGTTGTAGTTGAAAAGAGAAGCTTGGCCTCAAGCCAAATAGTGGACTATGCAATACAAGACTCTCCCAAGAGCTACTCAATGGGAAGAGGTGGAATTCCTAAATAGGAAATCCCAATGCTAAACAACATTTGCAATCTAGGCTAAACAGCCAAAGAAAGCTTATATGGTATAAACATACAATATATCAAAATATCATATCTTCAAATACCTCTTCATGATGCCATCCCCTTCCTTATATATATTAAGAGCTTGTAAACCCTAAACCACCTTCAATGAAACCTTCTCTTTCACACATTCCATCTCCATCTAGAACTGCATCGTGCCTCAATAATGGCCACTCTTCCAAGACAACGTTGTATATTTGGTCAAGGTTGACCCAGTCAAAATATCTAGCCCCTTTCACACCTAAGGGTGCTTTCTTACATAGCCATGATTTAGCCTTTTTCATATTTAGCCTCATTTTATTCTTTATTAGGATTTTGATGAACCCCTTTACACATTTATTCTTTAAGCAAAGAAAGAAAAACAAAAGTGGATATTCTAATTAGCTTAGGACTAATTTGGAATATTATAGTATAAGGCCATCTCAAAGGATATTTATAGAAGGATTAATCTTTTACTTTCAAAGACCTTTTCAAAGGACAACTTTAGTTTTCTTGAGGGGAGACAAATCCATGAAACCATTGAAGCCACTCAAGAAGCGATACGTAGATTAAAAACTCAGAGGGATAAAGGTTTTTTATTCAATATAGATCTATCAAAGGCATATGCTTGAGTTAATTGGATGTTCATAAAAATTATTCTTACTCTTGTGGGTTTTTAGTTCTCGTTTATTAATTGGATCATGAGCTTTCTGATGTCGGTTTATTTTAATCTTTTGATAAATGGATCTACTTTTCATTTCTTTCATGCACAAATTTTTTTGAGACAAGGCTTCTCTTTGTCTCTACTTATATTTTTTCTTATTTTTTGAGATCTTAGCTGCATGCTGGAGGAGGAAAAGAGGAGAGGTGAGTTTAAAGGTGTGGTTATAGCTCATGCTCTAACAATTACTCATGTTATTTTTGTTGATGATATATTTATATTTTGTAATGATTCAACTAGAGATATCCAAAAATTGCATGAGATTCTATTTCTGTATGGTAAATATACATGTATGGTCTTAATGAAAGAAAATATACCATATATTTTCACAAATTGTACGAGTATGATATCATTTTTATCAGATCAGTCTTTCCCTTTGATATAACTGAATTTGGAAGATGGTTTAAAGTATTTGGGTTTCCATTTGAAACCAAACTATTAAAAAAAAGAATATTGGCTTTGGTTGTTAGCTAAGTTAGGGAAAAGACTCACTTGTTGGAACTTTAGGTGGCTATACAAAGCGGGCGGGTTAGTCTTAGTAAAATCATTTATTTATGCCATTTTAGTTTATTGGATGTCATTGGCTTGGATTTTGAAGGGTGTTTTGGATAAACACAAGAGGATAATAGTTTCAAGTTTTGTGGGAAGCATCCCAATACCATTTTTTCCTTCCTTGGGTCAAGTGGAATAGTCTTGCTATGCCAAATTTGTTGGGTGGGTGGGGGTTAAAAAATATTTTTATGTTCTCAAAATCCCTTACAACAAAGTGTGGGTGGAGGCTTCTCTCTACACACAATATTTAGATGATGGTGTTCTACCAGAAGTATATTGATCCTTATTCCTTGGAATATTGGGTTCAACTTTAGGATAAAATAAAATAAAATATTCAATGGCATGGAGGGATGTCATTAATTCAGATGGTCTGATATCTTTGGGTTTGGGATGGAAGTTAAAGAATGGAAGAAAGGTTAAGGCTAGGCTCAAATCCTTGGTCGAGGAGTGGTGACAGACATAGAATATCACAAGATCTCATTGATACTCTAAGAGATCAAGGACATTATATAATTTCTCATATTAATAAACCTTTTTATACTACATTTTGGCATCGATGATGTTTGAAAACTACAGATTTAAATCTTCAGGAATTTTTTTGGGAGGAACGGTCTAGATACTATGGCACTTTGTTTCAGCTCACATTAAATTAAATTACAAAGAGGATGAGTTGGTTTGGGCACTTGATCCCCATGTAATATATACACCTAAGTTGGGTTATATTCATTTAAATTTTCTAGCACAAAATTTTGAGATTGATTGGTGGTGCAAAGTACTCTAGAAGTGGAAATTCCCATTAGAGTTTCATTTACTGGTGTTAGGGTCCTATAATAATAGGATTAATTATTTTTAATTAAATATGATTAGTCTTGTAATATTGTACATACTTTTCTTTCTGAAATTTTTTTTCCCGTATTGAAAAATGTAAAGAGGGTAAGTCCTAAAAGAAAAATTGAAGGACTGAAAGAAAAAGATAAAAAAGAATATAAAATATGAACTATTAGGCTTTGAAATTTTCATTTACTTCCATTAAATTTTCACTTATATTTCCATATTATCACCTTCAATCCACCTCCATTTCATTACATTTACCTTACCATTACCATTATTGAGTTACATTTATGTTTTTCCAAACTTTATTGATTCCTAGCATTTTTAAGTGAATTTGTGGTTAAAAATTATAGAGTAATATGCACATACTTATACCTAACAAGTGGAATTAGTTTGTTTCCATGTGTAGGTAAAAAAGAAGCTTCCAAAAGACTCTTATGTGGCCTCCTAAGGCCAAATTAGAATTTGGATGGAGAAGATCATAGGATCATAAAGATATGTGTCTCATTTCCTATTTGTATTGTAACTCTAAGAAGACATGTGCCTTATCACTTCCTATTTGGATTGTAACTCTAGATATATAGGGAGAGATTCATGGAATATCATTAATGAGATAACTTCTCATATTTTTGTATAAATAGGGGAAGCTTTCTCCTATCAAATCATGTGTAAAATTGGAGTTATGCTCAAGCTTTGAATACAAAATTAGATTGTGGCACCTTACTCATGAATGTTCCTTCATTTTGGCTGGGTTTTGATTATATATGGAGCATATTTATTTACAATCTCTCATACTTTTAGATCAGATACCTAAAATGTGTGAGATTTACTTGATTATATAGATTAAAGTTTATTTTCTTTCTTATTATTAGTTTTAGAATGACTGTGTAATCTTTGATTTTCTAAAAACATTTCAAAAGGATAGATTTATCTATTTTCCAATTGGATTAAGTTTGAGGCAATAAAGCTCACAGTTATTTAGTTTCCTTTCATGTTCTATTATTTACTTTCTTATATCAAACTATCAATTCATTCTATAGATGAATGTTCCTAAAAGATCAGGCTAAGAAGGTGTTCCAAATTGGGTGATTGAATGCTCAAGCTATACAATCATTGAGCTTTACTTTTACATTCTTTTACATTTCTTTTTAGATCCTCATTCAATTGTATAATTGGGTGTTCCTAAATATCATTTAAAGAAAATGACTTTATTATATTTCTAAACTGAATGCATGAATACCTAACTTATGCAATTATTGAGTTTTCCCTTTGCATGCTTTAATTGTTTTCCAAGATTTAAAGACTAAAGTATAATCGATTGCTTGTACATCATCTCAAGAGGGTGATTCTATCATATTGGATGTTGAAGTGATTGAACGTACCTTAGTTGTTTTTCCTTACATTCTTTGAAATGCTTTCTTAGATTAAAATTTCAATTCCTGCAAATGTGATTGCACACGATATATTTTATTTTGAATTTGTTTTCTTTCTTTTTGTTACTTGATTTCATAGGTTGGTTGAATTTAATTTTCATTATTTGATTTCATATATTAGATGAATTGGTTTTCATTATTTTGTAGTTAGATTGATCTAAACTGAAAGACCATTTATAGCACATACAGTGCACGCATGCTTCACAAGTTTATGAAATCCCTGGGTTGAAAAACTAAATGGCAGGCAATTATTTTGCCTCAACATGAACCCCACCAAAAAAGAGATAAAAAATAGATCCGGAAAGTGATGAAAATTCAAATTCCACTACTTTTTACTTCACTTTGAAAAATAATATTATGTGTAGCTTGTCAAAAATGCCACAATCCATGATGGTCAAACAACGTAATCTTGACTCATTCATGTTTGAAATTTCATGCTCATAGTTAGAGAATAAAGATCTAGCCAAACTGTTTAACATTGGAAAATCGGTAGTTAGGTAGAGAATAAAAATTATCTCAACAGTTAAATATGAGCCATTAGAAGTCATAAGGTTAGAATTAGATAGTTTGCTTATAAAATAAAAATAAAAAATGGTCTGCAAGCTCAAATGCACCCAAATAAATGAAGAAAAAATGTTAGGGTAAATGATGAGTAGGCAGAAGTAGTTTTCACAAGGCATGGATAGTAGAAATTGGCCATTTCATATTACCAACTTCCTTATAAGCTGATTTCCCTTGTAAAAATACCCCTTCCCCTTTATATTAACCTTTCCCCTTACTACAGTCATTTTTCCTTACAAAAACCCCTTTTTCTTAGTTTAAAAAAAACATATTACCTTTGGAAAAGTAAAAATTCGTTTAACTAATCTCCCTTTTTTCAAAATACCCCCTAAAATACACTTATCCTAAGTCTAAAGGTTAAATGATATGTCGGGTCCCACAGTGAAAAATCCTTCCTGATATCAATTTAAACACTAGTTCTTAGTGTATTTTACATTCCTGCACATATTCAAACTCCTGCACCATATTTCACTTAACCCGATTTAATATATATGGTTAAACCCATTCCCATACTTTGTTAACCATTATATATTAACTCATGTTAACAGTTTAACCCAAATTTACTTATTAAACCACATTATTATATTAACACCTGTTTATATATATTTCCCCAACCCCTTATTGTATTTATAACTTATAGTTTAATTTTCCCGTAGTTGATATATCTTGGGCCTACCTTATAACTCCACTTTATATAAACCTTTTCCCATACCATATAACCTTATCCCTATAGTTTAAACCTAGCCTATTGCTTATATCACATAACTCATCACATATCTTAACCCGTGCCCCACCTCCTATCAAAACCTCGACGGATTCCTCCCATTTGCCCATCCGTCGGATCTTGATTGATAAAATCCAATGGCCAATATCCTTTATCACATTTCTGATTGCCTGATCATTAACACTATTGAGGGCTTGCGAAATAAGCTATTTTCACAGCCCCACTCCATGCTACGTGGCAGCCTTTGATTCCATGGGATCCTCATGCCAAACACCACTTACTAGTTTTTTGTCGATGCGAAAACTACCGAGCTATTTTCCGCCCATTGCAATGATATCGCCCCTCTGTTTTTTATTTGACCCCGCGCCCTTAAAGTTTAATCAATGTTGGTTAAAACATAAATCTACCCTTTCCATGTCTATACACCATTATTCCGTTTAAAGGTTTGCAGAGAAGAAGTTGTTTCGACATGATTTCAGTTAAAGAACCAGTCTCGACCTGCTATTAAGCCAAATTTAACCATAATTCGACACTTCTTGCTGCTAAAGATGCTGCAGAACCCATTTAAAGCAATATAAAGACCAGAAAAGCCTCGCTGCCTCCACAACCTCCTCTACAAACATAAATTTCCTATTCCAAGTATTCCTCAATGAAAAGCCTTGTTCTTAAAGCAAAGAAAGTAATCCTTGAATCAATTGAAGCTTTGCAAACCACATAAAATCTATTGTTGCCTCCAAGCCCCTTTCTACAGGCCTAATTTATCTGTTCACAGTAGTTATAAGGGCCTGAGCTTATTTATTGATCATAGAGAGTAATTAATTGATAAAACTAAATCAATACGGCTTCCCAAGGCATTATAATAGTCAATTCCCTGCAACCTCCAGTTGTTAATGTGGAACATACTCCCCTTGCAGACAGAGACTTAAAAATTAGTGACCCTGTCATTGATTTCAACCTCCTTGAGCTCCACTACTAGAGCCATGATAAATCAATTGACCAAGACGATGATGTTTTCCTTTGGGAGTCAAATTTTCCCAAGTATATTGTCCCACTGACCTTTCAGTGTCCAGAGTTTATCAAAATCTACCAAAATAGTTATCTTCCTCACCAAAGATCCCTTGTAAGACCTAGTAAAGAGATTTTATTAACCATCATAGCTGAATCAATAAACGAAATGCTACAAATCCAGCCTAGTCCTGATGAAGCCCCACTGTCTATTGAGATTCTCACTGAATTGTATTTAAAGTTGGATTTCCCCAAGAGGTTCCAGATATTCCAAACATTCATTCCCTTATCAGTAGAAACTCCCAAGACCAACCATCCTTATCCAACTACTATATTCTCGAGAGAACGAGACATATTATCACAATGTTGTCATGTATTCTGGGTTATTTCACTGATGAGAATGTGGATGCTTGAATCCTAGGTTTTCTGTCTATTTTTTCCCCTGGTTAGCCTCCTGCTTCTAGATTCAATTTTTCCTAGAACCTCTCTGATACAATCCATGAACAACTGGTTAAATTACCAGAGGAGGGAGTGTTCAAGTATTCATCTGTTTTTTTCCATATGTTCCTATACTTTCAATCTGAAAGATTTGCAATAAACCTTCAAAAAATGTATGTTGAAGGTAATCCTCAGTAAGTAATCTTTTTGACTTCATTAATTAGGAAAGATTCCACAGAGTTCACATACAAATACATCATTGACTCATTCATCTATCCAATTTTCAACATGATGAACAAAAATATTCAATTAATATTTAGTGATGAAATAAGAAAGGTATTATAGTTATCAGAACAAGATAAGACATGAGATTGGTATCTTTACCAAACATACACTGAGATTAGGGTATATGGATCTCAAATCACTCCATATAAACTGCTTGAATACCTCCCAAAGAGGTTATTTTCACTTTAATATATGAGGCAAATCCTTAACTCTGATGAAGTGAATTTCTTGACAACAAAAAAGAAAACACATTAAGATCAAAAACCAGATTGGTCCCTTCATATGCAATAATAGGACTACTGGTCAACAGGAAGAAAAGTGTCTTCAAGAATTTAAGTTCAGTGAAAGTTTCAAATGGAATTATGATCCTTTAGGAGTTATTAGCAAGCTTAGGATCAAATTTAAACTAACTCCTTTTGTCCATGAGTCCAAGCCAAACATTGAGAAATACTCCAATCAATCTGAATGGTTGGAGAACACTTTGAAAGAGATAGAGAAGCAAGGTGATACTAGTTCCATCTTGCAGACTCTTGGCCCACAGGATAGGAACTCCAAAAGTGTCAGAGAAGAAGGATCATACCCAGCTCAAACCACCACTGAAACAAAATTCAAATTTATGTAGAGGAAGAAGGAAAAATTAAATCCTTAAATGAACAAGTTGAGCTATTGAGATCATTGATACTAACAAAGTGGTAAAAAATAATGCACCTCCAACAATTTCAGAGGAAACTCACCAGCCTTCAACATATAACACTCAAATTATTCAAAAGAAGCAGTGTTGAAGTGTCTTCTTCAAGTAAACCAATAGATAAATAATAAGATATCATGCAGAAGTACAAGGAAATCAAACTTAGAAATAAGGTATTAAAGGCAGATACTTATGCCCAATACTGGAAGCAGACACCAAGTTCCCAAATCAGGTTACTTTCTATATTTTATTACAAGACCAGGAAGATGCAAATGACTTTCTTGCAACCCATAGTGAAGCATCCTAAGTGATAAAAATTTTATAAGAAGACATAATATCAAGTCCAAGCTAAAGATCTTCATCCTATAGACCAAATAGAAATCCATAAGCAAGTTGGTGAAATGTTGTATTCTACCATGAAAAATAAATCCATGAGTGTTCAAAAGCTGCAAAATACTCTAGAAAACATCAGAGGACAGTTAAATCTAGAAAATGCTTCATCACAAGCCAAGGATAACATAATAAAATCCCTAGAAGAATTGGTCATAGAGGTAGGATATGATCCTAAAAATGTCAAATTTGCAGAAGAACTCATCAAGAAAAACACCGCAGACATGCTGCATTGAAGAAACAAATCAAATTTCCACCTACTAAACATCCACATGCCAAATAGGTATTACAGGATGAAAGCCAAAAATATGAGATGATGAACCTCATTCTTCATTTAAATACAAAATTGAAAGAAATGGAAAATGAGATGGATAAGTTAGTACGGGAGAAAAAGACTAGCATGGAAGCAATACCTGTCACTGCTATTCTTATAGTTACTACAACAGTTCCTTCTAATTTAAAAGCTTTAGTGGCCATATCAGTTCCAGTAGCTACAACACTTCCCACTACATCAGAAACTACATCAGCTACAGAATCATCTTCAGTAGCAACACAACCTAGTGATGAAGCAGGTAAACTAGTCAAATCAATGTAAGAAATTTCCATACAAACCAATGAAATAAATAGACTTAAAGAACAAATAAAAATTCTAGAGGATGAGAAGAAACTAGTACAAATCATGTACAAGAATGAAGTACAAAAGTCAAATAGATTGAATGAGAAAGTTCAGAAGTTAGAGAAAGAGTTAACATTGAAAGAACCACTTGCTCAGGCAAAGTAGCAGCTATGGGCCAATATTATTGAATCTATCAATGATATTTTTCCATCAATTCAATTATTTATGAATAGAAGGATCTTATCAAAGCAGCAAGTGAAGCCATTTAGAAAGTAAAGGAGGAACTTGGTAAAAAGCCAGAAGAGGCTAATGAAATCATTAAGTTTCTTGATTTCAAGAATAAGCAAGAATTAGAATAAACTGGAATTAGTGACAGGATAGAAACAATCCTAGAACTTTGGAAGGTAATTTATACAAGGAATTTAATGGTACAACTTGAAGACAAGTGTCAGAACATGGATCTTGCCATAACCAGATTAATCGTGAAATTCGATGTTTTGAGGTAGAAAGGTCTGCCTAATCCTCTGGTTGTTAGTGACAAATTGATGAAACATGAGGATTATGATAAGAAAATTAAAGATGTGGCAAAGGAACAAGTCAAAAATTCAGCCATGAAGGGAATTCCAGCAGGAAAGGTGCTCTATCAGAGTTTTGAGAACCTCTTTTACCTACAACATGAGGTAAAACATCTATTCATTAACAATATTACTTTTGCAAAGTACACAGAAGCTGATGAAATATTTAGAAGAATGGTAAAAATCAAGCTACCAGATGCAGAGGCTTGGGGGAAATTAAATGATTTACTGTGAAAGTAAAATTGTCACAAGTAGAAGAGCAGTACAGTGAAAAAAGTAGTTCAGTTTAAAGTGAAAAAAATCAATAACAAATAAAGGTAAAACATATCAGTTAAAGGTTAAATAGTATCAGGTGAAAGTTAGATTTTAAATTCAAAACAGAAATCACAAAGCAGAGTGAAATATAGCCAGCGATAGGACACTCAACAACTTTAAGAAGTCAGCCAATGTTGAGCAATAGTTAGAGATAAAGCAGCAAAAGATCAAAGACACCAAACAACAAAATCAATAAAAGCCGTGACAG
Organism: Pinus albicaulis; assembly: GCA_034641835.2. Classification (NCBI taxonomy): domain Eukaryota; kingdom Viridiplantae; phylum Streptophyta; class Pinopsida; order Pinales; family Pinaceae; genus Pinus; species Pinus albicaulis. Next base: position 967,992,471 of record CM076574.1, read on the forward strand.
GTTGCATTAGTTAGATAGTTATCTCTATCTTCTTGCATGAAGATATTTTGTATTCCTTGAATAATTCCTAAGTCAATTGTAGGATATTTTGCAATAATTTTTGTATAAATACTTCATAATTCGAAGTATTGTGGGTGGATTGTGGATTGCTAAACATTTCTATATATGTATTGATTTGAAACCTGATGGTTCATTGTAACATTTTCAAGTCAGTAGACCGGATTGAGAAATAAAAGCATTATATTATAGGATTCATGTGTTGGGCCACCTCAGTGAAGTAATTTCAATTTTTCTTTGCTATTTTCTGAATTTTTTCACATACTTACATGTTTTCTAAATCTAAATGTATAACAGGAATATTATTTCAGAACTTATTTAAATACACTCTGTCTTGAACTTTTATTTCATTTTCATGTTTTCTACTGATATCCAGATTACGAAATTCTTCATTTCTCCCTAGTTTTTATTGACCTATATCATTTCCATCATTATCCGGATCTAAGAATCCTTAATTGCTCTCTCATCCCAATTGAAACCATTTCATCATCCAGCCTAAAGATCTGAATTTATTCAACTACCTTTCCATATGAACACTTCCTTTAGAACTTAATTCCACTTTGTTGCTTGATACATGATCTCCATTAGCCCAATGGAAAACAGACCTACATCTATCTATTTGAATTAGTGATTCCACCACCAAACCAAACCAAAATCAAAGCCCAATCAATATTACATAACTAGCCTAAAATCAAATAAAAACAACAAAGTTGAATCATAAAGAGAGAGCCCACTCTTAGAATTAGGAAGGCTAGATCCTAAGCTTAAAATTAGGTTTGTGGTTACCTCTAATATTCTTTAAAACAAAAATACTAACAACCTTAAGAATTATTGGAGTGATAACATATTGGTGACCATACTGGGGAGATCAGGCCTCAGTTTTAAAATAAACCTTAAAGAAAATAATTTTACTCGTCCTTTCACCTTAAGGTGGTTTTAAGGGTTTTCAGTAAAATTTTCATTAAAAAGTAAAATTTTGGCTTCCAGAAGAGCCTACTATGCCAGGTCTCATCCTGATCCACAACCGGCTGTAATAGTAGATGATCTTGACAAAATTTTAAAGAAAAATAAAAAAGTAGAAAGTTTAGGAAGTACAAGTTAATTAATCAAATCCAATTCACTCCCCAAACAATTATTGTAGAAATTTTAATACAATTATGTATTTCTGGATTCTCCTGATCTAACAATTATATGACATTGTTAAATAAAGAAGCCTTCTACTTAAATTCTTGCTAAAATTTAATCACCAATTGAAAACACATGAAGAAAAATCAATCACACATAACACATATGTTTTTACCAGGAAAGAATAAAGCTAGAAACCCCACTATAATATATCATGTATATATCATGGATCATGAAACAATCTCATACAAAAATCTAATCCAAGAGCTCTTCCTACAATATACAATCATCTCACACTATCATACAAAAATTGGCATAAACATGCACCAATTTACTGCTTCCTGACAGCCTGCCTCCACTGCACAATCCCTGCTGTTATAGGTCAATTTGGGCACCATTCCCAATGAACTGGTTAAATGGGCATCATCTCTAGGAATGATGATCAAGGGTCTATCATTCCCTATCATTTCAGTTGCTACATGCCCTAAGACAGGAAAGAAGACAAATCAAGCAAGACTTTCATCAAGCAAAGGTTTCTATGGTTTGAAGCTTATTATTTAGCATATGAGAGCTCACCAACGCAGGCTCTAAGGGGCCCAAGTGCATTGCATATGTAGGTAGCCCCATGCAAGGTTTCTCTACAAAGCACTTCCCGACATTCAAAGGTGCATTGGTCACATTGGAAGTGAAATTCTCATTGTTCCAGAATCTCCACTTTGTCAATGCCTTCTAGAAGAGTTCACATGTGTCAAGCTTCAGATCCAAGTGACCTTTTGACATCTACATGACTGGAAACATGTATTGCCTATTTTTGGAAAGCCATTGATTGCAAAACAACCTATAGTTCATCTATAAATTGAACATAGATCTAAGTGTTTGAGAAGGAAGAATTTGAGTAGAGAAATGCTGAAGAATTTTCACTTGAGAGCTTGGTTTGTGAAGCTACTGGTAGAGAGATTTATGCTGTGATGAGACTTGGGAACTTTGCTAGAAGGTCACTTCAAATCAGTCACTAGGTTGTAACCTCTCCTTCTATCATCAATAAAGAGTACTTCTTATTTTTCTCTACATGCATCTATGTTAACTTTGATTTTCCATATTGTAAGATATTGGTTGATGAATGTAGTTTATGATTTACTAATTTAGCTAACTAGCTTGAATAGATATCTATATTATTTCATCTTCTGATATTTCAGTGTTCTTTCTTGTAGGAATCATTTAGCTCACAAACTGCTTGAATTTGAATCTGCAACAGAGGCGACAGAAGGAGCCATTTGGAAGCGACTGAAAAATTAAGCCTCAAATCCTCTCTATATATCTGTTCTGAAATAGTAGTATAGTCTTTCAGTTGTTGTTCTAGACTAGCACCTATCTAGGGAAGTGTAATTTATATGTAGATTAAAATTCTAGCCCAACACCCCACCTATTGCTTATATCACATAACTGTAGGTTGTTTTGCAATCAATAGCTTTCCAAAAATAGGCAATACATGTTTCCAGTCATGTAGATGTCAAATGGACACTTGGATATGAAGCTTGACACATGTGAACTCTTCTAGAAGGCTTTGGCCAAGTGGATATTCTGGAACAATGAGAATTTCGCTCCTAATGTGACAAACGCACCTTTGAATGTTGGGAAGTGCTTTACAGAGCAGTCTTGCATGGGGCTACCTGCATATGCAATGCACTTAGGCCCCTTAGAGATTTCGTTGGTGAGCTCTCATATGCTAAATAATAAGCTTCAAACCATGGAAACCTTTGCTTGATGAAAGTCTTGCTTGATTTGTCTTGTTTCTTGTCTTAGGGCATGTAGCAACTAAAATGAAAGGGAATGATAGACCCTTGATCATCAGTCCTGGAGATGATGCCCAATTAACGATTTCATTGGGAATGGTGCCCAAATTGACCTATAACAATTCCCCCCTAAAGCATGAGATCCAAATAATAAGAACATTTGATTGAGATGCTTTACACTGTGATGAGCCTGGAAACGAAGCGGAGTGGTCACTTGCATCAATCTTACAATACATTTCATCATGATATATCCTCTATTGATCATAATTATTGAGGGTAGGAATTCCAATGTTTAGCACATAAAACAATTTAATAACATGTACATAGTTCAGAAAGTTCCCCAGATGCAGACATGCCTACAGATATAGGTCCATGTTTGGATGAAAATCTGTATGTAAAGTCACTGTAGAGATGATGTGTACAAAAATACTGAAATCACAGTTTGGATGGTTGAAACTAGATCCGGGGTCTTCTTATCTCATCCACTCGATCATTCGGGTACAAGTCTAGCCATGCGAATATATGATTTGTCGTCGAACATGGAAAGACATCGTTTGATTACCAGCAAATAATGTGAGATGTTAACAAACGCAAGAGAACCACCATTAATGTCAATGGCCCTCAAGGTACTGCAATACATTTCATAAGGCATGAATAGATGATTTGATATTTTTAGAATCTACGCTTCTGTGATCCATATAAAATAGTAAAAACTCTTCCGGTAATAATCACATGTAAAATAACATTGTCGACATGTCTTGAACCAACAATTGTGGTTCATCATCACCTAGTCCTAATGAAAACCACAATTTTTGGTTTGAAACACATCAACATTGTTATTTTGCATGTGATTATTACCAGAAGAGTTTTTACTATTTTAGATGATTTGATGTCAAACAGAAAACAAAATCTTTCAGTCAAAGATCCATAAGCGAGGATCTTGTCGATGTTGTAACAAGCCTCATGGTATTGGAATATGATGTTTCTAAGTGAACTTCCTGGATATTGATTTTTTGTCGACAGGAAGTCACCTTATTGCAAAACAGGAGGTACCAATTTCGGAGACAAGGGTAGGACTTGATATAGCAATTTTCAGGGATGACGGTCATGAAAATAAAGGTTTATAAGTATTGCAGATGGATGATTTTTTAATCACTGGATGACTTCTCTTGAACATATCAGCGACACTGTGATGAGTTGGAAACATTAACCCAAAACCGTAGTGAAGGTATGATGAACCATAGGTGTGAATGAACCGTCAAGATGATTACCCAACCCAAACAGTCACGGACATGGAGTGAAAGAAGTGTCATGTTTAAGAGCGACTTGCTACCAAAAAGAAACTTTAATTACTTTTCCCAAATTTTCTCCGATCATTTGTTGACCAATACCTATTTATTTTTTAACAATATTGAGGAGGATAACATTTTCTTGATCTATAATTCAACAATTCGGGTGAATAAAGTATCACTATTTAACAATTTAACGAGTCTAGCGATGAATGAAACTCGATTCTTGCCATGATCGACAAGCCCGTCAGATATAAGTGTTTGAATTTGAAGCAGCAATAGAAGAAAAAGAAGGAGTCATTTGGAAGTGACTGAACAAGTAAGCCTCCAATCCTCTCTGTATATCTGTTCTAAGTTAGGAGAAATAGTGGTATAGTCTTTCACCTGTTTTTCTAGACTAGCACCTGTCTAGGGAAGCGTAATTTATCCATAGATTACAATTCTAGCCCAACAAACTGGCGACTCCGTTGGGGACAATTTCTCTTAATTATAGGTGTTTTAGTCTCTAATTTGCTTTGTTTATCCACCCAGTAGCTATTACACATAAATATTAGACTTTTTCAGAGCTTAATTTGCAAAGAAAGTGAGTTAAACAATATTATTTTTTCTTTCCTACTGCGCCCAACGCACCCTTAGACTAGACATAGTGCTTTGAAGAGCACTGTCTCCCTTCCAAGCCTGCATTGTAGAGCACTGTCTCCCCTTGGAGACTGCTTTGACTCTTGAAAGTGACCAAATTCTCTTGAATTTGACTTTGCAACTTTCTTCAGTTTTTTTTTCTACCGTGTTCTGAAAATTTTGATGCTTAATTGACCAGTGACTCTATATACTTCTTCCTCCTTTGGCTGAAAATTTGTTCAATGTTTGTTTAGAAAAGTTTTTCTTTATCATTGAAAAGTTGATTTCAAAGTATTTTTTATGGTCGCATTAAGAATCATTTTCTTTCGAAATAGGAAATTGTCGTAAAATCTTCATTTCCTTGATAGGAGAAATTGTTGTTGAAATCCTCATTTTTCCTTCAAAAGAGAAATTTTTGTTTGTATTCTTTGATTCTCGAAAGTAAAAAGCATTTGAATTATTGATCTAATTCACCTACTTTCTTTTCTACATTCATAAAATTAAAGAAAATGAAAAGAAAAACTTTCATTTGCATGTATGATTGTGTGTTTTTTGCAAAAGGAACATTAGGAAATATGCATTTAGTTTGAGATTCATTGATTTTGTTTTTGTTCATTGATTTGTTTGCTCTCAAATTATTTGCTCTCTTCCCTTATTAGCTAGGTTCTTCATTGAAAAAGCTAAAAGTGAAAGTTTATTTATCATTCTTAGCTGCATTTTATGAATTTAATATACATCATCGCGGGGAACCTTTGAAAGGAAAATTGTTAAGAAAGATCAACATAAAATAAATCTCAATTTAGTTAATAACGCATTGGAAGAATAATGATAACATTTAGAAGGTCTAGGCTAGAGACGTGTTCCAGCTTCGTAAAACATAGTAGTTGTCGTTAACTTTTCTAAGATACATTCCAAGTGTGATACCTCACTCCATGTACATAAGTATATCGTAGCTCGTCCACGTACTTTTGGGTATATCGGGCGGTGTTACAATATGATAAGTATAAAGGGGTGCTTTCACTATGCGGTTTCATATCAGACGACGCTAATACAGACTTGGGCCTCCACATACCTTCGAGTATATTTGGGAGGACAAATTTTAGGTGTTATCCATCCATAGTGAACTGAGTTAGATGCCTTGAAATTGTGATACACCGAACACAGCATTAGGGGAGATTACCTGCCCGCACTTCTTGGTTTGCCAGGAGGTATTCTACAGTTCATAGTTTCTTGGTAAACCATTTTGCCTAGCATTACCCTTTTATTTTGTTTATTTGTTTTTTATTAAAATAAATCAGTCATCATGGAAGAACAAAATCCTTTCCCCTGTCGTTCGCGTAGAAATCGCTCTACCGAAACTAGTACCATCAATACCTCTGGTGAAGCATCATCTTCCCATATACCAGAGTTGGCACCAGTTGTTTCTACAAATCTTGGTTTGTCTACTATTGTCAAGACAGAGTCCTCACAACTACCCGTGGTCATGATCCATCCAATTTGTGAGACCATACCTCCTGAACCCGACGTTATTCAACTGGAAGTTGATTCAGATCCCATTGTGCTTTAGGGGGTAGCTGTTATTGGTCAAACTAGACATCATCCCCAGGACCAATGAAATAGGGTCTATAATCCTCTTATATTTCCGTTGCTATATTCCTTAAGTGGAGAAAATATTGATCCCGAAGTCGAACAACCGGAAGTTGTTCCTGTATTGGTCACATCTATTGTAGCCATTGAGTCTCCCATATCACGCAGTCAACCACCTCAAATATAATTCGTTCCAGATGGAAAATTTCTTCCACCTGGTTTAATTTAGATTGAAGAAATATCACAAGATGAGACACCTTTAACTCCAACTCATTTTCGGTAGGAGCTTTACCTGTACGAGTCTTTTCCTCAATCACCTTCCTCTTCTTTTGTTTATCCTGTTTCAATTTGAGTTTCCATAGATTCTATAGGGTATGCATTGGGTCATTTGACCATGGCTGAGATAACATCCCAAATTGAACCATCTATTTTAGTTGTGACAGTATCTACTGTTGCTTCATATTCGATGTTTTGTCCATTGACTTCACCTATGTCATCATCTAGAACCCTATTTGGTTCCTCCATTATGAGTACTAAATGTGTAGTATCAAGCTAGTTCCATCAGTTATTCCCCTTGGTGGCTAGTGATTTCACATAAAATACCCTCTGAAATTCCAAAATTCAATGAAAACCATGGAGAAGACCCGTCAACGCATGTTATAACTTATCATTTATGGTGCTCATCAAACTCCTTAAATGATGATTCTGTTAGACTACGTCTTTTCCATAACACACTCACTACTCCAACTGCACAATGAGGATGGTTATTTTCCTTTGTCAACCTCTTTAAAAAATGTAATGTAATATTCCAAATTAGGAAAATGCTACAACAATGAGAATAGCTCAAGATATTCTAAAGTTGGAGACCCAACAATATGAAAAAACAACAATGGAGCAGCAGCAACACTCAACTCATAAAAACATGAGAGAAATCCATATCTATCTTATTAAGAAATAACAGCAACAAATGAATACAAGATCTTGAGGAAATGTTACACAAGATAGGAAATGCTCAGCCTCAAGAGACAAGTACACAAATCATGATGAAACCACTGCTACACAAATGTGTACAAGCTATGACAGCACAATTTATAAGAGAAACTACATGCTACATATGTCATATACATAGATATATCAATATATGGCCCAATACAACATTGGGAGTGAAGATCTCAGCTCCCAAAGACTACCTCAAGTCAATCCAGGAAGGATTGTCTATAATATACAAAATCTGTAAAATGTCGGAGTTTCTGGGTAGCAGAAACAACTCAAGAACTAGAAATAAGTGGAGTAGGCTGAAGATGTTGCATCTGTTGAAAATATCTCCTCCAATGGATCTCTAGAAATTCTATCTGCAAAGCCCCACTGCAAATGCTTCACTAAAATAACGCAGTCACTGGATGAAACTGTGTTGTAGGGCTAGGGAATGAGTTGGCCTTGATGCCAAAGTCTGCAATAAGCTCTGAAATTCCTCCAATCTAATCTCCCAATGGAAAGAGAGACTCTCCCTCTGAAAAATATCTAATGGAGGTGGTGTAGTGAACCCTCACTGCAACACCCTGCAACACAACATTATTCTGCTACAGAAATAACACTGTCTTGATGGAGGATGCTTGGCCTCAAGTCTAGACGTGAGGAAAATCAGTGCAATCCTTCAAGAGGCCTCTCTAGAAGGAGAAGGAATCCTAAACAGGAATTCCCCCAACAACCCTTGCTAAACAACAAAGGATGCACAATGTCTGAATAGATAATGAGATGAATAATACAAGCATGAGAAAAAATCGTTGCCTTGCCCTCCTTTTAAACAAGTGAAAGCCCCTCTCAATGGGTCCCACTCCTTTTAGGGTTTCCTCCACCAAATAACCATCTTCCCATTCATACTGTGTTTTTTCTCTAAGTGTTCTCCACCTCTTATCCCAGCGCTGTTGACTTGGTCAAACTTGACCTTGTCCACTTGCAAATGACCCTATTAACACATGAGGGTGTGAAAACTAGCTCCAGTGATGATCCCCTTTCATACTATGAGGGATTTTATTGATACTATCACTGTGCATGGGCCTCCTTACCCATTTATTCTCCTCCTTGGTGAAATCAACAAAAATCAATATTCCAAATTATTGTAGGAAAATTTTGGAATATTACAGTCCTCCCCTCCAAAATGTTGCTTGTCCTCAAGCAACTGCAAGGACATAACTAGAAAGCCTCCTCTCAAGGCATGGAGTCTATGATGTGTTTAGGAACACCATCCTTATGTGGATCCTCCATCCCCCGAGCAATAATCCATGCAAAATTAGTTACCTCCCAACATGGAAACTCCTGAAAGTCATCTTCCACCTCTGGCTACGACAAAGTAGGCGGGATGAGAATATACTCATGGTAGACAATGTAGCCTACCTAATTCTTTCCATATATCCACTTATGAGAAGTGTAGATAAAGTGTTGATCCTGGGCTGCAAAATACTTGCCCTCAAGTGGCAAGATGAAGACTAGATCTCCAAGGATCTCTCCTCCAATGTTGTAAATCATCCTGGCCCAAGTATCTCCATATATGATGAGTTGGAAGTCATCATCATATGGCATCTCCTCCATCATATGGCTCACCTCACAAAGTGACAAATGTGTTGTTAAGGTAACCATATCATGTCCCATGTTCCCCTTAGAATATGTAGTGTAAAAAGTGTGAGGAATTTCTCCCTCAAAGGACACATTCACCCAATGTGTCTCTCTCCCAATCATGCTCCCAATAAAATCATTAGCAATACCAACCAAGGGAACCACAAAGAGAATCATGATGGCTACCATGTGAAGTAAGGGAGAAGGACAATGGTCCCTCAAATGTAGCCAACGCAGTTTGACTCTCAACTGCCATAGAAAATGAAATGAGGGGTGGCCTTCCCACCATTTTCTTGTTGCCCCAATCTCTTGGAGAAAGTGAATGATGTAGTGTGCAATGTGAGTATGTTATCCATAAGAAATCTCCTCCCCATATCCTCTTAGGGAGTGATCACCCAAAATGGCCTCATGTAGACCACAAAATCTAGAAGGAAGAATAACCCTTCTTTGAGGAAATCCCTACACATATATGGTTAAGAGATGCATATATATATACAAATCACTATGCAAGTCAACAATACTCTTACCATATGTTTTTCTTATATAAATGGAGTGGCTCATAGTTGAGTCTCCCCTCATCCTCAAAGGGAAAATATTTGACTGTGATAACTCCTCCATCTCCTTATGATCCATGGAGTGCCTCCTCAAGTTCTTCAAGTGGTTCCTCCCACCAGAAGAAAAGAAATGTAATGTGGCATTCATGGTTGGCCCATGGTTCCTCCTGAAATGTACAACATGTATAGTAGAGAGAATCATGCTCCCAATGGGCGTCTTCAGTATCAAGCCCACTCTCCAATCAAAGTTTCCCATGAACATAAAAATATCATCCATACATGGAATAAAAAACCCATAGAAACAAGTTGTCATGTGACAATCGGAAAGTGGATCAAGGTCCCTCCCATGGAACCAGCATAGTGCACCCTTTTCCTGCATCAAATCAAACAATAACAAGTTTTCTTCCGGCCACTTTTTTTCTGCCACAATCATATTACAAGATAGAAATATGAAAGTATAATTTGGTGCCAATGGTACACACCAAGAATCATGTGGCCTCTCCCACAAACCACCAATGAGATAACCAAACTCAATGCTACAAATGGCTTCAAGTACATCACCATACAATAGAAAAGAAGAAATAATCCTCCTCGGGACAATATTCTGCTCATAATAAAACAAGAAGTACAAAACATAAGGTGAAATTGTACATCCTCCATTATGTACTTGAGGACTTGAGATGAAATGGCTCAACTGAAATTGATCCCTTACTCCCAATGAGTAGGAAGATGGTTGTGACATCCTCACCATCATCATCTAGGCTATGCATGTCTCCATATGCTGAAATATGTCTTGCTGAATGCCCTCCCAAATGAACTCCTCTGCCAAGGCAAGATAAGCATCAAAATGCATGGAAAAGAAGTCCTCATATGCTGCATGCAACAACTTCTCCTTGAGCTTAGAAGCTCCAATCAAGAAGACTTTGTAATGTGAATAGATGACCATATCATCCACTATGTATCTACCATCTCCCTCTGGGTCATCAAGAGTCATGCATGCGCCAAGATCCTTAGGGTACTCTACTAAGAGCTGAGATCTCCAGTAAGGATCAATCCTCCTAAGAGACAACGTTGGTGATCTGGCATGTGAAACTCTCCTCATGCTGCTGTCTGCTACTTTGACATCCCCCATGCCAAATTTCTCCTCCAAACTCTTCACCTCTCCAAAATCCAAGAGAAATGAATCCAAAGACAAGATGTATTTTATCAATGACAGATCTGGTGGCCTCCCTGGTGGAATGCCTCTATGCAGTGAGACATCAATGTCAAGAGTGGATTGTACATATGGTTGGGCAACCTTTCCATTGCTCTCATAGTGCAATACAGTTTTCCTCCTCTTTGCACTAGCTCTCTGAAATAGAGAAGGGTGTGTGCCTCTTGTTAGCCACCTATAATGTTCTGTCAAAGAAAACAGGTGGCTAAATATGTTTATGAGCCTTCAAGAGAAACATTTCCTTTGAAAATATATCATTCTTGAAGCCTCCATGTGTCTTTTATCCTTTAAAGAATATTCACTACTGTTTCCATTAATGAACCCTGTTGTTTATGAAATAAATTGTTTTCAAAGTCCTCCATATTCCCCATTTTCCCTCATTCATACTTCGTTTTCTTTCATTCCCTTCCTGAATTCCATTTGATAGGGTTTAAAACCTCTTTTTTAATCTTATTGAAACCCTCAAAACCCTCTAAAAAACCTTCATTTTGGCCTAAAAAGCCACTTTTCAGCATTTAGGCCTTAAGCCCCTTTCGACTCTAGACCTAGCCCCTTTTCTGCATGTGACCTCATCCCGCAACCAGGAGCTAGACACCATCGCGCAATCGCAATCAGGGTTTATAGTTTCTTTGTTAAATTTTTATTTCAAAACTCCGATGTGATGAGCCCCTTTCTCCTCCGATCTGTCAATTTGATCTGGACCGTTGAATCCAAAAGAACCAACGGCTAGGATTCAATCGTGCTTCGCTCGCAGCCCCCTGTCATCACATCTACCGATTTGATATGGACCGTTGAATCCACAAGAACCAACGGCCAAGATTCAATCACGCTTCACTCGCAGCCCTCCGTCATTACACACTCCGATCAATCTTGACCATTGATCTCCCCTCTGATCTGACGGCTAGCGCTTAATCGCACATCGCAAACTCAAATACCCCAGTGCTTTGGCCTCTTTCCTCTTCTCTGATGCGATTTAATCCCAGCTGTTCATTCCGCCAGATCTGACGGTTTGCACTTCATCACATCGCGCTCGTCCTTCACGTAATCCTCCACCATCCTGACCTTCGATTAAATCTCCAATGTTGATTAAGTTTGATCAGACGATTCACATTACTTCCGCCCTTCAAACCCCACCCTTCTCATTCCCCCCCATCGACAGATCTTGACCGTCGATCCTCACAATCCAATGACTTGCATTGACCTCAGCAATGGATCCACTAGCTCTTCCACCCCATGCATCTTACCTCCCATCACACATAGTCTACACCGTCAAATAAAGACCAAGAGATCCGACAGCTTAAACTCCATTTTGCGTAATTTTTGCACCCAGGGTTTAACGTTTCAAAATTGTAAGAAATGGGTGGTTTTCTTTTTCCACGCGTCACTCACTGAGTGGAATTGTGTTTTTTTGGGCATGTATGCTTTCCCCCTTTTTGTTGCATGAAAACCATTTTGGATTTCTGCCTTACCATCCTTCGCATTGTAACTCCAGATTAAATCTCAACCGTCGATCCCTGAGATCGGACGGTCCTGACTTAATTTCACTCCCATTTGTTTGTCCACCATCTAACCTCCTGAATGAATCCATCAAAATATCTTGACTGTTGATTTTTCTAATCTAATGACCCACGTTATATCGCATTTTCATTTCTTCCACCATTCATCTGATCCCCCAACGACTTCATCGGACAATCTTCACTTTAGATCACCATGATCCAACGACCCACGTTCATCCTCGCACCCAAAATCCCACCAGACTTATTTTCGCCTTCTGCCATGGTTTTTCATCACATTTTCCGCTGCATCCACCGTTTTCCATCGCTGCTCCTCCATCCTCACAATCCTCTGAACCAGTCACCCCACTCCCCCTGGTTTTTATAACATGTTTCTCATTTTTTGCAAGTTTCAAAGGTGGTGAATTCACATTGTTTTCAAATTCACAATCATGGTGAAAGACCATCGCAGAGCCAAGATCGTAGAGGAATAAATCTCTGAGAAAGGTTAAAGGCATAATATTGAAGATTAAGAAGCCTAATCTGCAGTCAGCACAGATTAAATACAAATCATTGGTCATAGCAGCGCAAAGGATATATCAGCAGGACATTCCTTTTACTCAAGAAAGGACCAAATCACTACTACCCATTCTCTATTCTTCATCGAGCTCCAGAGTAGTTACTATATTGACAAGAAGTCCTAAAAATTGTCAATGCATTAGTTACAAAGCATGGAAGACCTGAAAGACAAATCTTCTCATTTCTTGTCTCAGAGTACAAATAGAGTACTACATCCAGGAAAGTACTCCAAGAACATACCCTTAGATTTATTATCAATCTGACGAAGACCCCTAATTCATCCAAAGGGTACTGAAAGTTAATGTAAAGATATTAAAATAGAATGGGCTTTGAAATACATTCCTCCCTTTGTTTTAATGAATCATTTAAATCATATCTACCACTACTATCACTCTTTCACCTATAAGAACTCATGAGAAATACATTTTAAATGTTGGTTGGTTATTGAAAAAATGTTGATTGTAAGTTGTTTTACTAATTTAGAATTTTATGAGTAGTAGTTGTAAATAGGCTGGGAGATGATTTATGGATGATATCAAGCTATTGGACAAGTATGTATGTGACTAGTTTTTCTATTCTAATATGACAAGCATGTTCATTGGATCCTGATCTAAATCAGTGGTGATGTGTTCTATCTTTGTTATTGTTTTCCCTCTGTTATACATCATGTTTCATTTTCTCTGATAAGAATCAGTAATTTTAGCTTAGGGTATACTACTGCAAGTACCCTAATGCTTCCTGCACTTTCTTATCTTTATGTTTTCTGCTATTTGTGTATCTAAGAACTAATTCAACATAATTTAACCAGTATAGAAGTTGGTTTATCCATGCTTACTAATGTATGAATTTAGAGTTTGTTTCTTGGATGTTCTTGTTTGGTTTTAGCTGAAAGAATTAGGAAACGGGGAGATTTAGAGTTAGCCCTATCCCCTAGGTACTTGTTCCAACAGTTAGCCTTTCCAATAGCCCTTTGAGTCGAATACCAAAAGAAGAGAAGGTTAAAATTCTTTCTTTGATCTTAGGTTTAACTCTGTGTTAAACTTAAAGGTTTTCTATTGTCTGAAAGTAGTCAGGAGGACTACTGGATTGTTGTCTTCGGAGTTAGCCTCATTAGGAGATTAGATCATAGAGGTATAAGGAATGCATTGTCCCTAGAATTACTCTAAAGTGGTCACCTTGGAAGGTTTTCCTTGTCATTTCCATTCACTTCCTTATTGTTTCATCCCATACTATCATCTTAAGAGATCCTCTAATATAGATGACTAGCCCTTTGAAAGCCTTGGATATTTGAATTGCAAGTAAACCCTTTTATGACCCCATTGCCCAATGGACTTGTGTTCTCTTTTAATTATCTCCCCATTACTGAAAATCCTTCTCTACTCATTTCTTTACCTTACACTGAACCCTTCTTTCATGTTTCCCAACAAAACAAACAAAATATGAACCCTTGTGCACTATAGCTAGCCTAATACCTTAAATTGAACTTCAAAGACATATTATTCTTTGCTTTTATAGAGAGATCCCTCTCTAGATCCAAGAGGGCTAGATCCTGAGATCCCAAAGTGGTTTGATGTTGTATTGTCATTTGGTATTTCCAGCTCTGCCAAATCACAGGAACCACAACATAATGGTGACTCCACTGGGGACTTTGAGTAAAACACTCCTTAAAACATCTATAAGAACTTAAAGTGGACCAATTAGCCTTGATGTTTAAGTTAATCACTATGGTGGAAAGTAAATCTCCTTGAACATTTTTAATCATCCACCTGGCGACTCCACGGTTTCTATATGACCAAAAGACTCCACTGGTGATCAGTAGGCCTGCTGATTATCTATGTTTTCACAAGACTCCACTAGGAGACAAGTTTCATCACAACATCATCCATACCAAAGGAAACACATAAGATTAAGCTTCTTGGTTTAAGGATAATATTCCTCTTAAATATTATTTTACCTAACATACTGGCTTCAAGAACAATCCATACTAGAGCTTATCTTGATCCAAATCCTCCTGAAAGAGTTGACAATCCGGAGAGCATTCTTAGAAAGTCTTTCACATCTAGGGATCCAACTATTGTCAGACCCATTCATAGAGCTAACTTAGCACCTGAAAACCTTGCAGCTCTATCAGATACTCAATTTGACTTAGATTTACCAAGTAAGTTGCAAAGAACTAAGTCATTCATCGATATAGATCAGACAGACTTTGAGCCTCCAAGTTCACCACCGCATAGTGGTCAAAATATTAGTGACAGAGAAACCCCTCCATCAACACCTCCTAACATCCACTTCATTCATAGCTTGGGTCTCTCTCACCATAAGTCTGCTCAACAGTCTGTGGCTGGTCCAAGAATTTTTGCCATCCACATACCTGCTATCCAAGCCACTCCTTCCCCCCCACAATACACTATCATGGTAGCATGGTATGCTCCCCTAGCGTTGCCACAACCTCTAACTCCTTTACCTAATGAATATCAGTATAAAATTCCCCATTTCACTAGAAAAGAATCTACCACAGCTCAACACCATGTAGATAGGATGTAAGATGATTTTGATTATATGCAAATAGAATATGATACCATTAATATGATAATATTTGCTCAAAGTTTAGGAGGAGAAGTAAAAAAGTGGTTTAAAGGCTTAACTCCTAACAACATCAATGACCTTCCCTCTTTACATCAAGCTTTTATAAACAAATGGGAAATCAAAAGAAACCCCCTACAAATATTAGCAGAGTATAAGGGTCTTAAAATAAAACAGGGAGAGAGTGTTCATGATTAATCCACCAGGTTTAATAGTCTCGACAATGCTCTTCCACCCCACATGAAACCTCCCCAAGGAATGGCCTTAGTGAAATATCCTGAGGGTTTTGATGCTAACATGGCCTATCAACTAAGGGAGAGAGACTATACAACTCTAGAAGATATGCAGAAGGGAGCTCTGAGTGTAGAGGAAAACTTAATTGAAAAAAGAGCTATGATGAGGGCTGAAAAGAAGGTAACCTATAGGGAGGACACCACAGCTTCTACATCTGATCCCAAATTTGATAATATAGCCAAAAAACATGGAAAGGCTAGAAAGAATGATGGAGAAAATGGTTGTCCAAGCCAATAATCAGAATAGAAATTAGTCTCAAACCATAACCAAAAATTTAGGAGAAACACCCCTCCCAATAGACAAAGGGATTCTGACCAAAAAATCATACCTCCATTCCAATAAAATTTCCTTGATGAGGATGAGGGAATAATAGAAGAATCAGAGGGAACTATTATAAATATGGTGGGAGTGGATAACCAAGATCACACCTTTTTCACAGAAGATAACCAGACCTCATACACACATTGGGATGAGGAATGGTTAGAATCTGAAGACTATAGGTTAGGATTCGAGAATGCCATCATGCAAGTTCGAGAGCAATATGATCTCAGAAGAAAAAAGAATATAGATAATCCCAAACCAAAAACCTTTGAAATCACTATTAAGAAAAGAACTGAAAAGACTCCTAAAGGGACTGTTGAAAGCAAAAAAACAACAGCTGAGAGTTCTGGAAAAAACAAGGACAAAGACATCCAAACCATTGGTAAAACAATTCAAGAAACTAGCAGCACTAGCTCCTGAAAAAAGAGTTTCAACCAGTGTACATAGTGAAAATCAGCAAGCTGATTTTGCCAATAAAATAGTGACCAACAAGAAAGAATTGAACCTTTCAAAGAATCAATATCCTTTCAATCTAGAAAGTGAAATTGACAAAATCAAAATTTCTATCCCTCTCACTGAGTTGTCCACCCAAGATGCATAAAAATGTCAAATCTTGAAAGCTTTAAACTTAGGAGAAAATAGTGACACTGTCAACTTAAATGATGATCAACCAACTCTCTTTTTTGGCCCAAAAATTGAAGGGAAATTTCAGGAAGGGGTAGTGCCTCCTTTCTATGTTAGCCTAAATATCCATGAAAAAATTCTACATAATGCTATGCATGACTCAGGGGCTTCACACAACCTCATGCCAAAAGTGATCATGGAAAAATTAGGCCTAGAGATAACCAGACCATATAAGGATTTATATTCTTTTGACTCTAGCAGAGTGAAGTGTTTGGGCCTGATCAAAGATCTCTATGTAAATTTGACCCAAATCCCAGCCAAGTGCATGGTAATGGATGTTGTAGTGGCTGATGTACCTCCTAAGTATGGAATGTTGGTGTCAAGATCATAGGGTGCCAAGTTGCAAGGTACAATTCAAATGGACATGACATATGCCACTATCCCTGTTTTCAGCTAGCTTAGAAGATTATATAGGGAAACACACATGAAATTTCTGGTTAGCAGCCCAGAGAAACCAAAAAATTCCCCTCTTTACTCTGTCCATACAGACCTAGACTCTTTTATCCTTTACACTGATGAGTTTACAAATGAGCAAGAGCTAGAGAACACAAATTAAAAAAACAGAGTAGAGGCCACAAATCTTAACATAATGGCAGCTCTGGATACAGAGGAAAACAAGAGAAATATTTGAATAGTCTGCAGAATTAGAAAATCAGAACCAAGAATATAGAGAGCAGATTAACCATCACCCTACTAACCTCAAGAAACAAGAAGACAGTAAGGAGGAAATTAATAACAAATCTGCAAACAATCCTTTATGGAGCATGAGCTTTGATGGGTCTTGCACTAAAAGGAATGCAAAAGCTGGGGTATGGTTGCACAATACTGAAAACAATTATGCTGAGAGTCATGCCTTCAAGCTAAACTTCAAATGAACAAACAACATAGCAGAGTATGAATCTCTCCTCTTAGGACTGCATCTATTGAAAAAGCTAGGAGCTAAGAGGATAGTTGTTCATGGAGACTCAGAACTAGTCATAAAATATATAAATGGAGAGTACACTGCAAAACATCCTAGATTAAGGGCATATAGAAATGATGCCATGGATATTTTGAAAACATTTGTAGAATATGAGCTTGTGTTTGTCCCTAGAAGTCAAAACATACTTGCAAATGGTTTGGCTTGTGCTGCTAGTTCAAGTGAAAGACCACTTAGTGACAAACAACTCATTTTTCAAACAAAATATAGACCAGCAGTACCAGATAATGAAAAATATTGGAAGGTCTTCGAGGGTGATAAATAGATAGAGGATTTCTTGCTTTCCAGGAATGAATTTGAATTTCCAAATTCAAACTCTAAGTCCAATGAAAAATGTCTGGATAAGGAACCCCCTAAGGAAGAGAAACCATCCCCTATAGCATAAATAAACATGTTGACCAGAGAATTTTAAACTCAAACTGAAGAATACAAGAACGCAGATAAAGAAGACATCGAAGTAGTGCAGTCCAAAGACAGAAGCATACCCAGAGGACTAGCACCCCTTGAGGACCTCTTTGATTTTAATGATGTGGAAAAGAAGCCCACTATAGAACCCACTGAATCTGATGTTGAAGAGTGCAATATAGGCAGCAAAAACAAGCCTAAGATGATTAAATTATCTAAAACTTTGCTAGCTCATATGAAACAGAAATACATTGATTTATTTAAAGATTTTGTTGATGTTTTTTCTTGGAGCTATGAATATTTGAAAGCCTATGACACATAAATCATCCAGCATAAGATTCCATTGAAAGAGAACCAAAAAAATTTTAGGCAAAAGCTGCGTAGACTAAACCCTGTATAGTTACCCCTAGTAGAAAAAGAAATTAAGAAAATGTATGAGGCTGGAATCATAGTCCCTGTGAGGTTTTCAGATTGGGTATCTAACCTCGTGGCTGTAAGGAAAAAGATAGGAGAAATTAGGCTATGTATCGATTTCAGAAACTTAAACAAAGCCTCACTAAAGGACAATTACCCCTTGCCCAAAATGGAACACATATTACAAAGGGTAGTTGGTTCTAAGAGGATTTCACTGCTAGATGGCTTTTCAGGATATAACCAGGTTCTAGTGCTCCCAGAGGATCAACTTAAAACATCCTTCACCACTCCTTGGGGCACTTTCATGTATGTGAAAATGCCTTTTGTATTGATGAATGTTGTTGCTACCTTTCAGAGAGCCATGGACATTGTATTCTCAGAAGAAATAGGGTACTTCATTGTAATTTATCTTGATTACATTACAGTTTACTCCAAAATTATGAGGAACACCTTAAACATTTTAGAAAGGTCTTTGAGAAGTGCAGAAGGTTTGGGCTATCTTTAAATCCCAAGAAGACAGTGTTTGGTCTCCAAGAAGGTAAACTTCTTGGTCATATCATATCTGAAAAGGGGATTAAAATAGACCCAAAAAGAGTTGAGGGAATATTGTAGATTATCCACCGAAGGAACATCAAGGAATTGCAGTCCTTTATTGGGAAGATTGATTTCTTGAGGAGGTTTATACCCAACCTAGCAGAACTCCATAGAAACATGACAATAATGATAAAGAAAGAAGTAGGCGTTAAGTGGACTCTAGAAGCGAAGAATTCTTTTGAACTGGTAAAACATGCACTCTCCCGAGCACCAGTTCTCATTAGCCCAGATTTTATTAAAGATTTCCTTATATTCTCATTTGCATCAGAACACACTGTGGTTGTTGTCCTATTATAGAAAAATCCAGAGGGACAAGAGTAACCAATTGCATTTTTTAGCAAGGAATTAAGAGATGCACCTCTGAAATATAATATCATGGAAAAACAGGCCTATGATTTGGTAAAGGCCTTGAAGGATTTCAAAGTGTATATTTCACATTCCCATATTATTGCCTTTGTGCCTAGTATAGTGGTGAAAGACATTTTTTCGTAATATCCAGATGGCAAGAGAGGCAAGTGGATTGCTGTGATATTAGAATATGATTTGGAAATCAAACCCACTAAACTCATCAAGGGTCAAGGCTTAGCACAATTGATTATTGAATCTAACTTACAAGCCCTTGACATAAATATGGTAGATGCTTTGGATGAACAAGAAGGATTACCAGCTCCCATTGTTGAAGAACAGTTCCAAAACTCACCTTGGTATGCTGATATCTTGTATGTTCTTACCAATCTAAATGCTCCTCTTGATTTATCTAAGACAGAGGAAAGTTTTTTAAAGTTGAAAGCTAGAAATTATTACATTTTGAATGAATGTTTATATTGGAAAAATGCCAATGGTTTATTGCTTAAATGCTTGCCTGAAGTTGATGTAGAGAGGATCAAGCATGAGTTTCATGAAGGAGAGTGTGGAGACCATCTCTACTGGAAAACCACTGCCAATAAAATCCTTAGAGCTGGCTATTACTGGCCTAACCTCTTCCAATATGTCCACAAAATGATAGTTTCCTGCCACAAATGCCAAATCTTTGAGGGCAAAAGAAAACTCCTTCCTCTACCTTTACAACTAATCACTATTGAAGCTCCTTTTCAACATTGGGGCCTAGACTTCATAGAGGAAATCCATCCTGCTTCATCTGCCCAACATAGATGGATACTCACTGCCACTGAATATTTCACCAAATGGATAGAGGCCATCCCTTCTAGGAATGCCACAGACTCAGTTATCATAAAATTCCTTGAAGACCATATCCTATCTAGATTTGGTTGCCCTAGGAAAATTATCACTGACAATGCTGTTGCATTTGGTTCCAAAAAGATGATTGATTTTTGTCACAGGTATCAAATTGCCCTTGGTAATTCTACTGCTTATTACCCTCAGGGTAATGGGCTAGTAGAATCATCAAATAAAAGTTTGGTGACCATCATCAAGAAGCTGCTGGAAGAAAATAAAAAATCATGGCATAATAAGTTAGTGCATGCTTTATGGGCAGATAGATTGACAACAAAGAAATCTATTGGAATGTCTCCCTATTAGCTATTTTATGGAGCAAATGCATTATTCCCTACCAGTTTGGGGGTACCAGTGATAAAATTGGTCCAAGAAATACAGTCAGAAGAAGACGGCATGGTAAGGAGAATCAATCAGACCATACATCTCCAGTAGACAAGGGAATAAGTCTACAACAGAGCTCAGAAAGTGCAAGAGAACATCAAAAAATTGTTTGATAAGAGGACAAAGGCCTGTGATTTCAAAATTGGGGACAAGGTACTCAAATGGGACTCTAGAAGGGAAGATAAGGGTAAGCATGGCAAGTTTGACAATTTATGGCAAGGCCCTTACATCATTCAATCTGCTATTGGTCCCAATCTTTCTGCAAGAATTGGATGGTACAGATCTGTTTGGGGGTCCTGTCAATGGCAGGATTCTCAAGCATTATTTCTGCTAAAGTTCAGTTTAAATTTTTCACTTCCATTGTAAATACCATTGCTTTGTTTTGTTTGAAAAAAGAAAAAAAGAAGAAGAAGAAGAAGAAAGTTTCAGACAAGCTCAAATTTTGAACCTATGAAGTTCCAAAAGAATGGCTCAAATCTGATCAAAACCTGAGCCAGAGAAAGTGAAAGGCTGGTTCTAACATGCTCAAAACTTAAACCAGCAAAGAAAAGGAGAAGAAAACAGCTCAAACAGGGTCAAAATTAGAGTTGAAATGAGGAAAGAAAGGTGACTCTAAAAAGCTCAAAATATGAGTCACAAAAAGAAAGAAGGATGCTCTTAATTTTCAGAATTTCAAGCCTTCACAATTTTGTTTCAATATTTTGCAAAGTTTCAGTTCATGTGCAGCTTGTCTTTATGCCATGGACCCACAGCAAATCAAACAGTCTAATCTTGGTTTGTCTGTATTTAAATTTCTATTTTAGAATGTAGAGAATGAAAATCTGTCAGACAGTTTAATCCTGGCAGATATTAGTTTAGGTAGAGAAGCTATGAGTCCAACTATTTAATCTGGTCTCATGGAGGAATAAGGGTAGAATTAGATTAGTTTTTTCTTTCAATAAAAAAAAAAATAATGATGAAGAAGGTCTGCAAGTCTAAATGCACCTTGAAGAAAAAATGTTAGGACAGTAGGATGGGTAGGTAGATTGTTTGGGGAAGTATTTTTGCTGATATTGTTAGTCATCAGTATTTTTCACCTGTTGTTGATGACTAGATTCCTAGCTGAATTTTCTAGAAGCTGATCTCCATATGTCAATTTATCATCTAGAAAACCCCCAAACAATTTTTTTCTTTCCTAGCCCTTCCTGTCAGCCTATGATCAAAGCAATCTTCAATTTTCAAAGTCATGTCTTGTTTCAACAAAATATCCCTGTCTATAGTTGTCTTGGCCTTGCTAGTCTACTATCATTTTCCCCTTGGTTCTCATGAAACTCACTATCCAATATTTGACAAAGTGTCTCCCTTCCTATCCTTGATATTATTGTCAAACACAATCATAATCAATCAAAGTTTCCCCTAAGTTAGGTAGTGGCACTTTAGAGAATCCCTTCCTCGACAAAAATAGCCTGAGCCAGAATCCTTTGTTCAATACAAACTAGCCCTGAATTAGCGCTTAATATGCAAGAGCAAACCTTGATATACCCTTAAGTCACGCCACTAACAAGCCTTGATGTCTCAGCAGTGCATGTGCCACAAGTCAAACTAATATTAAGTGGATTTACAGTGTTTCAATGTCTTTCTCAAAAGCAGAAGTGTACCATCGTTCCAGAAGACATTATTAAACTTAACATGAGAAGACAGCTGCTTCTCATGTGGTTTTGAGCCTGGGATGAAAGTACTGGACAGAGAGGTATTTCAATGAGCTCCTGCAAACATAGTCAAAAGGCACTACAAGGAAAGATAACATAGTTTGACAAAGGGATGAAATAGCATGACTGTGTAAAACCTCCTCCAAACATGAGCAGAGGGTTGGTGACTGTGTAAAACCTCCTCCAAACATGAGCAGAGGGTTGGTGACTGTGTAAAACCTCCTCCAAACATGAGCAGAGGGTTGGTGACTGTGAAAACCTTTTCCAAGTATGAGCATATGGTTAGGTCATTGGTTAAGACCTCCTTCATTTAATAAGCAGAGGGTCAAGAACAGAGGTGTAGCCTCATTTAAGGGCACAAGGCTAACAAAGCTGCAAATAGCCTTAAAAACTTGTTTTACACCTTTTTCTCCAATGGATGAAACCACTAACACAGCAGTGGTGTTTCAAGAATTGATTATATGGTTTCACTGTTTGAAAGGTAGAGTTTAAGTGCAGTGGGAAACAATTGGATGATTATGAGTGGAAAAATGTTGTTAAGAAGATGGCCAAGTAGTGGTACTGTAATAATCAAAGAGGTTTGGTTTTTCTTCTATCAAAGATATCCTTCAAAGACAACTTGCAGCTAAAATGAACAAAATTTGGACAAACTCATCAAATTTAAAGAAAGGGTATGGCGTGTGTTTTAAATTCAAGGACAACATTCAAATAATCAAGCCATATCACTACCACAGTCAAAGGCCTTTTATGAAACATGTGAAAAAGCCTTCCTATTCCATATTATTGCATTAAGGATCTCTAAAGACCTTTTTCCTTGATGAACAGATGTAGGTAAAGCCATGGGTGAATACAAATAAGGTTTGTCATCCATAGTCAAAGGAAAATATCCAAGGGCGCTTGATTGATTTGATCAAACTACACAATAGCTCTAATCATCATCAAAACACCAGGAGAGCAGAAATTGTCAAAGTAAGTTTTGGAGTTGTGAATTATCTCTTTCCAAGATGTGGCATGAGGGTGTTGAAGGTCTCTTTTTCTTATGTTTACAAAGGGTTTCCTCCAAAAGATACAAAGTCACATTTTTGGAGAGGGCATTGCTATCTATCCAAGTGCTTTTCCCAACACATAGGAAAAGAACACTTTCATGATCAAAACCATGCTTCTTGTCTAAAAATTCAAAGGATATACAGTGCTTAGAGAGACAGAGGTCACAAGCAAAGTCACCTAGAGAAAGAACAGTTGATTTGTCAACTTGAAGATGGCCTCACTCACAAAAGGCAGAGGGTCAGTTTTCTTAAGGTTGTCACCATGAAAATTTTCTCATACAAATGGTTAAAGAGATACTCAAATTTTTTTCATGTTATATAAAAGTACCCTCATCGGCAGATCAAGGCTCTTTTATAAAGGCTTCAGAGAAATACAACTCAAGAAATGGTAAGACAGAGGTTAAGGAGCGCCCAGGAAGTTTGTTTAAAAATATGTTTTTGAACAAAAAGAGATGAAATTGACAAAAGTGAGAGAGGTTTTTGTCCCTCATAGGTCAAATAAGAAAACCCTCCTTAAGTTTCTACACAGGTATCATGGTTTGTGAGAAATGTAAAAAATACAGATGTCACGGGAGAATTTCTCCACCAGGATTCACCATTTTGACCAGTGTTGGGACAGTCAACTTTTGAACACCAAAATGGATACAAAATGAAAAACCTAAAGAATATTTGGAAATTATACTTCCATAGCTTTCCAACGAGCCATCTCGGGCCAAATTTTTACAACAGGAAGGCATCCAAAAGTAGCCTACAAGCAGCACTATGTATTTCTGCACCAGCATTCACCATTTTTTACCAGTGTTAAGAAAGTCAATTTTTGAACACCCAAATCGACACCAAACGAAACAAATAAAACATATTTGGAAATTATACTTCCATATCTTTCCAACGAGCCATCTTAAGCCCAATTCCGACACCGGGAAGGCATCCAAAAGTGGCCTGAAAACAGCACTATGCATTTCTGCACCAGGATTCACCATTTTTTACCAGTGTTGGGAAAATCAATTTTTGAACAACCAAATGAACACCAAATGAAACACATAAAGAATATTTGGAAATTATACTTCCACATCTTTCCAACGAGCCATCTCGCGCCCAATTTCGACACCGGGAAAGCCTCCAAAACGGGCTGAAAAAGTGCACAGCGCATTTGAAAAATTGTGCGGCGCGCCTGTAGGTATTAATAGTGTATTTTTCTGAAGAGCGCGGCGCACCTGGGTTTTTGCGCGGTGAACCTGTGTAGCCAAGGGTTATCTTAAATATTTATATGAATTAGTGAAGATAACACAGTCTTATATAAGAAAAATGGTTTTGTTTTGAAGACCTTTGCTTAGTAACAAGAAGAAATAATGCAGACAGGAAGAATATGTTCGAATGCTTGAACGAAGAAGCACAAAAGTACTTTGATGAGTTTATAAACATATCTAATTTTTAAGACTCAGAATTTTCATCTTTTGAGGAAGAACACCATCTTGCAACTGCTCATTGCATAAATATAGAAGCAAAGAAAGATTATGAAGGAATACTACCATATATTAAAAATATTTTGGATGTTAATGCTAATGGCTTAAACAATATCCAACAACTTCATGTATCTGTGGAAACTGATGGTGTGGTCCATCCTTGGCTGCAATGGGAAACTAAGCCTAATGAATACCAACAATTTGGGAGGGAAAATTTAAAAACCATCATCACTGATAAGAAAGTCCAAAATTCTCTTGATGAGGCAGTGGAAAGCAATGGCAGTGTGAGCATATTTGACAGCAGAACTGAGCTTGAAACAAGTAGCAATGGTAGCAATTGTAGTTGGAGCCCTGATAGTAGCTACATGTGTAACATTTCAAAGCATAACCCAAGCGTTGTTGAGAGCTTCAACTTGTCTTCTACAGTAAACTTTGGAGAAAGTAGAAATGAGAAGTATGGCAGCAGGCATAAATTAGACACTTCTGTAGGAACTCTGAAGTCTGATTATGGCAGGAATCCAACTGTGAGCTCTACATTCCAAGATGATGATTTTGTTTTCCATGCAAATAATGAGACCATTCTCATGGAAA
>CM076574.1:968018170-968301114 GCA_034641835.2 Pinus albicaulis
GTGATGATTACTCTATTCTTTCTGCACCTATTTACTGTTTTCTAAACATCTGATAAATGACTAAAGTCATGAATTAAATGCATAATTAATTCACTGGATATACGCGAGTTCTGTAAAGGATATCCACGTATATACGCGTGTTTAATTCAGGAAATTAGCGTATGGGTTTGTAAGAAGGAAATATCAAAGTTGTATTGTCTGCAGTAAATACTGATTCACCCCCCCTCTCAGTATTTTTCCAACAATTGGTATCAGAGCAGGTCCTTCTGAAAAAGCTTAGCCGCTAGAAGGAAGAGCAAGCAAGATGAGCAATAAAGATGGAACAACATCTATCAAGCCTCCACTCTTTAATGGAAGCAGTTTAATCTTCTGGAAAATAAGGATGAGATCCTATCTTCAGTCTATGGGAGCAGATGTATGGGCCATTGTTGAACAAGGATATCAATATCCAGCCACAGTGCCAACGGATCCGACGGAAAAGAAGAATTATGAAACAAATGCAAAAGCGGTCAATGCACTGTTGGGAAGTCTAACTGAATCAGAATTTGTCAAGGTTATGCATCTGAATACAAAAAAGGCAATATGGGACAAAATCATTCTAAGTTATGAAGGAGATGCAAAGGTAAAAAGTGCAAAACTCCAAACTCTCAGAATTGAATATGAAAATTTGAAGATGCATAATGATGAGAGTTTTATGGGTTACTTCTTACGTCTTGATGATAATGTAAATCGTATAAAACATGGCCCTACCAATAGCAGAATCTACTTCTGTTGAGAAAATCTTAAGATCACTAACGGGAAAATTTGAGTCAAAGTTTCTCATTTCTAAGAAAAACAGATCTTCTGTACCCATCGTCGTACAACTCCATGGCATACTAACTGCTTATGAAATGAGAAGAGGAGGACCATCTGAAGTCAAAGAATCCATATTTAGAGCTTCTACGAAAGGGAAGGAAGTACAAGAAGAAGGATCAGGATATATCTCAGAAGAAGATGAGGTCAATTTTGTAAAGAAACTTCAACTTGGCACAGGACGGTTCAAAGGTAAGCTTCCTTTCAAATGTTTAGATTGTGGAAGAGTTGGTCATTATGCTACTAAGTTTCCTTATAAAAAAATATCTGAAAAAGGGAAGGAAGTAGCAAGAAGGTATAAACACCGGTCTAGCACTAGGAAAAGTTCCTACACTCATGAAGACAGTGATGGGTTCTCTGATAGTGAGTAAGAATGTGAACAAGATCTTAGACTTCTCATGGCATTCGAATCTAAAGATGAAAAGATGATGCTTTTGTGGATGCTCTAGAGGACAATGATTTTCTTGAAGAAAACAATCAACTCAAAATTTGCTTAGAAGAATGTAAAATATGTTTGGAAGAAAGTAAAATAATCATAGAGACTCTGAAAAAGCAGAATGAAGAAGAAAAGAAACACAATGAGAATTTAGAATGTGAAGTAGTAAGTCTAAGAAAATAACTTGAGAAAGAAAAGACTTTGAATCTTAGATTTGCTAAAGGATCTGAAACCTTAGATGAGATTATCAAGATACAACGTTCTCCTCTTATAAAGACAGGTCTTGGATATACTGGAGAATCCTCTCAGGCTTCAGCACCAAATTATCTAAAAGCAGCTACAGCTGGTTTACTACATTCAGCCACTCAGCAAGGGAATAAATAATATTTACAGGTAAAGCATGATCATCACAATTCAAGGAACACTAACAGGGATGTCTTTCAAAGAAGCTACAACCAACAGGTAAATTCAAATAGAAGATTTCATGATCGCAAAAATTTCTACTTCAATGGAATTTTGGTCATAAAGTTGTTCAATGTGTTGCCTATAAAACCATCATGACAAGAGAAGAAAGAAAGAAAAGGATGGATATTGAACCAAAGAAGAACACCTATAAAAACTTTTCTCCTCCTCAAAATGAAGTTGAATGTACTTATTGCAATAACTTTGGCCATTTAGAATCTGACTGCAGGAGCAAAGTCTAGCCAAAACAGGATTTTCCTTCAAGTTCCAAAGTATGGAAAAAGAAGGAATTACAGGTTGAAAATTGTGGGATAGCGTTATTTGCAGAAGGTGAAGAAAATCAATGGTATATTGATAGTGGGTGCTCAAGACACATGACAGGTGACAAAGCAAACTCCTTACATATAATGCTCTAGAGAAGGAAAAGAAAGTTACATTTGGAAATGATACTCCTGCTGTAATTAAAGGAAAAGGGTCAGTGTTTCTAAAAGAAAAGGTGAAGGCTAATGATGTCATGTATGTGGATGGATTAAGGCATAACCTGTTAAATGTAAGTCAAATGTGTGATCAAGGAACAGAAGTTGTCTTTAGTTCAAAAGAATGTGTGGTTCGTGATCTCAATGACAGTAAAAACTATTATGATAAAAGGCAAAAGAACTCCAAGCAACCTGTATGTATTGAAGAACTAAAAAGATCAATGTTACTTGAGAAAATCTTCAGAAAATTGGCTATGGCATAGAAGGCTGGGGCATCTGAGCTTATGTCAAATCAAAAAATCAAGCAGACTTCAAGTTGTTCGTGGTCTTCCCAATATTACTCTACCAGAGAGTATCATATACAAATCTTGCCAATTTGGTAAGCAGACCAGAGTTCAATTTAATGCCAAAGAAGGATCATCAAGTAAGCCTCTTGAACTCATTAATACTGACATATGTGGACCCATGAGGAAAAGGTCACCACGTGGGGAAGAATACTATATCTTAGTTATTGATGATTTCTTCAGATGTGTTGGATTGGGCTGACACCAAAGATGAAGCATTTGAAAAATTTCGGATCTTCAAAGCATCGGTGGAAAATGAATTAGATGAAAAAATCAAGTGTCTTAGATCTTATCGAGGAGGAGAATATACATCAAATGAATTCCTTGAATTTTGTGAACAACATGGCATAGAAAGACAGTTCTCTGTAGCAGGCACCCCACAACAAAATGGCGTAACAGAAAGAATGAATAGAAAAATTCAACAAATGGCTAGATCTATGCTTGATGATTCTGGAACACCTGACATTTTCTGGGGAGAAGCAGCACATACAGCAGCAAACAATCTCAACAAGGCAGATGTTCGGGTAAATAGTGACAAAACTCCTTATGAACTCGGGTATGGTAATTCTCCCTTTGTGAAGCATTTTAGAGTTTTTGGAAGTAAATGATTTATCAAAAATAATGATGAAAAGCTTGGCAAGTTTGAACCTAGATCAGATGAAGGGATACTTCTTTGTTACTCATCTACAAACAAAGCATACAAATGTTACAATAAAAGGCTTCGAAATATTGTTGAATGTATTGATGTTGTTGTTGATGAGTCTCCTGCAGCCCCTAAAGAAGAAAAACAAACAACTGAAGAAGATGATGGTGACTATTGTCCTTCTACATCAAATAGGAATGATATAGACAGTGGATCCAATGAAGAACCTGAAGATGATTTATCTGAAAAGGCTCCTTCCAGATATGTTCAGAAGAATCATCCAGAATCTCAGATTTTGGGAGATAAGGCATCAGGTGTACAAACAAGAAGGACTCTTGTAGGATCCTCTAGCTATCTGGCATTTCTATCCACCATTGAACCACACAATGTTAATCAAGCTAGCAAAGATGAATGTTGGGTTCAAGCCATGAATGAAGAGCTTGATCAAATTGAAAAAAATGACACTTGGGAATTAGTACCAAGACCTCATAACAAAAATGTTATTGGAACTAAATGGATATTCAAAAACAAGTTAAATGAAAATGGGGATGTCATAAGAAATAAAGCTAGACTTGTTTGCAAAGGGTATACTCAACAAGAAGGTATAGACTTTGAAGAAAATTTTTCTCCTGTAGCTAGACTTGAAGCCATAAGAATGTTTCTTGCTTTTTAAAGTTTTCAACAAATCAAAGTTTATCAAATGGATGTTAACCGCATTTCTCAATGGTGATCTAGAAGAAGAAGTTTATATAGAACAACCGTAAGGATTCATTTTGGGAAATCATGAAAATCTTGTTTGTACAAGGATTTTCAAAGGGGTCTGCTGATAGCAACTTATATACAAAAGTTGAAAATGATAAACTATTGATTGTGGTTGTATATGTTGATGATATCATTTTTGGGAGTAATGAAGAATCTTTGAGTCAAAAATTTGCTTCCGTCATGCAGCAAGAATTTGAAATGTCCTTACTTGGAGAACTAACATTCTTTCTTGGCTTACAAGTGCATCAAACTGCAGATGGTATATTCCTATCACAAGCAAAATATCTTAAGCAAATTCTGAAGAAGTATGGCATGGAAGAATGCAAACCCGTAAGTACACCAATGATAACCGGATGCAATCTCAGTTCTCATGATGATTCTCCCACGGTGAATCAACCAGAATACAGATCAATGATAGGAAGTCTACTTTATCTCACTGGAACTAGACCAGACATTATGCATGCAGTTGGGATTGTTGGACGATTCCAAGCTAATCCAAAAGAATCTCACCTTCAGGCTGTGAAAAGAATTTTCAAATATCTTCAAGGAACTCAAGACCTTGGTCTATGGTATCCAAAGGATGTTGATCTTACTCTTCATGCTTACACTGATGCAGATTGGGCTGGAAGTGTTGATGATCGGAAAAGCACTAGTGGTGGTGCATTCTATATGGGACCCTGGTTAGTATCTTGGTTCAGCAAGAAGCAAAATTCTATTGCCTTATCTACAGCAGAAGCAAAATATGTGGCTGCCGCATCTTGTTGCACTCAACTCCTTTGGATGATGCAAACCTTACAAGTTTTTCAAATCAAATGCACTCCTCCTGTCCCCATTAAGTGTGACAATACAAGTGCCATCAGTATTTCAAAGAATCCTGTTATGCATTCAAAGACCAAGCACATTCCCATCAAGTATCACTTCTTACGTGAACAAGTGCTTGAGAAAACGGTGAAGTTGGAGTATGTTCCCTCCAAAGAACAAGTTGCTGATATCTTTACCAAACCTCTGCCCAGGGAAGCGTTTGAGTATCTAAGCAGAAGTTGGGAGTGTTCTCTGCCAGTCAAAAGAACAACTGGTGATAAATTTAGAAGATATATTGATACTGGTTTCATGAAAACAGCGCCCGCGGTATACGAGTTCCTACGTAAACCTGTGATGGTTGGTTAATGGAAAATTTTGGTTAGTTCAGCTCTTCGAAGACAAGAAATAGTTGCCGTTTGGTATCTCTCCGATAATTTGCATTCTGGTGGTGTTCCCGCTCTCATAATTCTGTTTCTTATGTTTTGATAAAGATGCCTTGATGATTTGTTGGTGAAAGTGTACCAGATGCACAAAACTAAGGGGGAGCCTTTAGTCATTTGGAAAGGTGACCAGGAGCATAGTTTCGTGGGGAGCATTAGCGTTGCTGAGTATAATGCATTGTTGGCATTATGATGATTCTGAAATATGTTCTCTTTCTTGAGGACTTTCTGGTGTTGGTCTTAAATAGTCATTTTTGTAATTTGATGAAAAGTCTTGTTGAGACCCATGATGTAAAATTGTAATATTCAGTCATGTAAGGACTTGTCAAACTTGTAAACCCACTTGGTTGGGTAGCTGAGTCAAATTTTGTAAACCCACTTGGTTGGGTAGCTGAGTCAAATTTGTAAACCCACTTGGTTGGGTACTTGAGTCTCATATGTAAATCCACTTGGTTGGATATTTGATGTGTTATTTTAAAAGAGCAGGTTACAAAGTCATGTACTTTACGAAAATTTGTGTTTAAGATTCAAGATGAACTCAGGGGAGCTTGGTCACTTAAAAAGAGATATATCGTATCCTCACAATGAAGCACCATGAGAGAAAAGGGGGAGAGTATACATGGTCCGCCTTTGCCCCGTATGTCAAAGGGGGAGAGTGACATGGTGTTTCAATATGCTCAAAATGGAGAGAGTGACAAGGTGTCATTGTATTCTTAATGTACCTATCTGTTGTGGTAACCAAACACCATCGTGGTTGCCATCAAGTCCAAAGGGGGAGATTGTTGGCAATATGATGCAGAGTGTTGTCCTTGATGGCAACCCACTGAATGAAGATGAAGACATGCGACTGTTGACATGTGTTGTCCTTGATGGCAATCCACCTGATGACGTTGTTCTTGACCTGATGAGCTTGGTAAATGATGTAAATCTGATGTGATATTATGATGTTGAGTGTTGTCCCTGAAAGGCAACCCATTTGATGAAGATGATGACAACTTACTTGATGAAGTTGTGCTTGATAGAATATGTTCTTGATGAGCTAAATATGATGTATCTACAGTATGTACAGAAGGCAGTGAAGAAAGGAACTCAGCATGTACTAAATCCATGATGAAAAGAGTATGTTTCAAGGCATACGCGGATATGTCTAGGGGAAGTCGCGTATGCACGCAGGAAACAACGTTCCAAGTCGCGTATGGGCAAAAGCGCTCATAATGTATTGTTTTGGCTCATGGTATTGTTAGGCTCATGGTATTGAAGGCTCATGGTATTGTTGGGCTCATGGTATTAAAGGCTCATGGTATTGTTTTGGCTCATGGTATTGAAAAAAGGGTAAACCTATATAAGGAGAAGAATTTCATTATGCAAATCATGAGTGTGGGTGCAAGATGTCTGAGCTTGAATGAATACTTCTCTCTGAAGTAGATCTGAATGGAAAGGGTTACACTTGAATGATAAATCTGAATGTAAGATGCACCAATGATGAAGAAGGAGATCTAGATCTGAAATATACTTGTATTTGCTAGATCTGTTTATGGAAGGCGTAGATCTGAAATGAGGCGAACATCTGTCTGAAGTAAAAAGGGTAAATCTGAACTGAATGTCTGATCTGAAGAAGTATGCTGCTCTATGATGATTGAAGATCTATACGCTACTTTGCCGCAGAGGAAGCGCGTATATACGCGGCTTCGCTGAAGAGAAAGCGCGTATGCGCAGTGAAATGTATACAGAGGTATACGCTGGTTTGTGTGGACGGAAGCGCGTATATACGCGACATCAGTAAAGGGAAAGCGCGTATGAAAACTAGGGTTTGCTAAAGCAAGGGGTATGAAATATCTAATCTGTTCTGATGTGTTTCTGCTATCTGATCTGTGTTGATAAGTATTTGTTGGTGATGTATGTTTGTGCTTGAAAGTATGGAAAGGGTTCAGTTTGAAAATATGATGAAATGTGGCCTGCAAGTTTTGTTCTATTGAAGTTGTTGGATCCAGTGTGAAAATTGATGAAACGTGGTCCAAGGTGTCGAGGGCACAGAGCTTTCTACTGGGGGTCTGTGCCTCCTCCTGTGAGGTCGGTAAACCAGACCGGGGTCGTAGCTCCTTCCGTGAGGAGGTCAGTAAACGAGATCAGGTGGTTGGAGCTCCCTTCCCCAGGAGAGGCTGGTAAACGAGCGCAGGTGGGTGCCTGCGTGCTGGTAGGAGTCTGCACTAGCACATATGTTGTAAGATGTTTTCTCTATAATAAAATATTGAAGGCTGAGCAACAGCAGCGGTGGTTTTCTCCTGACTTGGGTTTCCACCCAAAAATCCTGGTGTTCATGTGTGATGCTTTGTGTGATGGTTTACTCTGTTCTTACTGCATATGTTTACTGTTTATTAAACATCCGATGAATGAATGATGGAATGATTTAAGAGAAGATCTAATAACATAATTAGATATCTGTGAATACGTGAGTTTCATAAAGGGTATCCGCGTATATACGCGAGTCTGGTTCAGGAAAGTAGCGTATGGGTTTTAAAGGAATGAAAAAGTAAATAAGATTTGAATATGCTGTAAATACCGACCACCCCCCCCGCATTTTTCCCAACAGTGAGGATTTGTGAGCCCGCCGTCGATTTTCTTCTCTCCAAATACCAGCTTGTCAAGTTTCCCTTTGTTTTAAAATGTTTTTCTATTGAAAGTGCATCAAAAGCAGGCTAGTTTAGAAGTACTTACCTGATCTTAGATTACTTTTATTTCTTTCTTAAGTGTATGTCAAAAGAAGGCTAATTTAGAAGTACTTGCCTGATCTTGGGCTACTCTTTGTTCTTCATCTGTTTAATTCCCCTTCTTATTGTTTCATTTCATTCCATAAATCAAACTTTGAAGAGATCCTTGGACATAGATGACCTACCCCATAGACCACTCTTAAACCTTGATTGTTTCAATTAAACCCTATTATGACTCCATAGTCCAATGGACTAAAACCTGCAATTAACTATCTTCTTGGCCAAATCTTGTTCTATTTTCTTGCAACTTCACACCTTTGAAACTATTTTCATTTAGAACTTTCCACCTCAAATAATAATCATGCTCAACCATCCAAAAACAAAACAAAACCCTCGGCCTTCATAACTAGCCTAATATCATTACCCAAGAATTCAAATACAAATCTATCTTTGCACTTATTAGAGAAATCCCTCTCCGGATTCAGGAGGGCTAGATCCTAGAATCCCAAAGTGGTTGAAACGATGTTGTTTCTATGATTGGACTTTGCCAATCTTGCTAATTACAGATTCCTAACATTTCTGGCGACTCCACTGGGGATCATTGAGTTATTATATTGTTGAATAATCTCTGGTTCTCCTTAAAATTTTATACAAACATTGTTTAGTGAGTAAAAAGTAGCCTTTTCCAGCACTACCAAGAAATGGTAATCATGATGGAGCTTGTTTGAATCAGTGACAAACAAGGCAAAACCTAGGATTATCATAAGAGTTTGTCTAACCTTGAAAGATTAGCTGGCTTAGCCATAAGAGTAGACTGTCTTTGTCTCATAACCGTAGCTAAGTTTTGAAACAAAGTTAGGACATTCTTAGAAACCACACAACTAAAAAATAACTCAGAAAACCCAAAAATATTTCAGATTAGTATCCAATAAACATGGTAGTGGACCATAAAATGTTTTACCTCTGAAAAAGAGCTAAAAATTTCCACTTGGCGACTCCACAATCCTAAACAAACCTTAAGACTCCACTGG
Organism: Pinus albicaulis; assembly: GCA_034641835.2. NCBI lineage: Eukaryota > Viridiplantae > Streptophyta > Pinopsida > Pinales > Pinaceae > Pinus > Pinus albicaulis. The sequence continues at coordinate 968,027,126 of CM076574.1, forward strand.
GAAGAACCCTTATCATTGTAATATCATTCAAACTCAGTTAGAGGAATGTAGGATCAAAATTTGTGTAAACAGATTAGTTGACCTTTTAAAGACTGTCATACCTGGTTGAACATTTCTTGTTTATTTGGGTCTTAAAAACACAACATAGTGGCTCCTAGAAAGATTCATACTAGAGCCTACCCTGACCCAGATCCACCTGAGATAGTTGATAACCCAGAAATTATCCTTAGGAAGTATCCTAAGATAAAATTATACACTGTTTTCAGATGACCCTTGAGAGCTAGTTCAGTTCCTGAAAATCTGTCAGCTCTACAACAATCACAAGTTGACTTAGTAAATCCCTTTAGAACTAGGTCTCTTGATGATTTAGATCAGTTAGATTGTGAGGCTTCACTTTCATCTCCTGAAACAAGTGAACATCCTGGTAGTAGAGAAACAACACCTCCTTATTTACATTTCCTTCACAACTTAGGTGTCTCTCATCCAAGATCAGCTCAACAATCTACTCCTGGTCCATCCACTTCTGCTCACCCTACATCCATTGTCCAAACCACTCCACTTCAGCCCACTTTTCCTACTGTTAATTCATCTCTTGTGAATCCACCCCCACCACATATCATGGCAGCATGGTATGCTCCCTTAGTCCTTCCTGTTCCATTAGTCAATCTTCCACAGGACTATCAGTCCAAAATTCCATTGTATGATGCTAGTAATGCTACAATGACATCACAACATGTGGATAAGATGAATGACTACTTCGACATAAATGAAATTGATGATGATTCTATCAAGCTTAGATTATTTGCTCAGAGTATAGGGGGAGAAGTAAGAAAATGGTTTAAAGGCTTAACCCCCCATAGTATCAATGATCTCCAAGCCTTCCATAAAACATTATTAAACAAATGGGAAGTGAAAAAGAATCCTCTCCAAGTCCTTTATGATTACAAGAATCTCCATAGAAACACTGGGGAAAGTGTGCAAGCTGACTGCACCCGATTTAACAGTGTGTACAATGCACTTTCCCCGTATCTAAAACCTCCACAAGGCTCAGCTCTAAACAATTTTCCTGAAGGGTTTGACCCCGAGATGGCCTATCAGCTAAGATAGAGAGATCCTGTAACTCTTGAAGAGATGCAAAAAGGTGCTATTTCTGTGGAAGTCAACTTGATGGAGAAGAGAGAAATAATGAAAAATGAGAAGAGAGTGTCCTTTAGAGAAGAAAATACACCCTCTACTTCCAACTCAAAGATGGAGAGAATGATGGAGGAGATGATGAAGAAAATGAGAATCCTTGAGAGAGCATAAGCCAGTCAAAACCAAACGTCTCCTCAAAACGAAAACCAGAACCAGAATCAGAATTTTAGAAGGAACCAACCTCCAAACAGACCTAGGGGAGATGATCAACAGATCACTCCTCCCTTTCATCAAAACTATGTAAGTGAGGTTGAGGAAACAGGTGAAATAACAGAGGAAGATGATATCAACATGCTGGGGGTAGATAATGATGACTTTGAGATTCATTATGATAGAAAACAAGGTCTATACACACCTTATGATGACAAAAGAGATGATGATGAATATTATTATCAAGACATGGAAATTTTCATCATAGAGTCTCAAAGAGATTATGACCTTAGAAGCAAAACTAGTCAACAAACCTCCAACAACAAAACCTCTGACAAATCTTCACAAAACGGCACTGCAACCAAGCCTAAAGTTGTCAAAAAAAAGGATAAAACAATAGCTATGAATTCTGATAATGGTAAAGAGAAAGGCACTCAAAACAATGATAAACAGAGTGTGGACGTTGGCAGTACTAACACTTCAGCTAGTACTTATGTTAAAACAATTTCGTCAAATGTAAATAGGACAAATCAGCAAACATACTTTGTTGATAGAGTGACAGCTAGTAAGGCTGAGACAAGTACTTCAAAGAATCAAATTCCTTTTAGCCTGGAGCAGGAAATTTCAAAAATCAAAATCTATTTTCCCTTGACTGAGTTAGCTTCGCAAAATGTATATAGGACCCAAATTTTGAAGGCTTTAAATATTGAAGAGAACAATGACACAGTCAATCTGAATGATGATCAACCAGAGCTTATTTTTGGTCCAAATATTGGAGTTATGTATCAAGAGGGACCTGTTCCTCCCTTTTATGTAAGTTTAAATGTTCATGACAAGATTTTTCATAATGCTATGCATGATTCTGGGGCTTCTCATAATTTAAGGCCTAAAGCTGTAATGGAGAGCCTTGGTTTAGAAATCACCAGAACTTATAAAAACCTTTACTCCTTTGACTCAATCAGAGTAAAATGTTTGGGATTAATTAAAGACCTCTGTGTTAATTTAGCCCAGATTCTAGCCAAATGCTTAGTAATGGATATTTTTGTGGCTGATGTACCCCCAAATTATGGAATTCTATTATCAAGATCTTGGGGGGCTAGGTTACAAGGGACTATGCAAATGGACATGACCTATGTGACTATCCCTGTTTTCAATCAGACCAGAAGACTTTACAGGGAATCCCATATGCAATACACAGTTACAAGCCAATACAGACCACAAAACTCTCCTCTGTATTCTGTAAATACAGGCCTTGATTCTTTTATTCTGTTTAACGATGAAACACTCAGTGAAAAATTCACTTTAAATGAACTAATGGTCGATAGGGAGGAGGAGGAACACAACACATCAGTGTCACAATAGTTTGCTGCATTTTAAAATATTATCAAACCCAACACAGGCCTTGAGCTACAAGTCATGCGTCCATTGCTCTTAAACCTGGACAATCAAGAAAACCACCCTCAACACAACGAAAAACCTACGGAGTTGAAACAAATCCAAGTAAGTGCTGATATTCAAGAAACATCCAAAATCAATTTAGTTGGAGAGGACAGACACCAAAAGGACGAAATCGAAAATACTCCTCTGTGGAGTATGTATTTTGATGGGGCATGCACTAGAACTAACGCAGGTGCAGGTGTCTGGATCTGCAACACTAAAAACAAACATACAAAATGCATTTCCTATAAGTTAAACTTTCAATGTTCTAACAACATAGTGGAATATGAATCCCTGCTTTTAGGCTTACATCTATTGAAAAAGCTAGGAGCCAAAAGAGTTAAAGCGTATGGGGATTCAGAGTTAGTCATCAGGCAAGTCAATGGGGAGTATAATGAAAATCATCCCAGACTTAAGGCCTACCGAAACAATGTCGTGGACCTTTTAAGAAATTTCAAGGAGTCCCAACTGATTTTTTTCCCAAGGAAAAGAAATATTGCGGCCCACAATTTAGCTTTTGCAGCTAGAACATGCTTAATGCCATATGACACCAAATACTGCACAACTTAGATAAAATTCAGGCCAGCCATTCCTAACAATGACAAATATTGGCAATTTTTCTATGGGGACAAAAAAATAGAAGACTTCATGCAATTCAGAAATGAATTCGAACTACATATTTCGGACTCAGATAATGAAACAGTCTGTAGTGGAGAAAAATTTTTTGGTGAAGAAGAGTCGTCTCTTGAGCTTGTCAATGTTAATCTTCTGACTAGAAAACGTAAAAACAAAACAGAATTGAATGCAGAGTTACAAACAGAGGAGTTAGAAACTCTGCACTCTAAAGATCATAATTTTCCAAGCGCTCTGGCACCTTTAGAAGAGTTTTTTGATCTTAACGATGTGGCCAAGAAGCCAAAACTAGAACTTGTAGAGACTGAATTGGAAGAGTGCAATATAGGCAGTGAACTTAAACCAATGATGTTTAAACTGTCTAAGACTTTTCTAGCTCACATTAAACTCAAATACATAGAGCTATTTAAGGAATTTTCTGATGTTTTTGCGTGGAGTTACGAAGATCTTAAGTCCTATGACACTAAAATAATACAACACAAAATTCCTCTCAAAGAAAACCAAAAGCCATTCAAGCAGAAACTGCGCAGAATAAACCCTGTTTAGTTGCTTCTCGTTAAGAAGGAAATCAGGAAAATGTATGAAGCTGGTATTATTGTCCCTATTAGATATTCTGAGTGGGTGTCTAATCTGGTGTCAGTTATGAAGAAGATTGGAGAGATCAAGCTTTGTATAGACTTTGGAGACTTAAACAAAGCTTCATTAAAAGACAACTACCATTTACCTAAGATGGATCATATTTTACAACGGGTGGTACTAGAAGAATTTATTTTCTTGATGGCTACTCGGGGTACAATCAGATCTTAGTTCACCCTGCTGATCAATTAAAGACAGCCTTTACTATACCATGGGACACTTTCATGTATGTGAAAATGCCTTTTGGCCTAATGAATGTTGGAGCAACTTTTCAGAGAGCCATGGACATAGAATTCTCGAAAGAACTAGGCTACTTCATCATTATATACCTTGATGATGTTACTGTGTTTTCAAAAACAGATGAAGAGCACTTAGAACATTTAAGAATTTTTTTTGAGAAATGCAGAAAGTTTGGAATATCTTTAAACCCTAAGAAGACACTATTCGGTCTCCAAGAAGGAAAACTTCTAGGGAACATCATTTCAGAGGAGGGTATAAATATAGATCCAAAGAGGATTGAGGTCATATTGGAAATCTCTCATCCTCGAAACATCAAGGAGTTGCAATCTTTCATTGGGAAGATTAACTTTTTGAGAAGGTTCATCCCCAACTTGGTTGAGCTCCTTAGGAATATAACAAACATGTTGAAAAAGGAGCAAGGGTTAAAATGGACCTTGGAAGCAAAGAAGTCCTTTGAGCTAGCGAAACAAGCATTAACCAAAACACCGGTTCTTATAAGTCCTGATTTTTCGAAAGATTTTTATATTTTTTAATTTACATCAGAACATACCATAACTGTTGTCCTTTTACAGAAAAATCCACAAGGTCAAGAGCAACCTATTGCATTCTTTAGCAAGGCATTGAGGGATGCCCCTCTGAAGTATAACATTATGGAGAAGCAAGATTTTTCTTTGGTTAAAGATTTGAAAAAATTCAGAGTATACATCCTTCACTCACACATCATTGCCTTTGTACCAAACTCAGTTGTTAAATACATTCTAACACAGGAACCAGATGGTAAGAGAGGTAAGTGGATTGCTATTATTATTGAATATGATTTAGAGATAAAGCCCACTAAACTCATCAAAGGCCAAGGTCTAGCTAGATTAATGGCTGAATCAAATTTCGAAGTTCTTGATATTAATATGATTGATGCTTTGGATGACCAAGAAGGATTCTCAACTCCCATTGTTGAAGACCATTTTAAGAATTCTCCTTGGTATACTAATATTATTTATGTTTTGCTTAAATTAAATACACCTCTTGGTTTGACAAAAACAAAGGCAAGGTTCCTAAAGTTAAAAGCTGTAAACTATTGCATTATAGATAGATGTCTTTATTGGAAAAATGCAAGTGGTGTATTGCTTTAATTTTTTCCTGAGTATGATGCAAAGAAGGTTAAGCACGAGTTCCATGAAGGAGAGTGTGGAGGTCATTTGTACTGGAAGACAACAGCCAAAAAAATTTTGAGGGCTGGTTTCTATTGGCCTACTCTTTTCCTGATATACACAAGATGATCATTGCCTGTCATAAATGTCAACTTTTTGAAGGCAAAATAAAACTGCTACCCCTACCCCTGCATCCAATCACTGTTGAAGCTCCTTCTCAACAGTGGGTACTTGACTTCATAGGAGAAATACATCCACCATCTTCTTCTTATCATAGATGGATTCTCACTGCCACCGACTATTTCACTAAGTGGATAGACACCATTCCTTGTAGGCAAGCTAATGATTTTTTTATTATAAAATTCATGGAGAATAACATTCTCTCCAGATTTGGCTATCCTACCAAGATCATCATTGATAATGCAACAACATTTGGATCAAAGAAGATGGTTGAATTCTGCCACAGATATCAGATAACATTGGGGCATTCCACGGCTTATTACCCTCAAGGTAATGGACTTGCAAAATCCTCAAACAAGAGTTTAGTGAACATAATCAAGAAACTGTTGGAGGAAAACAAAAATTCTTGGCACACAAAGCTAGTTCATGCACTGTGGGCTGACAGATTGACTTTAAAGAAATCTATTGGTATATCACCTTTCCGACTTGTGTATGGTACTGATGCAATTTTTCCAACTAGCCTTGGTGTACCAGTGATGAAGTTGATTCAAGAGTTTCAAACTGAAGATAATGACATGATCAGAAGAATAAATCAGACAATTCATCTTCAGCAAATCAAAGAGGAGGTTTATAACAAAGCATTGCAGAAGCAGGACAGCATTAAAAATCCTTTTGATAGAAGAAAAAAGGACAACAATTTCAATATTGGGGACAAAGTTTTAAAGTGGGACTCAAGGAGAGAATACAAGGGCAAGCATGGAAAATTTGAAAACTTATGGCTTGGTCCTTATCTCATTCATTCAACTGCTAGTAATAATTCCTCTTTCTTGCAAGAGTTGAATGGAGCAAAATTGTTTGGGGGTCTTGTCAATGGCAGGATGCTTAAGCATTTCTTCTCTTGATCCATGTTATGTTCTGGGAACCTTTTTATTTTTCTTCTCATTATAAATACTTCACCCATCATTGCATTCAAAGTTATAAAAATCAAAAATACAAAAACAAGAAAAAAAATCTAAAAGTGTGCAAGCTCAAATACCACTCCTAAAGAACACACTTCTAGTTAGTCAAACAGCCTAATCTTGACTAATTAGTTTTAAATTTTCTGTTGATAGGATAGTGAATTTTATTTTCCAAACTGTTTAATATTGGCTTATCAGTAGATAGTTTAGGGTAGAAATTAAAGGTTCAAACATGCTCAAAATTTGAACCTAAGTTTCCAAAGAGAATGACTCAAATCTGTTTCAAATTCTAAGTCAAAAAAGATGTAAATCTGGTTCTAATCAGCTCAAAATCTGAACTAGAGGACAAGGAAAGATAGCTCAAACAAAAGTCAAAATAGAGCTGTAAAAAATATGAAGGAAATTCTTTGAAAATTCATATCTTAAGCCTTTCATTTTTTTTTAATTTTCTGGAAAATAATATCTATGTGCAGTTTGTTTTTTATGCCATAGATCAGCAACAAGTTAGACTGTTCAATCCTGACGTGTACGCTTTTGAATTTCTGTTTCAAAATTTAGTGAATAAAATATGTTGGAAAGTTTAATCCCAACAGGTAGTAGATTAGGTAGAGAATCATATGGGCTCAACTGTTTAATCTGAGTCCATAGAGAAATAAGGAGTAGAAATAGATTAGATTTCCTGCTTTCAAAAGAATAAAATGTTGTGAAAAGAGTTTGCCAATCCAAGTGCACTCTAATGAAGAAAAAATGTTAGATCTGTAGGATTGGGTAGGTAGAAAGCTTGTTGATGAAATATCCATTGTTTTTATGGTTTCTAATATGTTTTCAGAGCAAAAGAAGATCATTCAAGGAAAGGAAGGCAACCCAATGGATGAGGCACTGGTCAACCTCCCATAGAATGCAAGTCTAAAGTTCTTGATGCCTTCAAGAAGGCACCATCCCCAAGTGGAGCCACTGTTAGCCACCTATGAAATTTTTTATATCAAAAGGTGGCTAAATCATTTTTTGGAGCCTTCAAGGAAAAAATTTTATTCCAAAAAAGTGTTGTCTCTTGAAGACTCTTGAAGGCCTCATGCCTCTGTCCAAAATCTTCCCTACTATGCCCATTTTACACTCTGGAATTCTGCTAATTTCATGAGAAGAAACTGCTGCAAAATCACCTTTTTTCCCTTTCCTCACTTGAAAAACTAACGTCCATTTTTCTCCTCTTTTCCTCCATAAAATCCTCTATTTTTCATTATTCCCTTCTTCCATTCATGAAAATAATTTTCCATAGTTTAAAGCTCGTTTTCAACTATATCGAAACCCCAAAAATCCATCTAAACATCTTGAAAATGTCCTTAAAAAAAAAGTATCTTGACTATGGGTTTAAACCCCTTTGAGCTAAATCCAAACCATTTTCCCTCCATGTGTGATCAGGAGCTCAAATTTGAGCTTGGGAAAAATCTCAAAAATGAAAGTGCTCAAATTGATTTGGAACCTAAGTGAAGGGATAGGCCTTGGTGATATGATCCCAGTGCCATGAATGACACTCAAATCTGTTACCGTATGAAGAATTTATTACACTTTTAGTGGAGTGGGTCCGGCGGAGCACGGAGGGGCTAGCCCTCCTCCCATGGAACCTCATCATATGACTAGTGTGGGAGCTTAATGTTAAGAGCGCTTAAGGAGCCTAATATCAAGTTTAATATTTAATTAAGCTTCAGTTAACTGGAGTTTAATATGGAAGAGATTCTGGAGGCGCTCCCAAATTGAGGTGGACTTCCACTTTTAGTGGAGTTAACTGGTAGTTGCCCCACATTTAGTGGAGGAAATTGGGGCAAAGTTGTTTTGGTCATAACTTTCTCATTACTCAACCTTTTGGAATTTTTTTTTTTTATTTCATATTTTCTCAGCATTTTGGACTGAATGGCGCAGGTTTTAGAGCCATGGGAGCTCATTTTCAGCCTATTTAGCTTTGGAGAAGCTTTTTGAGCCACTAGGGCCATTTTGGGTTTTGAGTTTGGTTGAGATGTGGTTAACCTTTTTTGGTGAAACAAAAGACATTTTCGACTATTTCCTGCATTCCAGAGCCATTGGAATAGGTCTTAGCTCTTTTTGAAGACTTTCAGAGGCCGAAAACCTTTAGGAGAGTTTTCAGGGCCACCATGGCCATTTTGGGGTTTGAGTTGTTTTGAGTTGTGGTTATCAGTTTGAGGTGAACCAAAGCTCTATTTCAGATAATTTCAACCTTATGAAGTCATTGGAAGTGGTTTAAAATGAATTTTAGGACTTATACAGCCCGAAAAGTTGCAGAGAAGTTCAAAGCACCAAGAGGACATTGATGAAGAAATCAATGTTTATGGTAATCTTTCACTGTTTAGTGAATTTGAAAAGGCATTATTAGATTTTTCCTGCCTTCTGAATCTGTTTATATATTCATATTTGTCTATTGAGACACTTATAATCTTGTATTTCATTTGAGAGCTTTTAATACAAGAGGGCAAGCCCATTTTGGGAGGCTTGATCCGGGAGATGTAGCCCAAGAGTTGGGGTGAAATCCTATATTATATTGCTGTTGTGTTTTGATATTATATTGCTAAATATTGTTGTTGATACCCATGTTAAGTTTCAGCAAAAACAATTACACTTAAGATACATAAACAGTGAAAAGACATACACCATTTGTAAGCTAAATTTCCGCATAATGTCAAGTTTAAAGCAAGATCATTTTAATTAAATCTGAGTGTTTACTTCTATTATTTATTTAGGCAGAGTCTGTAAGAGGGCCAGGTAGCCTTTGGATTCATCCTTTCTTTGAAAGGTGAAATATCCGGTAAATTCCCCTACAGTCTATCTCTGTATTAGAAATATGAAGTTCTCACATTTTCATATTTAAACTTAGAGTATTTTTGCCCTCATTTACATAATTGAAAATGGATACCTTGCACCATTTTCAAGTACCTTCCATTTTCATATCATATGGTATCAAAGCTTGGGTTGAGCATTTTTTATTGTGCAAAAGGTTTTAAAACAGTGTAAGATATTTACTGTTTTATTGGTTGCAAAATGGCTGCTTGAATGAGAAGGGGTCTTTACTGACATTTGGCTAAAACCTTGTCGTTTGATTGAAAGCTTTGAGGACTTTTCTTTGGAAGTTCCTTTTGGTTTTTTTGACCATTTACATAATTTCAACTTCTTCTACAAGTGAAGTTTCCTCCTTCACGAGATTCTTCAATGATGACACAAAGAATGAGTTCTTTAAGGTGAAGGACATGGTGCAGATTTTCCTTGAGGATCAAAGGGAAAGTGTTCAACTTCGTGCACAATTGCTAGCTATGCAGGAAGAGAAAGAAGCCATTCTTCAAATATTGCATGATATGGAGTTGCAGCTTCTTCAAGCTCAAGAAGCTTTGTCCAAGAAAATACCTCATCTTCAGGATGTAAATCATGAGGTAAATCATTCTGATTTGTCTTCAGTTTCCTCTATTGAAAAGTGTGTTGGTTCTTTTGAACAACATACAAGAGGTATTGGGTCCAAATTGATGTTGAAAATGGGCTATCAAGAAGGCAAAGGTTTGGGCAAGCATGCACAAGGCATTGTTGAGCCTATTTGTGTTGTGGAGTGTCCCAAGAATATTGGTCTTGGCTATGAGCAACTTAATGGCGAAGCTTTGAGCACATGCATTCAAGAATGTGATGCAAATTTGAAGAGAACATTTCTCCCAAGTTCTCAATTACATCAATTTCATGATGGCAATCTTCCTTACCATTGTTTGAAGCCTTTGTTGCAGCAAGAAGATGGTAGACATGCAGCTTATGGCAAGCATGCAAAGCAACATAAGAGGATTTCTTGTACATATTGTGGTCGATTTAACCATCATGTTTCGAGATGCTGGATGAGGAAGAAGGCACATAAGAAGCAGATGAAGCAAAGACTACCTTCAAAGAAGGTGCATATGATTTGCACTTTTTTCCAAAAGAAGGGACATGTTGTCTCTCATTGTTGGACTTTGCATCCAACTCGTCGTCCCATGCACATGCAGCAAGAGGACAAAAATATTGGCGAAGGTGGAATCATGGATTCCATTATTGATGTGGAAAGGGAAGTTTCACATGAGGAAAAGTTGCAGCAGCAAAAGTCACCATGGAAGTGGCTTGGTGAGAAGTGGATGGACTTCTTGACACAGTAAGACATACTCCTTTTGTACATATGAAAATTTCGGATGTATGCATGTATTTTATGCTGTAATATCTTGTTTGTTTTGAGCCACCTTAGATCATTGATCAAGGTAGCATTGTACAGTTTCATTCTGTAAATTTCTCGCCAGAAATTTCTGTGTGAGTTCAAGAAAGACAGTTGTGGACAGTTGTGGACAAGCGCATTCAGGAAGGGAAATGTCAAATTCTTTCCATTTGTGGTTCAATTTCATTTGCTTTTCAAGGCAAAAATTTTTGAAGGGCTGAAGAGAAGAGGATTTTTATTCTCTCATTTGTTGTACTACAGTTCAGTTCTTCATTTCAGTAAGCTTTTGGGGACCAAAAGCCTCTCATTTGGGAGGTGTGATCAGGAGCTCAAATCTGAGCTTGGGAAAAAGCTCAAAAATGAAAGTGCTCAAATTGATTTGGAACCTAAGCAATGGGATAGGCCTCGGCAATACGATCCCAACGCCGCAAACGGTTCGAAAATCGGACACCGTATGAAAAAGTGATTGCACTTTTAGTGGAGTGGGTTCGGCGGAGCACGGAGGGGCCAACCCTCCTCCCATGGAACCTCATCATATGACCAGTGTGGGAGCTTAATGATTAAGAGCGCTTAAGGAGCCTAATCTCAAGTTTAATATTTAATTAAGCTTCATTTAAGTGGAGTTTAATATGGCGGAGATTCTGGAGGCGCTCCCAAATTTAGGTGGACTTCCACTTTTAGTGGAGTTAACTGGCAGTTGCCCCACATTTAGTGGAGGAAATTGGGGCAAAGTTGTTTTGGTCATAACTTTCTCATTACTCAACCTTTTGGAACAATTTTTTTTTTGATTTCATATTTTCTCAGAATTTTGGACTGAATGGAATAGGTTTGAGAGCCATTGGAGCTCATTTTCAGCATGTTTAGCTTCAAAGAAGCTTTTTGAGCCACTAGGGCCATTTTGGGTTTTGAGTTTGGTTGAGCTGTGGTTAACCTTTTTTGGTGAAAAAAAAGTCATTTTTGACTACTTCCTACATTCCAGAGCCATTGGAATAGGTCTTAGCTCTGTTTGAAGACTTTCAGAGGCCGAAAACCTTTAGGAGAGTTTTCAGGGCCACCATGGCCATTTTGGGGTTTGAGCTGTTTTGAGTTGTGGTTATCATTTTGAGGTGAACCAAAAATCTATTTCAGATAATTTCGACCTTATGAAGCCATTGGAAGTGGTTGAAAAGGAATTTGAGGACTTCTACAGCCCGAAAAGTTGCAGAGAAGTTCAAAGCACCAGTAGGACATTGATGAAGAAAACACTGTTTATGGTAATATTTCACTATTTAGTGAATTTGAAAAGGCATTATTAGCTTTTTCCTGCCTTCTGAATCAGTTTATATATTCATATTTGTCTATTGAGACACTTACAATCTTGTATTGCATTTGAGAGCTTTTAATACAAGAGGACAAGCCCATTTTGGGAGGCTTGATCCAGGAGATGTAGCCCAAGAGTTGGGGTGAAATCCTATATTATATTGTTGTTGTGTTTTGATATTATATTGCTGAATATTTTTTCTGATACCCATGTTAAGTTTCAGCAAAAACAATTACACTTAAGAACATAAAAAGTGAAAAGACATACACCATTTGCAAGCTAAATTTCCGCATAACGTCAAGTTTAAAGCAAGATCATTTTAATTAAATCTGAGTGTTTACTTCTATTATTTCTTTAGGCAGAGTCTGTAAGAGGGCCAGGTAGCCTCTGGATTCATCCTTTCCTTGAAAGGTGAAATATCCGGTAAATGCCCCTACAGTCTATCTCTGTATTAGAAATATGAAGTTCTCACATTTTCAGATTTAAACTTAGAGTATTTTTGCACTCATTTACATAATTGAAAATGGATACCTTGCACCATTTTCAAGTACCTTCCATTTTTAGATCAATGTGCCCCAGCGCGAGAACCAAGTGCTAAGGTCCTAAGTGCTTATCTCGCCGGAGCAACTCACGGAGCGCATTTTTTTGTGAGTTAAACAAAAACTCCGATGCCGATTAGCCCTGTATATTATAGCCCCCAATCATATTTCATTTCATATAGAAGAAGGCCCTGTAGTCGGGCGCCTATCCACTTTGTATATATAAAACCATCCCGACACATGAAACCTTTGTTTATATTAATTTTGTTGTGTTTTTTGCAGGGTTTTCATATATCATAAAGGTTTTTGCCGGTGCAAAGCTTAATTCGCTCCCCACCATTGATCTTATCTATAGATCGAAAGCCCACAAATCCATCCCCCCGGTGGTCCCCACGGTCACTTACTGTTCAAAAACTGGAGCAGTTTTATTGCACCGCCTTTGTGGGATAAGTTGTTTTCCCCATTTGATCACGATCAATGCCACAGGCCGACACGTGGCCTTAAAAAGTTTTGAAAACCAACTCTCATCGCATGTTAAATTTTGACTATGGGCTCAGCGTGATATTGATGTACGTCGTCCGATCAGAGGTCGACTCATCAGACGGTGATCGCACTTAAAAGAAGATCACGGGATAAACTAAGGCACGATGCATTCCTCAAAACATCTCCACCGTCGATCTGGTCTGCAGATCGACTGCCAACAATCAGTCACCCTATTCCCCACGTCGACGACAGCAGTCAGCGGTCCCACAGAACCGGTGGTCCCAACGCCTAGTCAACATCCACGCAACAGCAACTGATTGGAGCGGATCTTGTTTGGTTGCTCACAGGGTCGTGAAATCCGGACCCGGGGAACTTTATATGGTGGATTTCATAAAATTTAGGGTCACAAACACCCTGATGTCAGCAAGCTCCTTTTGTGACCCGAAATGGTTATAAATATTGGTTTTATCAAAAGTTTTGAAGTATGGATATATTATTTGGTAAGGGTGATTATATGGTTTTTCCATTATATACTTAAGAAAGGCCGAAGGCTGGGGTTTAATTCTGATGCCTTCGATTCTTTAGAAAAGGCCATCCATGGGTTCAAATTTCCACGCCTCATCAATACTCCAAAGGCACTGATGCCTCACGATCCCTGCGCAGCACTGCAAACTGATGAAACATAGTAAATACATCAAAATCAAAGAGTATCAGTGTCGAAGACAGAACGCACCAGAATGGAAGATTGAAGACAGATCTAGTGGGGATTATAGCTAATATTGATTATCAAAAGCCTAATCCTCCCAATTAAGACACAGTTAAAAGAAAATCATAAGTGTTTTATCAGAAAGGAAAGCCTCCACCACCACATCTAAGGCAAATTGATTCCTCCCAGCTACCACAGTGCCACCCGTGCCTCAAAAGCATTCAAACAGAGGCCGAAGTTATTGATCAAGATCAGATATTTTCCTCATCAGATCCAGAGAGTTAATTCTGAAAATAAACTTAATGAAAAAATATCAGCAGAGTTACTTTAACATAACACAGAGCCTCAAAAGTAAACAAAGCTCCCGTCGAGCTTAATCTTAGACGTAAAACAATTAATACAGACATAAAAGATCTGTAAAATTCTCCATTGAGCCCCACAAAGGCCAAGAAGTCATTAATCTGTATTAATTATCTTGGTAGATATTTTATCAAATCCCACCTCCTCATTCTTCTATAAATACTAATAGAGAAGATGAGAGAGGGGTTGGTTGCAAAACTTTGAAATATACTTGAGCTGAAACTTCTGATTGTAAATAGTATTCACTGGCTCTTGGAGCTTTGCTTGTAATATATAAGTTAGTCTGGGAAGTGTAGATGATTGTTAAACTAAAGCATTGGACTTAAAAGCTGTAACTCGTTTGGAGCATCAATACAAGCTGATTTATGGGATCCTGGTATATGTCGACGGTGATGTTATTTCTTATTGTAAATTGTTATTTTATTTTTGTTTTCACTGTGTTCATCTTCTCTTATAAAGAACAACATTCATAGAGTTAGGACCTACTGTATATCAGTAACCTTCTCTGATTGAAAATCTTTATCTAAATGTTTTCTTCCGACCTGTGTTATTTGGAAATGATTTAATTTAGTTTAAGCAGTAGGAATGTTGGTGTTCCCCCATATTCCTATTCAGCTAATTGTTATTCTTAAATGTTATTTTTAGTATGTGTTAGGTAGAGATGAACTAAGGAAGATATGGTGAGCCCTGGACCTAGTTTTATCCCAAAAGAATGTCTGAAATTTTCCCATGGAATGTGTCAAAAGCTGGCTAGTTTCGAAGTACTTACCAGATCTTAGGCCATTCTCTATTATCTTCCACATGACTATCAGTCCAAAATTCCATTGTATGATGCTATTAATGCTACAACGACATCACAACATGTGGATAAGATGAATGACTACTTCGACATAAATGAAATTGATGATGATTCTGTCAAGCTTAGATTATTTGCTTAGAGTCTAGGGGGAGAAGTAAGAAAATGGTTTAAAGGCTTAACCCCCCATAGTATCAATGATCTCCAAGCCTTCCATCAAATATTCTTAAACAAATGGGAAGTGAAAAATAATCCTCTCCAAGTCCTTTCTGATTACAAGAATCTCCATATAAACACTAGGGAAAGTGTGCAAGCTTACTGCACTTGATTTAATAGTGTGTACAATGCACTTTCCCCAGATCTAAAACCTCCACAAGGCTCATCTCTAAACAAGTTTCCTGAAGGGTTTGACCTCTAGATGGCCTATCACCTAAGAGAGAGAGATCCTGCAACTCTTGAAGAGATGCAAAAAGGTGCTCTTTCTATGGAAGTAAACTTGATGGAGAAGAGAGAAACAATGAAAAATCAGAAGAGAGTGTCCTTAAGAGAAGAAAATACACCCTCTACTTCCAAGTCAAAGATGGAGAGAATGATGGAGCAGATGATGAAGAAAATGAGCATCCTTAAGAGAGCACAAGCCAGTCAAAACCAAACTGCTCCTCAAAACAGAAACCAGAACCAGAATCAAAATTTTAGAAGGAACCAACCTCCAAACAGACCTAGGGAAGATGATCAACATATCACTCCTCCCTTTCATCAAAACTATTTAATTGAGGTTGAGGAAACAGGTGAAATAACAGAGGAAGATGATATCAACATGCTGGGGGTAGATAATGATTACTTTGAGATTCATTATGATAGAAAACAAGGTCTATACACACCTTATGATGACAAAAGAGATGATGATGAAGATTATTATAAAGACATGGAAAATGTCATCATAGAGTCTAAAAAAGAATACGACCTTAGAAGCAAAACCAGTCAACAAACCTCCAACAACAAAACCTATGACAAATCTTCACAAAACGACACTACAACCAAGCCTAATTTTGTCAAACAAAAGGATAAAATAGTAGCTGTGAATTCTGATAATGGTAAAGAGAAAGGCACTCAAAACAATGATAAACAGAGTACGGACGTTGGCAGTACTAATAGTTCAGCTAGTAATCATGTGAAAACAATTTCGTCAGATGTAAATAGGACAAATCAGCAAACAGACTTTGCTGATAGAGTGATAGCTAGTAAGGCTGTGACAATTACTTCAAAGAATCAAATTCCTTTCAGCCTGGAGCAGGAAATTTCAAAAATCAAAATCTTTGTTCCCTTGACTGAGTTAGCTTCCCAGAATGTATATAGGACCCAAATTTTGAAGGCTTTAAATATTGAAGAGAACAATGACACAGTCAATCTGAATGATGATCATCCAGAGCTTATTTTTAGTCCAAAGATTGGAGGTATGTATCAAGAGGGACATGTTCCTCCCTTTTATCTAAGTTTAAATGTTCATGACAATATTTTTCATAACGCTATGCATGATTCTGAGGCTTCTGATAATTTAATGCCTAAATATGTAATGGAGAGCCTTGGTTTAGAAATCACCAGACCTTATAAAAACCTTTACTCCTTTGACTCGATCAGAGTAAAATGTTTGGGATTAATTAAAGACCTTTGTATTAACTTAGCCCAGATTCCAGCCAAATGCTTAGTAATGGATATTGTTGTGGCTGATGTGCCCCCAAAGTATGGAATGCTATTATCAAGATCTTAGGGGGCTAAGTTACAAGGGACTATGCAAATGGACATGACCTATGCGACTATCCCTGTTTTAAATCAGACCAGAAGACTTTACAGGGAATCCCATATGCAATACACAGTTACAAGCCAAGACAGACCACAAAACTCTCCTCTGTATTATGTAAATATAGGCCTTGATTCTTTTATTTTGTTTAACGATGAAACACTCAGTGAACAAGTCACTTTAAATGAACTAATGGCTGATAGGGAGGAGGAGGAACAAAACACATCAATGTCACAACAGTTTGCTGCATTTGAAAATATTAGCAAACCCAACACAGGCCTTGAACTACAAGACATGCATCCATTGCTCTTAAACCTGGACAATCAAGAAAACCACCCTCAACATAGCGAAAAACCTGCGGATTTGAAACAAATCCAAGTAAGTGCTGATATTCAAGAAACATCCGAAATCACTTTAGTTGGAGAGGACAGACACCGAACGGACGAAATCGAAAATACTCCTCTGTGGAGTATGTATTTTGATGGGGCATGCACTAGAACTAACGCGGGTGCAGGTGTCTGGATCTGCAACACTGAAAAAAACCATACAGAATGCATTTCCTATAAATTAAACTTTCAGTGTTCTAACAACATAGCGGAATATATATCCCTGCTTTTAGGCTTATATCTATTGAAAAAGTTAGGAGCCAAAAGAGTTAAAGCGTATGGGGATTCAGAGTTAGTGATCAAGCAAGTCAATGGGGAGTATAACGCAAATCATCCCAGACTTAGGGCCTATTGGAACGATGTCGTGGACCTTTTAAAAACTTTCAAGGAGTCCCAACTGATTTTTGTCCCAAGGAAAAGAAATATTGCGGCCCACAATTTAGCTTTTGTAGCTAGAACATGCTTAACGCCATATGACACCAAAGATTTCACAACTCAGATAAAATTCAGGCCAGCCGCTCCTGACAACGAGAAATATTGGCAAGTGTTCGACGGGGACAAACAAATAGAATAATTCATGCAATTCAGAAATGAATTCGAACTACACATTTTGGACTTAGATTATGAAACAGTCTGTAGTGGAGAAAATTTTCTCGGTGAAGCAAAGCCGTCTCCTGAGCTTGTCAATGTTAATCTTCTGACTAGCAAACTTAAAAACAAAACATAATTGAATGTAGAGTTAGAAAATCTTCACTCTAAAGATCAGAATTTGCCAAGCGGGTTGGCACCTTTAGAAGAGTTGTTTGATCTTAACGATGTGGCCAAGAAGCCAAAACTAGAACCTGTAGAGACTAAAGTGGAAGAGTGCAATATAGGCAGTGAACTTAAACCAATGATGATTAAACTTTCTAAGAATTTACTAGCTCACATTAAACTCAAATACATAGAGTTGTTTAAGGAATTTTCTGATGTTTTTGCATGGAGTTACGAATATCTTAAGTCCTATGACACTGAAATAATACAGCACAAAATTCCTCTCAAATAAAACCAAAAACCATTCAAGCAGAAACTGCACAGAATAAACCCTGTTCAGCTACCTCTGGTTAAAAAGGAAATCAGGAAAATGTATGAAGCTGGTAGTATTGTCCCTATTAGATATTCTGAGTGGGTGTTTAATCTGGTGTCAGTTAGGAAGAATACTGGAGAGATCAGGCTTTGTATAGACTTTAGAGACTTAAACAAAGCTTCATTAAAAGACAACTACCATTTACCTAAGATGGATCATATTTTACAACGGGTGGTACGGTCTAGAAGAATTTCTTTTCTTGATGTCTACTCGGGGTACAATCAGATCTTAGTTCACCCTGTTGATCAATTAAAGACAACCTTTACTGCACCATGGGGCACTTTCATGTATGTGAAAATGCATTTTGGCCTAATGAATGTTGGAGCAACTTTTCAGAGAGCCATGGACATAGCATTCTCAGAAGAACTAGGCTACTTCATCATTATATACCTTGATGATGTTACTGTGTTTTCAAAAACAGATGAAGAGCACTTAGAACATTTAAGAAAAGTTTTCGAGAAATGAAAAAAGTTTGGAATATCTTTAAACCATAAGAAGACACTATTCGGTCTCCAAGAAGGAAAAATTCTAGGGCACATCGTTTTAGAGGAGGGTATAAAGATAGGTCCAAAGAGGATTGAGGCCATATTGCAAATATCTCATCCTCGAAACATCAAGGAGGTGAAATATTTCATTTGGAAGATTAAATTTTTGAGAAGGTTCATCCCCAACTTGGCTGAGCCCCTTAGGAATATAACAAACATGTTGAAAAAGGAGCAAGGGATAAAATGGACCTTGGAAGCAAAGAAGTCCTTTGAGCTGGTGAAACAAGCGTTAACCAAAACGCCAGTTCCTATAAGTCCTGATTTTTCAAAATATTTTTATATTTTTTCCTTTGCATCAGAACATACCATAGCTGTTGTCCTTTTACAGAAAAATCCACAAGGACAAGAGCAGCCTATTGCATTCTTTAGCAAGGCATTGAGGGATGCCCCTCTGAAGTATAACATTATGGAGAAGCAAGCTTTTGATTTGGTTAAAGCTTTGAAAGACTTCAGAGTATACATCCTTCACTCACACATCATTGCCTTTGTCCCAAACTCAGTTGTTAAAGACATTCTAACACAGGAACCAGATGGCAAGAGAGGTAAGTGGATTGATGTTATTCTTGAATACGATTTAGAGATAAAGCCCACTAAACTCATCAAAGGCCAAGGTCTAGCTAGATTAATGGCTGAATCAAATTTCGAAGTTCTTGATATTAATATGATTGATGCTTTGGATGACCAAGAAGGATTCTCAACTCCCATTGTTGAAGACCATTTTAAGAATTCTCCTCGGTATACTAATATTATTTATTTTTTTCTTAAATTAAATACACCTCCTGGTTTGACAAAAACAAAGGCAAGGTTCCTAAAGTTAAAAGCTGGAAACTATTGCATTGTAGATAGATGTGTTTATTGGAAAAATGCAAGTGGTGTATTGCTTAAATGTTTTCCTGAGTTTGATGCAGAGAAGGTTAAGCACGAGTTCCATGAAGGAGAGTGTGGAGGTCATTTGTACTGGAAGACAACAGCCAACAAAATTTTGAGGGTTGGTTTCTATTGGCCTACTCTTTTTCCTGATATACACAAGATGATCATTGCCTATCATAAATGTCAATTTTTTGATGGAAAAATAAAACTGCTACCCCTACCCCTGCATCCAATCATTATTGAAGCTCCTTCTCAATAGTGGGGACTTGACTTCATAGGATAAATAAATCCACCATCTTCTGCTCAGCATAGATGGATTCTAATTACCACCGACTATTTCACTAAGTGGATAGAAGCCATTCCTTGTAGGCAAGCCAATGATTTTGTTATTATAAAATTCATGGAGAATAACATTCTCTCTAGATTTGGCTGTCCTACCAAGATCATCACTGATAATGCAACAGCATTTGGATCAAAGAAGATGGTTGAATTCTGCCACGGATATCAGATAACATTGGGGCATTCCACGGCCTATTACCCTCAAGGTAATGGACTTGAAGAATCCTCAAACAAGAGTTTAGTGAACATAATAAATAAACTGTTGGAGGACAACAAAAAGTCTTGGCATACAAAGCTAGTTCATGCACTGTGGGATGACAGATTGACTTTAAAGAAATCTATTGGTATATCACCTTTCCAGCTTGTGTATGGTACTGATGCAATTTTTCCAACCAACCTTGGTGTACCAGTGATGAAGTTGATTCAAGAGTTGCAAACTGAATATAATGACATGATCAGAAGAATAAATCAGACCATTCATCTTCAACAAATCAGAGAGGAGGTTTATAACAAATAATTGCAGAAGCAGGACAGCATTAAAAAGCCTTTTGACAGAAGAACAAAGGCCAACAATTTCAATATTGGGGACAAAGTTTTGAAGTGGGGCCCAAGGAGAGAAGACAAGGGCAAGCATGTAAAATTTGAAAACTTATGGCTTGGCCCTTATCTCATTTATTCAGCTACTGGTAATAATGCCTATTTCTTGCAAGAGTTGAATGAAGCAGAATTGTTTGGGGGTCCTGTCAATGGCAGGATGCTTAAGCATTTCTTCTCTTGATCCATGTTATGTTCTGGGAGCATTTTTATTTTTATTCTCATTATAAATAATTCACCCATCATTTCATTCAAACTTATAAAAATAAAAAATACAAAAAACAAAGAAAGAAAGAAAAGAGGGCAGATTGTAAAAACAAGAAAGGTACAACCCCGTACCAAAAAGAGAAACAAATCTGAAAGTGTGCAAGCTCAAATGTCACTCCTAAAGAACACACTTCTAGTTAGTAAAACAGCCTAATCTTGACTAATTAGTTTTAAATTTTCTGCTGATAGGATAGTGAATTCGATTTTCCAAACTGTTTAATCTTGGCTTATCAGTAGATAGTTTAGGGTAGAAATTAAAGGTTCAAACATGCTCAAAATATGAACCTAAGTTTCCAAAGAGAATGACTCAAATATGTTTTAAATTCTAAGTCAAAAAAGATGTAAATATGGTTCTAATCAGCTCAAAATATGAACCAGAGGACAAGGAAATATAGCTCAAACAAAATTCAAAACAGAGCTGTAAAAAAGATGAAGGAAATGCTTTGAAAATTCAGATCTTAAGCCTTCCATTTTTTATTTAATTTAATGAAAAATAATATCTATGTGCAGCTTGTTTTTTATGCCATAGATCAGCAACAAGTTAGACTGTTCAATCCTGACTTGTATGCTTTTGAATTTCTGTTTTAGAATTTAGTCAATAAAATCTGTTGGATAGTTTAATCTCAATAGGTAGTAGATTAGGTAGAGAATCATATGGGCTCAACTATTTAATCTGAGTCCATGGAGAAATAAGGAGTAGAAATAGATTAGATTTCCTGCTTTCAAAAGAATAAAATTTTGTGAAAATATTTTGCCAATCCAAGTGCACTCTAATGAAGAAAAAATGTTAGATCTATAGGATTGGGTAGGTAGAAAGCTTGTTGATGAAATATCCATTGTTTTTATGGCTGCTGATATGTTTTCAGAGCAAAAGAAGATCATTCAAGGAAAGGAAGGCAACCCAATGGATGAGGCACTGATCAGCCTCCCAGAGAATGCAAGTCTGCATTTCTTGATGCCTTCAAGAAGGCACCATCCCCAAGTGGAGCCACTATTAGCCACCTATGAAATTTGTTATAGCAAAAGGTGGCTAAATCATTTTTTGGAGCCTTCAAGGAACAAATTTTATTGCAAAAAGGTGTTGTCTCTTGAAGAATCTTGAAGGGTTCATGCCTCTATCCAAAATCTTCCCTACTGTGCCCATTTTACACTCTAGAATTCTGTTGATTTCATGAGAAGAAAATACTGCAAAATCACCTTTTTTCCCTTTCCTCACTTGAAAAACTAACCTCCATTTTGCTCCTCTTTTCCTCCATAAAAATCCTCTATTTTTCATGATTCCCCTTCTTCCATTCATGAAAATAATTTTCCATAGTTTAAAGCTCTTTTTGAACTCTATTGAAACCCCCAAAATCCATCTAAACATATTGAAAATATCCTGAAAAAAAAAAAAAAAAAAAAAAAAAAAAAAAAAAAAAAAAAAAAAACAAGTATCTTGACTATGGGTTTAAACCCCTTTGGGCTAAATCCAACTATTTTCCCTCCATGTGCCCCAGCACTAGAATCAAGTGCTAAGGTCCTAAGCGCTTATCGCGTTGGAGAAACTCACGAAGCGTATTTGTTTGTGCATTAAACAAAAACTTTGATGCCGATTAGCCCTGTATATTATAGCCCTCGATCATATTGCATTTCATATAGACCAAGGCCCCGCAGTCGGGCGCCTATCCACTTCATATATATAAAACCATCCCGACACGTGAAACCTTTGCTTATATTAATTTTTTTGTGTTTTTTGCAGGGTTTTCATATATCATAAAGGTTTCTGCTGGTGCAAAGCTTAATTCGCTCCCCACCATCGATCTGATCTGCATATCGACAGCCCACAAATCCATCACCCCGGTGGTCCCCACGGTCACTTACTATTCAAAAACCGGAGAAATTTGATCGCACCGCCTTTGTGGGATATGCTGTTTTCCCCATTTGATCACGATCAATGCCACAAGCCGACACGTGGCCTTAAACAGTTTTTAAAAACTACTCTCATCACACATTAAATGTCAACTATGGGCTCAACGCGATATTGATGTACGCCATCTGATCGGAGGTCGAATCATCGAACGTTGATCGCGCTCAAAAGAAGCTCGAGGGATAAACTAAGGCGCGATGAATTCCTCAAAACATCTCCACCGTCGATCTAATTTGCAGATTGATGGCCCACAATCAGTCACCCTAGTCCCCACGGCCATGACAGCAATCAGCGGTCCCACAAAACCGGTGGTCCCAACGCCTAGTCAGCATCCACGCGGTAGCAACTAATTGGAGCGGATCTTGTTTGGTTGCTCGCAAGGTCATGAAATCCGGACCCGGGGAACTTTATATGGTGGATTTCATAAAATTTCGGGTCACAAACACCCTGACGTCAGCAAGCTCCTTTTATGACCCGAAATGGTTATATATCTTGGTTTTATCAAAATTTTTGAAGTTTGGATATATTATTTGGTAAGGGTGATTATATGGTTTTTCCATTATATAATAAAGAAAGCCCGAAGGCTGGAGTTTAATTCTCACGCCTTCGATTCTTTAAAAAAAACCATCCATGGGTTCAAATTTCCGTGCCTCGTCAATACTCCAAAAGAAATGATGCCTCATGATCCCTGCGCAGCACTGCACACCGACGAAACACAGTAAATAAATCAAAATCAAAGAGTATGAGTGTTGAAGACAGAACGCACCAGAATGGAAGATTGAAGACAGATTTGTGGGGGATTATGGATAAGATTGATTATCAAAATCCTAATCATCCCAATTAAGACACAGTTAAAAGAAAATCGTAAGTGTTTTATCGGATAGGAAAGCCTCCACCGCCACATCTGAGGCAAATTGATTCCTCCCAGCTACCACAAAGGCCACCTCGTGCCTTAAAAGCATTCAAACAGACAAGCACACGAAGATCAGATATTTTCCTCACCATAGCCAGAGAGTTAATTCTGCAAATAAACTTAATGACAAAATATCAGCAGAGTTACTTTAACATAACACAGAGCCTCAAAAGTCAACAAAGCTCTCATCGAACTTAATCTTAGATGTAAAACAATTAATACAGACAGAAAACATCTGTAAACTTCTCCACTGAGCCCCACAAAGGCCAAGAAGTCATTAATCTGTATTAATTATCTTGGGAGATATTTTGTCAGATCCCACCTCCTCATTCTTCTATAAATACTACTGGAGAAGATGAGATAGGGGTTGGTTGCAGAACTTTGAAATATACTTGAGCTGAAAATTCTAATTGTAAATAGTGTTCATTGGCTCTTGGAGCTCTACTTGTAATAGATAAGTTAGTCTAGGAAGTGTAGATGATTGTTAAACTAAAGCATTAGAATTAAAAGCTGTAACTGGTTTGGAACATAAATACAAGATGATTTATGGGATCCTGGTCTATGTCGATGGTGATGTTATTTCTTATTGTAAATTATTATTTTATTTCTGTTTTCACTGTGTTCATCTTCTCTTATAAAGAACAACATGCATAGAGTTAGGACCTATTGTATATCAGTACACTTCTCTGACTGAAAATATTTATCTAAATGTTTTCTTCCGACCTGTGTTATTTGGGAATGATTTAATTTAGTTTAAGCAGTAGGAATGCTAGCATTCCCTCGTCCTCCTGTTCAGCTAATTGTTATTCTTAAATGTTATTTTTAGTATGTGTTAAGTAGAGATGAACTAAGGAAGATATGGTGAGCCCTGGTCTTAGTTTTATCCCAAAAGACTGTTTGAAAGTTTCCCTTGGAATGTGTCAAAAGCTGGCTAGTTTTGAAGTACTTACCAGATCTTAGGTCATTCTCTGTTATCTTTGTGTTTTTCTTGAAAGTTACCAAGTAAAGCAGAGCTAGGAGAGGATTTGTGGTGAGCCCGGCCCACTAGTTTCTTCTCCAACAGTTGCCTTCAAGTTTCCCTTTGTTTTAAAAATGTTTTTATATTGAAAGTGCATAAAAAAGAGGCTAGTTTAGAATTACTTACCTGATCTTAGATTAATTTTATGTCTTTCTTAAGTGTATTTCAAAAGTAGGTTAGTTTAGAAGTACTTGCCTGATCCTAGGCTACTCTTTGTTCTTCATCTATTTAATTCCCCTTCTTATTGTTTCATTTCATTCCATAAATAAAACTTTGAAGAGATCCTTAGACATAGATTACTTTCCCCATGGACCACTCCTGAACCTGATTGTTTCAATTAAATCCTATTATGACTCCATAGCCCAATGGACTAAAACCTGCAATTATCTATCTTCTTGGCCAAAGCTTGTTCTATTTGCTTGCAACTTCACACCTTTGAAACTCTTTGCATTTAGGACTTTCCACCTCAAATAATAATCATGCTCAACCATCCAAAAACAAAACAAAACCCTCGGCCTTCATAACTAGACTAATATCATTACCCAAGACTTCAAAGAAAAATCTATCTTTTCACTTATTGGAGAGATCCCTCTCTGGATTCAGGAGGGCTAGATCCTAGAATCCCAAAGTGGTTGAAATAATGTTTTTTTTGTGATTGGACTTTGCCAATATTGCTAATTATAGATTCCTAACAAGTTGATTATTTATTCTGAAGAGTTGTGCAGTCCTGAAATAGTTGAAGGTCTATATGCAGGTTCCTCTCTGTAAAAACGTGTATATACACAGGTTCGTTTCAGAAAAAGCGCGTATGAAATATAGGGTTTTGCTGAAGTGTGTGAAAGGAAATTTTTGATCTGTTTTTCTATATTACTGTTGTATGTCAATGATGTCTTCATACAGTCTGGGTTGTTTGAATACTGATCATGATGCTAGTTGATTATGATTAAAGATCAGTTGTTGGTTGGTTTATTGATGATTAAGTGAATGATTTGATAATGGTATGTTTTTCAGTTTGATGTATGTTAGTTGAGATTAAATGTGTGGATTGGGTCCAATATGAAAATCTAATGAAAAAATGCCTACAAGGTGTATTATGTTGAAGTTGTTGGACCTAGTGTAAAAATTTATGAAGTGTATGTAGTAGGTCAGAGGGTTGGAGCCTTCAATGAAGGGGTATTATATCCCTTACAGTAGTGGTTGGTAAACGAGATCAGGGGGTATTATCTCCCTTCCAGGAGTGGATGGTAAACGAGAAGCAGGGGTTCGTAGATCCCTTCCAGTGGTAGCTAGTAAATGAGATCAGGGGGTTGGAGCTCTCTTCCAATAGAAGTAGGAGAAAGAGAGAAGGTTGCAGCCTTCTATAGGTGGGTGCCTACATGCCAGTATGAGTCAGCGCCAGTACAAGACTGCAAGAAGTTTTCTTTATAGTAAATATTGAAGATAGAGACGACAATAACGGTGGTTTTCTACCGAATTGGGTTTCCACCTTAAATCCTGGTGTTCTTGTGTATTACTTGTGTGTGATGATTTATTATGTTCTTATTGCACATGCTTACTGCTTACTAAACATATGATGAATGAATGATGCATTGATCTTGTTAGCCACCTATAAAAATTTGTCATATCAAATGGTGGCTAAATCTTTTTTAGCCTTCAACAAAAAATTCATGTCCAAATTGTGATTTCTTGAAGTCTTATGATGATCTTTACCCCTTTAGTTAATATTCACTGTTGTTTCACTATTAATCCTAAAGAACTTGCAGTTCACTAAGAGAAAACTGCTTATAAAACTCCATTTTTCATCATTACACTTCTCCATTTCCTTCTCCATTTCATCCATAAACCCTTTCATTTTACCTCTCGTTCCCTCAAATTCCCCTTTAAAGCCTTGTGAAATCCCTTTATAAGGTTTAAAAAACCATCTTTACCCCTATCAGAACCTCTAAATTCCTCAAAAAACCCTTCAAAAATCCTAAAAAACTTCATTTTTTATTAAGGCCTTAAGCCCCTTTTGGCCTTAGCCCTAGCCCCTTTTCCTTATGTGACCCAAAGCTGTGACCGAGCGCTAAGTCTCATTGCTCCATCACAATCAACAATCGCATATTCCATTTATCCTTTCCATTTTCCTCCTCCAATGTCGATCCCCCGATTTAATCTCAACCGTCGAATCCACAAGAATCGACGACTAAGATCTCATCGCGCTCTACCCATATCCCTCCTTCATCACACCTGCCGATTTAATCCTGATCGTTGATCTCTCATATCAATCCTACAGACAGTGCTTAATCGCACAACACAAACACAAACACCCCGGTGCTTTGGCTTCTTTTCTTATCTCTGATCCGATGTAATCCTAGCCGTTCATTCTACCAGATCTTACGGTTCGCACTTCGTCGCATCGCAAAAAAAATTTCCCTCTGTTTATTTTACCTTTCCCGATGTTATGATCTCGAACAAATCTGGGCCATTGATCTACATAAATCAACGACCATCGGGTTCCATTCGTCCACCCATCCATCATGCCTTACCTTTTCCTCCTTTCCAATAACCTGCTCCATCTTTAAATCTCCACCGTCCATTCATCAGATCTGAAAATCGGGGTTAAACCCGATAGGCCAACCCTCCTCCACTACGCGACAAGGAAGAACATGTCACCATAGACCCCACTGCTTCATCCTCCACACATCTTTGGATTGATCGCGCTCAACCCGCGTTGTTGGATCTGTTGCCCATCATCCGACGGCCAAAACTCAATTTTGCCTAATTTTTGGCCTCCCTTCCTAGTTCGCCACTTCCGCATGATATGGGCAGTTTTAAAAATACACGTGTCAGACGCTGTATGGAATCGCGTTCCAAAAGCGAATACCACTTACCCCCCCAAAGCTTGTACGAAATTGCTGCCGTTTTTCCACTATACCACTCCCCCCTCCACAATGTTACTCCCGATTCGATCCTGTAGGTTTTAACCCTGAACAAAAATTATCTACACATGAATCTTATAACAGAAAATAAACAATAGCGAGAGCATAAAACATAAGATAGATAAACACAGAGATTTTCCCCTGGATCCCAAATCGGGATGACCAGCTTGATTTATTATTATATTCCTTTTAGTGTTACAACACATATATATACATGCCGAAGCATACATAAACCCCAATCCGTAAACCCTGGATTAGAACATAACCGTAGTTCCCTTGACCAGATCTACAAAAATACCAAGGGCCAAAAACCATCGTACCCCAAAAACATGTGCAAAACCATGCACAAAACCATGGACGCGGACTACCCACCGGAAATTAAGGACCAAAAATTCTCCCACTTGTTGTTTTCTTTCCACAGGGGGTCACAAGAGAGCTTAGTCATTGGCCCAATTCTTCAACACCCATTGTTTCTCTACACCAAGAGAACTTATGAGTGCTCACAGACTTTGCTAATGAATTTGCAACATTCTTCAAAGTGTCTACCTTTACCAGCAACACCCTTTTAGCCTCAACCATATCTCTAACAAAGTGATATTGAACATCAATGTGCTTTGTCTTTGAATGATAAGAAGGGTTCCTAGCCAAGAAAATTTCACTTTGGCTATCACAGTCTATCCTTATAGCTTGATGTACCAACCCCATACTTGAACGCAATCTCTGCAACGAAATTGCTTCCTTGCTTGCATGAGTAGCTGCTATGTATTCTACCTCTATAGTTGAAAGAGCCACTACAGACTGTCTTTTACTCATCCAACTGACTGCGCCTCCAAATAGGCTAAACACATACCCACTTGTAGATCTTCTTTGGTCCAGATTCCCCCAAATTTACCGTATCAACAAAACCACGAATGTCCAACATTCTTTCCAATCCCGCCCTTCCCTGGTAGCACCAAGCCATAATCACTAGCAGTGCCATGTAAATATCCGAAAACTCAGTTTACCGCTCGTCCAATGCTCCTTCCCCGGGTTTGACATAAACCTCGCTTCAATACTCCCACCGCATGTGCAATGTCCGGGTCCGTGCTGCAAACCACTGCATACATCAGGCTACCCACCGCACTCGCATATGGAACACGGACATATACTCCTCTCTTCTTCACAGGTTCGGGACATATGTAGATCTGACACAATAAATCATAGCGGAATAGGAACATTCACCAGTTTACTATCCTGCATATTGAACCTCTGCAACATAGTCTCGACATACTTCCTTTGGTTTAACCAGAGCTTCCTCTTTGCCCGATCTCTCTTAATTTCCATGCCCAAAATATAGTTTGCAGCACCAAGATCCTTCATGTCGAATTTGGAGAACATTTGGGTCTTCAAATCTTGGATATTTTCTTTGTCATTTCCAATCAACAACATATCATACACATACAAGACCAAATAAATAACACAGTCACCAATTAATTTAAAATAAATACAGTGATCCTCCTTGCTTTTGGTCAAGCCAAGTCCCCGTATATAGGTATCAAATTTGTGATACCACATCCTTGGTGACTGTTTTAACCCATACAGAGACTTCTTCAACCTGCATACCAGTTATTTCTTACCCTTCACCATAAATCCTTCAGGTTGCTTCATGTATATCTCCTCTTCTAGATCCTCGTGAAGAAATGCTGTCTTCACATCCATCTGTTCTATCTCAAAATCAACTGCAATAGAAACAGATAAAAGTAATCTAATAGAAGTGACTTTGGAAACTGGAGAAAAGATATCACCAAATCAATTCCCCGCACTCCGGGAATAACCTTTCGCTACCAACCGATCTTTTTATTTCTCCACCTTGCCTTCTACATTCATCTTCTTCTTAAACACCCATTTTCTCCCAATGGGCTTCCTTCCACCAAAGAACTCCACCGCATCCCATACATCGTTTTTGTGCAAGGATGCCATTTCATCAACCATGGCCTCCTTCCATAGTTTTCCATCCCTTCCAATCTACCGCTCCCCCGATGTTTCGGGATCATCATTAGTTATAGTTAAGGAAAAAATTGAACAGAAAGCAGATGGACTATACCTTTTTGGTTGCCTTCTTTCCTGAAATGATCTTCTCACAGCTGGAGTTTGTGGCTCTTCCTCTTCTTAGTATTCTTCTATTGTAGAGTCTGATTCATCCTTATTTAGCTCAAACTCTATCTTCTGAGGTTCCTTTGGTAGGACTTCATGTTTAACAACATCTTTCACCTCTCTAAACACCACATCTCTACTGTACACAACCTTCCTTGTTTCTAGGTTCCAAAGCTTGTAACCTTTTAAACCATCCTTATACCCAATAAAGATGCACCTTTCAAATTTATTATCCAACTTGGTCCTTTTCTCCTTTGGAACATGTACATATGCATCACATCCAAATACCCTTAGATGTGAAAGAGAGGGTTTCTCTTTACCAAATTATTAAATTTCTCATGTGGAGTCTTATCTTCCAACGCTGATGAAGGTGATCTATTAACTAAGTAACATGTAGTCTCCACTGCCTCTGCCCAGAATTCTTGTCCTAACCCGGTACCACTGAGCATACTTCTTGCCTTTTCCATCAGCGTTCTGTTCATTCTTTCGGCAACTCCATTTTTCTGAGGTGTGTATGGATTAGTCTTCTTCCGTGCTATACCACACTTCTTACGTAACTCTTCAAATTCCTTCTCGTTAACTCCCCACCATTATCCTCAACACCTTTATCTTCTTCTCTCTCTAGTTTCCACCAGAGCCTTAAATTATTTAAATCTGTCAAAGACTTCAGATTTATCACTCAAGAAATATATCCATGTATTCCTTGAGAAGTCATCTATGAATGAAATATAGTTTTACCAGACTTTCCTCAAAGTCTGGAACCGACACAAAAGCCCAAACACATCACTATGCAATAGTTGTGCACAAGTTCTAATATCTTGTTTGCCCTCTTAGCACAAGAAGGAAAACTCACCTGATTCTGCTTCCCATATACACAATGTTCACAGAAATCGAAATCCAGAGAAAAATTAGACATACCTTCTACCATACCATTTCTATGCAGTATTCGAAGGCCCTTCTCTCCAATATGTCCAAGCATTTGATGCCATAGCATGGTATTTTCTCCAGAGACAGCTAGGATTTCCGTCCCACTTTCAGGAACCACAGAACTGTTACACCCATCAATAACAGTGCTACCTTGTAGCTTGTACAGAGTTCTAGTCCGAACTCCCCGCATTAATACCAGTGCTCTCCGAACCATCTTGCAGGCATCTTTCTCGAACACTGTTTTTACACCTGCATCATCCATCTTGCTTACAGAAATCAGATTTCTGGCCGATGCAGGAATGTTCAAAACACCAAGAAGTGTTCTAATCCTTCCACCTTGCAGCTTCATCTTGACTTTTCCACGTCCGACTATTTTGGCCTTCCTATCATCACCTAAGAAGACATCACCACCATCATATTTCTCATACTCGCAGAACCACTCCCTATGGGGAGTGAAGTGAAAGGATGCACCAGAGTCAATCAACCATGAATCATGATCTACATGTGTATTTGAAGAAGAATCCAAATACACATCCCCACCTTCATCCGAGGTGGTTTTTTCCTCTGCAGAAGGAGCATCATCAGATCCCTTTCCTTTATCGTATTTTTTAGATCTCGTTAAGAGACTTTGTAGTACCCTTCCTTTCCGCATTTCCAACATTAATTCCTTTACAAACTTTCCAAGAGATTTCGATCTCCCTCTAGATTTAGATCTCCCACTCGAAACCTTATTCTTTTTTCTATTCTAGGACCTTCCTCGTACAGATAAGGCATCTCCATTCTGACCCTCCATATTTCTCCGTCTCATTTCCTCCGACAGCAAGGCCGAGACAATGTCATCAAAATTCAAGGTAGTTGTATTGCTACCTATTGCAATAACCAGATTGTCCCACAAGTCTGGTAGAGAACACAACAAACTGATGCACTTATCTTCATTTGAGATTTTAATATCAACAGATGACAGCTAACTTACCACAGTATTGAAGGCGTTCAGATGCTCCGTCACCGAGTCTCCATCCTTCATCCTCAGGTTATACAGCTTTTTCTGTAGGAACAACTTATTCACCAGAGACTTAGATTGGTACAAATTCCCAAGTATTTCCCACAAATTATTCGCTGTAGCTTCCCTAGATACATTCAACAATACTGAATCTGAGACACACAACCGTATTGTGCTCTTAGCCTTCCGATCCAGTTTCTTCCAGTCTTCATCTGACATTCCCGTTGGTTTAGTACCTGGATCTACCATGATCCACCGATCTTTATCCACCACAGACCCTCCATCTTGAGCTTCCACAACTCAAAACTCGACCATTAAATTTCTCGATCTCTATCTTTCCACCGCCGCGATCTTTCTTTCACCGCAAGAATCGCATCTCGCAAATCTCCCACCGAACAAGGTATTCACCAGGCCCGAACTAAAACCCCAACAGCAAAGGCGTCCCTGAAGCCGAAACATCTTCTCGATACCAAATGTAGGTTTTAACCCCGAACGTAAATTATCTACACACGAATCTTATAACATAAAATAAACAATAGCGAGAGCATAAAACATAAGACAGATAAATACGTATACTTTTCCCCTGGATCCCAAATCGGGATGACTACCTTGATTTTTCATTATATTCCTTTTAGTGTTACAACACATATATATACATGCCGAAGCATACATGAACCCTAATCCATTAACCCTGGATTAGAACATAACCGTAGTTCCCTTGACCAGATCTACAAAAATACCAGGGGCCGAAAACCATCATACCCCAAAAACATGTGCAAAACCATGCACAAAACCATGGACACGGACTACCCACCGGAAATTAAGGATATAACACATACCCAACACATTCTTAGTCATGGAAGGAATATAACACATACCCAACAGATCCCAGCTGTCAATATCCAAAGATCGGAGAGAAAGAGAAATTCCACATAGAGGCTTAGACGGGACAGAGAGCAGATGGATAGTCAACGAATCAAAGCGATCAAAGCTGAAGAAGAAACAAAGGCCTAACCTGAAGCGTGGTGTGGGCAATCACACATTGACGGAAAGTGAGGTCTAGAATGGTTACCTTGTAGTAAGGCTCTATAGTAAGAATGGTATGGTAATGGTTTTGATTTAATCTTGCCCCTATTTTATTTTTTCCACCTAACTTGCTCCCAAACATTTACGCTTTTGATCTCGGTCGTTGATCTCCGAGATCGAACAGCCCACGTTATATCTCAAACCATTCATTTGTCTTTCATCTTTTCTCCCAAAGTGACTTCATCAAAATATCTCAGCCATCAATTGTTCTAATCCAACGACTCCTGTTCACCCTCGCGCCCAAACTTCATTTTCACCTGGTTAGTTTTTCTTCCAGGGTTTTCCTCCCTTTTTCCACTACATCCACGTTCTTCCTCACTGCTCCTCCACCCCCATGAGCCTTTGAAGCAGTCTTAACCAAATTCTGCAAGATTTTATAATGAGTTTGTGTGTTTTTCAAGGTTTTAAATGATGCTTGCTCTATGTTTTTCCACTTTCATAGTCAGGTGACATTTTCGGCCCAGAATGATGCTTCTGTGGCTTAAAATCAAAGAAGAAAAGGATTTGCAGGGCTCGAAATCTACGTTTAAATCATCTGGAACATGATCTAGTGTTTAGCGGAAGCCCTCCAATAGCAGAAAGCCACATAGGTAAACAAGTCAAATGAAGTGTATCAGAGTGAAGAAATTGATGATAAAGTGATTAAAGCCAAAGTCCGAAGATCAGAGTTTTAATCCAAAGATCAAAGAGATAAAGATAATATTAAAGAACAAAGACCCGAAGAAGAAGATCAAGGCTAATTAAGCCTAAACACAGCTCAAGAACATATTAAAGTGTTTTAAGGAGAAACAGAGAAAAATATAAGTAAAGAGGACTCCACTGCCACATCAGAGGCCAAAATATCCTCTTCAGCTACCAAAAGTGCCACCTGCAGTCTCAATAAATCAGAAGGAGGCATAGTTATTTCCCAATCAGAAGATATTTGCCTAAAACAACTGAACAGTTATTTCAAACTAAATAACATATTTTAAACTATTAGTAAAGTTATTGAAAAGATAAGAAACTTCCTTAAAGTCAATATTTTTACCCACTAAGCCTAAAAAGAAAAAACAGAGTAAATGAAATAGAGTTGTAATTCGATGCTTTCCTGCCTTATGCCTTGCATGGTTTTCAAGGCTAGGAGTTGCATTTAGTATATAATTAATGATACTCAACCCTAGAACTCTTCCACCTCTTCATTTCTTCTATAAATACTTCTGTAGAAGATAGTTGGTTGTTGGTCTCTGGATATCTATTGCATGTAAATAGTTTTCTGAAGCTGCTAAAGCCCTGTTTGTAATCCAAGATACATAAGCTGAGATGAGAAGTTTGAAGCTGTAGAAACCTACTGGACTTGATGATTGTAACTGGTTTTAACATCAGATAAAAATAGATGATTTATGGGATCCTGGTCTATGCTAATGGTGATGTGTTTCTCACTGTAATTGTTATTTTTCTTTATGTTTCCATTCTTTCCACTTTTCTCTGATAAATAACAACAAATATAGAGCTAGGATTTACTCTTACAAGTACCCTACTCTCACTGATAAGCTTTATCTTTATGTTTTCCTCCTTTGTGTATTTAAGAATGATTTAATACAGTCCAAGCAGTCAAGGAATGTTGGTGAGCCCATGTTTTACTGTCTAAACTTTAAACATTGTTCTTGAATGATATTTTCATTACATACTAAGTAGAGTTGGACTAGGAAAGTTTATGGTTTTCCCTATGTTCTAGTTCTTTCTCCAAAGGTTGTTTGAAAGTTTCCCTAAGAGTATGTTAAAAGCAAGCTAGTTTCAAAGTACTTACCTGATCTTAGACTACTTTTTATGTTTATCATGAATGTTTCCTTTTGAATACACTGAAAACAGGCTAAGTTAAAAGTATTTACTTGATATTAAGCTATTCTAAGTGTTTTAAATGTTTTCTATTGAAAGTACATCAAAATCAAGCTATTTTAAAAGTACTTACCTAATCTTAGATTACTTTTGTGTCTTTTCTTAAGTGCATGCCAAAAGAAAGATAGTTTCAAAGTACTTTCTTGATCTAAGGCTGCTCTTTGTTTCTTCATCTGTTCAATTTCCCTCACTCCATTTCTTATTGTTCCATTCCATAAAATCAACTTAAAGAGATCCTTTGACATACATGACTTGCCCCATGGACCACTCTTGAACCTTGCTGTTTCAATTAAATCCTCTTATGACTCCATAGCCCAATGGATTAAAGTTGCTCCTTGCTTATCTTATTAGTTGAACCATTCTTATATCTATTTACACCTTCACCCTTCATATAGAATTCCTTCACCTTCATTATATCCTTGCCCAACCAAAACAAAAAAAAAACCTTGTTCTTAATAACTATCCTAAAATCACATTTTAGAACCTTAAAAGATAAATCAATCTTTACACTTATAGAGAGATCCCTCTCTGGATTCAGGAGGGATAGATCCTAGAATCCCAAAGTGGTTCATATGTAGGCTCTGCAGCTTTGTATTTTCCAATCTTCCAAACTACAGAGACCCTAACAGATCTAAGTAATCTAATCGAGGAATCCGAGTAAAATTACATCTTATACATCCTTAAAGACCTTATAAGACCTAAAACATTTTAGATTGGTATGTAAATCAATAAATGGTGGTGGACCATAAAACATTTTACCTCCAAAAAAACTAAGAATTTCCACCTAGTGACTCCACTGGCCTCCAATAGGCCTATTACCCCTTCAGTATTTGTAGAATCCATTTGGGAATGCATTGAGAAATCCCAATCATATTGTTGGTGGACAAAAAAATTTAAATCATCCACCTGGTGACTCCACAACTCTCAAAAGACCAAATGACTCCACTGGTAGAAGACTCTGAACTAGTTGAATAGACACAGTGACCTCTTTCTTGATTTACAAACATGATTCCAAGGATACAATGAAGATATGCCGCAATGAGTAGAGATCATATCCTCGGTTTCCACATAAGACAACTCGTGAATTGGGATGACAACCGCGTTGAGTCTCAAATCTGCATCTTTCTTATACACCTTTCCAAACCTTTTTCATTCACCTGGACCTTCTCAGTCACCAATATCATTTCATATTAATTGTAAAAGAGCTTTTAAAATGGTTTTTAACTATGTTTTGTGTCTGCTGTTTGATTTAGATTTTTGTTCATTTAGCTGCGGAATCTTGTCACTTTCCGCAGCTGCTGCAACTTTCCGCAGTCATTTTGTCAAAGTCTATGTTGCAGGTGTCTTCAGGCAAATCGGGCCACATGGGCAAGTTAAAAATGACGTGGACATGGATCGTGTCCTATTGGCTCGGTCGAATTCATCTCCGAAGGATGTGGTCAAAGGTGGCCAAGTGGTGGTCAACCGTAGAGTCCCACGGTGACAGAACTCTGTTTCTCATCACGTGGAGATTTGCGTGGCCGTTTCTAAAACACAGGAGGCACATCAACACCTGTAAACGGCTCCATAAGCTGAATCCAACATCCACTCTCCATAGATTTACTCCTCAAGGCGGCCATAATGCTAAATCTCTGGACGTAATGGTTCACGTGTCTTCCTTCAGCGCAGACTTTAGGGAATTAGTTATATCTCTCTCTGTTATAAATAATGCGTTCTCATACGCATAATAGATTAGATCTTTTGTAGCTCTGTAATGTAATTGTATCGCCATTGTGCTGTGACATTGTTTCTCTATTATGACTGCATTTTAATATATGAGAAGACCTTGTTCAAAAGCGTAATTCGTATTTGAAAGCTGCTCCCCGAGGTCTGTGCAGAGGGCCCCTGCACACGCTGAGGTTTTGTGTACTACTGTATATTTTCATACTTCTTTTCTTTATGTTAATTGTGCTATAGTCATTCATGTATATATAGATTACATCTTTCATGGTATTTACATTTCATCTCTGTCCATAATCCTTCATGCTTTACATTTTACTTCTGTCCATAATCTTTTATGTTTTTATGTTGTTGTTAACTGATCAGTGTTCTTGTTTTAGATTACAATAGGCAGCCCGGGCATTTTCACATCTTTTTCATAATGACTAATGACATGGAATCAATATTGTCCTTCTGTTGATTTCCTTTTCTTAGTGTTTGTTTAATTCCAGCACTGTTTTGTTTATTTTAGTCTTGCACATTTGCTTTAAGTAGTTAGATTAGATATTAAACCGTTCATGTCATTTTTAGTTACCTCTGAAAGCCATAGTGAGACTAATGGTGAGGGATTTAAGTATGAATGTATAGTTTGATATTAGTTTACTTTTCTACAAGTTAGATATTAAACTGTTCATGTCATTTTCAGTTACTTCCGAAAGCCATAGCGAGACTAATGGTGAAGGATTGAAGTATGAATGTATAGTTTGATATTAGTTTACTTTTCTGCAAGATAGATATTAAATTTCTCATGTCATTTTCAGTTACCTCCGAAATCCATAGCGAGACTAATGGTGAGGGATTGAATTATGAGTGTGTAATTTTATATTAGTTTACTTTTCTGCAAATTAGATATCAGATTGCTCAAGTTGTTTATGATTACCTCCGAAAGCCATAGCGAGATTAATGGTGAGGGGTCAGAATATGAGTTGATGTAATTTGATTTTAGTTTTACTTTACTTGCAATATTTTCTTTGAGTAACAGTTTCTTTTGTGTTTAGACAGCAGCAAGGGTAATGGTTTTCATGATCAATAGTT
Source organism: Pinus albicaulis (assembly GCA_034641835.2). Taxonomy (NCBI): domain Eukaryota; kingdom Viridiplantae; phylum Streptophyta; class Pinopsida; order Pinales; family Pinaceae; genus Pinus; species Pinus albicaulis. The sequence continues at coordinate 968,064,609 of CM076574.1, forward strand.
CATTGTTTGTTTAACTAGAATAGTAGCACATTTTCATTTCCTTTTTAGGAACTAATTTTCTCATTGTATGTTTCAAAATCCTTTTGAAGTTTGAAGTTTGGTAAATCATTATAAAGGACATCATTGCCTTGAACAATCATAACCATGCTTTCCTTTTAGAATTTTCATTAGGAAACCAACCAAGATAAAAAAAAAAAACCAAAAACGACAAAAAAGTAAGAGATAGGTTATCTTGCACATATATTGTGCCACACTTTGTCAGCTTACGAATCCCGGATTGACAAATTAATGTAGCAATTTAGGACACACTAAATTGACCAAACATTTTGGCGCCATTGCCGGGGAAGTGTAACTAGGTAGCCAATTTCTTAAAAAAAAACAATAAAAAGAAGGGAAAAACTTGATAACTTCTTGAAGTATGCTCTCCTCTTGCACCTAGTGTGATCTGGAATATCAGAAAAGAGAGTTATTGGTTCGATAATTTCTTAAGTATGCTCTCTTCTTGCACCTAGTGTGACCTGGAAGATCAGAAAGAGAATTATTAGCCCAACTTAAAAAAATAATAAAAATGACATGCATAGAGCAAGAGATTCTAGGGGAAGGTTTATAGCTAAAGCCAAGAGTTCGATTTTCACAACTCCATCTTCTTCAAGGTATAGACAAGATTCACCACCATCTACCCCTAGCCTTAAGATTCTTAGAATTCAAGGAACAACTGAATTAGAGGATTCTCCTATACCACCTACTAAATCTCATTTAGAAAAGGAAGAGACTCCCTCTCATCCTCCCTTGATAGAAGAACCAGAGGACTTTGAGGACTCTAAAGAAACTATCATGGCAGAGGAAATAATAGATGGATTTGGAGGTAGAGGTAGAGGTAGAGGAGGAGGAAACAATGGAGATAACAATGGTGAAGGTAATAATGGAAGAAATAGGGAAGGAGACAACTTGTTTGGATTCCCTATAGTTGATGAGGAAACTCATACAAAAATGAAAAATATCTCACCATCTGTCCTCCCTAACTTTTATGGATTGCGAAGTGAGGATCCTGAAACATTTCTGTTTGAGTTTGAAGTCGTGTGTCGAACTTATGACTATATGGAAGACTCTCAAAAACTCAAACTGTTTCCTTCAACATTGAAGGGAGCTGCTTTGAAATGGTTCATGGGATTAGCCACTCAATCTATTAGGACTTGGAATGATATGAAACAAACATTTTTGGATAGATACTTGGACTATTGTATGCCCACCAATCACAAGGATGAGGTATTCAAAATGATGCAAAGAGAAGATGAAAATTTGGAAGACTTACTTGAAAGATTTCAATACAACTTAAAAAGAGCAAAGATGAGCAACTTAGATGATGAAACCTTGAAAGCCCTCATATTAAAAGCCATTAGAGATGAATGGATAGATATTTTAAACATGATGGATAAAGGAGACATTTCTCAACTTCCACTTCGTGACATAACAGAACTATGTGTCCATCTCTCAAGAGGAAAATCTAAAACAGGAAAAGGGCCTAGGGATCCTTATCTTATCAGGGCTAACAAATCTGCAACTGGATCAGTAAGTAGGGCAGAGATTGGCAATATGCTTGATGAATTTAAAACTGATATCTTAGGGAGCCTTAGTGAACAACTAGACACCCTTAAGATCCAAAACAAGCAGAAAGCAGAAACAGATGCTCTAGCCATCTTTTGTCCAAAATGTAGGAAGAAACATGCTTTAAGGGAATGTCCCTTGGATGCAAAAGTTGTAGAAACATGTATAATTTTCTCAGAGAATCATGAGATCAAGGATTTTCCTTCAATTCCTGGACTCAAAGCTGTCTTTCAAGAAGACCCACCCGTAGAATCTCTCTCGTTTTGTTTGAAGAAGACCTTGGCAGTGGGACAACAAACTCAAGGGTTTAACAACCTCACGAACTTTCAAACTCTACCAAATTGGAATCCTTGGCAACAACCTTGGCCCCAACATCAAAAAAATCCATATCACTACCATGGGTACAAGGATGCAAAATGCTTATGGGAGATTTGCTCAATTTTATCAATATCCTCCTTCAAGGTCGGAGCAATCGTTCTTGCGACAAGACCGATCTCCTGTCGAAGACAATCTAGCAACAAACGAACAACTAAGTTTGTCTTTCTCTAGATATATTCGTTTTACAAATAAATGCTATGAAGGTGTCGATCCTACCTTAGATCCAAATGCTTATTTACAATTACGTGTTTCCGTTGCATCAATAATCCTTCGCTTCTAACAAGGGCCCTTTGTAACAAGAAAGTATCATCTTTCGTCGACCTGCAATCACAAACAAGCAAATATTAAATAGCACCTGTATAACAAATAATCATAAAACATACCTATCATAGTGATCAAGGAATCTATGACATAAATGATCAAACGAAAGCTTATTGAAATAAAAAATCGAACGACAATTTATTGAGAAAAACAAAACTTGATTGTATTAATCTTAAAATATACAGAAGAACCTTACAACCTTAGCCTTGATGTTCGAAAGGCCTTCCCGGGGTCCGAAGCAGGAATCTCCTCTACTTTGATAAGTCTTGCACTCTTTCTCCAGAAGCACAAAGAGGTATGTGATCTTTCCTCTCAAAAGCTCAGCAGAAAGAATTCTAAATCTCAACAGCACTTCAATCTCAATCTCCAACAGCTTAACTTAACCTCCCAAAAGGCTACCCAATGCCTCCTTTTATAGAGCAGATGAGGAGGTTAGGATTCCACCTTTAAAGGGATAGAATGCTCCTTCAAAGGGATAGGCTCCTCACATCAAGGGATTAGTTCCTTAAGGTGTGGGATACATGCACCTTACTAAAGCGTACTCATCCCCAAAAAATCTCATCCAGAACCTTCCAGAATTGACCAAAAATCAACTTTTTTGGTTTAATTTCGCGCTTTTTTGACTTTACAGGGGTACCGCAGGCATTACACTGGAAAAGTGCGTTCTAGAACGCAGTTTATCTTCACCTTACCTGCGTACCCTAGCTAAAAACGCAGGCAGGCTTCATATTAACTGCGTACCCAAGGTTTTTTGAGCTTTTTAGGGTTTTTTCTCCATTTTCAGGGCATGGAATGAGGAACAAAGGTTGTAAGACTTGCAGAGGAGGTAAGTATGAGTGTCAATGAGCTCATACAGTCATCAGGATGTCAAGGTGACATTTTTTAGTGTAACAGATTGCCCCCTAAAGTGCGAAGTCTGGAATAGATGAAGATGAAGTCTGTCATATATGAAGAGTGAAGTACTTTATCATTTCAAGGATCATCCTATGGACACCCCAGTCGGAACCTGTAAAAACATTCAATGCAAAATATATATATATGTAATCATATCATCGCTGAGGTAGGCATTCCCATACTCAGATCAAAACTAACTAAAAACTAACTCTAAATTGTTCTGATACAGGAATGATTTTGAATACATCACAGTATAGACATATGTCGACACAGCATGGACGCAGCCATCTGTTTATAAATAGTCTATTGTATGAATGATAACAAAATTCCTCGCAGCCTGGATGGTGGAAACTAGATCCAGGGTCTTGATTTCCGCATCTCAAACTAGTACGATTCTATCCATGTGAATAAATGTGTTGAAGTCGAACATGGTAGAAACCACTTGATTACCAGTCAATGATGTAAACTGTTAACAAGTGTGAGAGAAACCACCAGTAATTTCAATGGCTCTCAAAGTACTCAGTACAATCCATGAAATGTGAATGAATGAGCTGAAGTCGAACATGTCACGGAATCATTCGATCGAAGGTCAATGATGCAACCTGTCGTCGAAGGCGAGAAACCTGCCATTGAGGCATGCAAATTTCAAGGTACTGACGATTTCTGGATCAACTTCCTAGATAATGTGCTGATGTCGATAGAAAGTGATCTGTCGTAGGCAAGCCCACAACACGAAATCATAGATCAAGTTTTGAAAATATATTGGCAAGGATTGACTCAGGGATGGTCAAAATGGATGACAGATATTTTGCAGATGAATGGTTTATTTGAACTGTCCTCTTGAACACATAACGACACTGCAAATGGCTTGGTGACAATTGACCCAAAGCTAATACCCAGAAACCGGCTGAAGACTTTCAATATGGTTTGATTAACTGTTAGGCAAAGGATTTCCCAACCCAGGTGGACAAAAAGTGTCGTGTTCAAGAGTGGTTAACGGTTTTCCGAATAATCAAGATGTAACAAACAGGTTCGTTTTTCTCTCTTTTCCCCCACCATTTCTGGCAAGTACCTCTTTATTTTTGACAAGCTCGAGGAGGATAACATTTGCTTGTTTATAAGCTCATCCTTCGGATGAGTCCAACTTAGTTTAAGATTCGAACCCTAAGAAGGAGTGGTTCGTTCCTGTTAAAAATTAAACAGGTCCTTTACTGTTAAATTTTAACGAGTCCAGTATAGGAGAAACTCGATGTTTTTCAATTTTAGGGAGTCAGAAGAAAAAACTTAAGAAAACTCCATGGGTGTACTTTTTCGTAAATTTAGTCTCTCGAGCCCAAAAAAGGATAAAATAATGCGGGAGAGAACTCTATTGACCGTATTTAGTCAACGTATACCTTTTTCGTAAATAGTCCATTTCAATCCGTAAAAGGGGTAAACTTATACTGAAGGGACGACTGTTCATTTACTTTAACGAGTTCGAATAGTCAAGTACTCGGCAATCTTTTCATATTTAGAGAGTCTGAAAAGGGCTTAAAAGAGGACTCCATAGTTTCGCTTTTTCAGTAAGTTTTAACGAGTTCGAAAAAGGGATAAAAATGTACTCCTGTGGCCGACTTTCAATTTAATTTACGAGCAGGAAAAGACGGAAAGAACTCGGCATTTTCATGTGTTTTACGAGAATGAAAGATAGCAAAATGATCTCGGGATTTTCATGAGTTTAACGAGTCTTGAAAATAACCGAAATTGACTCAAGATAGGTTTCATTTTTACAAAAGCTTGAAACAGAGAAAAACTATGCTTCAGAGTGGTTTCATTTTTTCACAAGCTTGAAACAGAGAGAAAACTATGCTTGATGCCCCCTAAGCGTAACTGCTAGAGTGCATGCCCCCCCAGCTTCATTTCATTCAACTAAGTACACTAGTAATAAATAGCTGGATGGAATGAAGGTTCATTTACGAGATCATATGAAAGACCCGACCTAAAAACTAACCTAAATATATTACTTAACATTTATGAGGTCTATTCAAAGACTCGACTCAATTAAGGGAGGATTTGTTTCATTTTTTAATGAGCTTGACACAGGAAAAGAACTATGCTCATGGCAACGTGTTTCATTTTTTAACGAGGTTGACACAGTAAAAGGAACTATCCTCAGAAACTACCTATTTCTAATCTACCTACATAACCTACTGATTCATTTTTTAATGAGGTTGACACAGGAAAAGAACTGTCCTCATACCTAATTCATTTTTTAATGAGGTTGACTCAGTAACAGGAACTATCCTCTGAACAACTGATTCATTTTTTAACGAGGTTGACACAGGAAAGAAGCCGATACTCAGAATAATTCATTTTAATGAGTTAGATAGATAACATGGAACTATCCTACGACAGCCGATTCTACCATTTTTAACGAGGTTGACACGGGGGAAAATAAGCTTGTCCTCATACTCAAAGATTCATTTTAAACGAGCTTGACACAAGAAAAGGAACTATGCTCTCGACTAACTGATTCATTTTTTAACGAGGTTGACACAGGAAAAGAACTATCCTCAGAATCTATCTATTCTAATCTACCAATCTACTCTCTACAATCTACCTACTGTTTCATTTTTTAATGAGGTTGACACAGGAAAAGAATTGTCCTCATGGAAGCTTGTTTCATTTTTTTAAACGAGCTTGACACAAGAAAAGGAACTATGATCTTAACTAACTGATTCATTTTTTAACGAGGTTGACACAGGAAAAGAACTGTCCTCGAACTATCTTGTTTCCATTTGTTTAACGAGGTTATTTGATAAAAAGGAACTATCCTCACACTAATTGATTTTTTAACGAGGTTGACCTGATGAAGGAACTCTCCTCACTCCTTGATTCATTTTTTAACGAGGTTGACACAGTACAAGGAACTATCCTCGGACCAACTGATTCATTTTTTAACGAGGTTGACATAGTACAAGGAACTCTCCTCACACACTGATTCATTTTTTAACGAGGTTGACACAGTACAAGGAACTCTCCTCACTCACTAATTCATTTTTTAACGAGGTTGACACAGTACAAGGAACTCTCCTCACACACTACTTCTAATCTACAGCCTGTTGGAGGTTTCCTCAACACAACTAACATTTACAGCCATGGTTGGTTGGTTGACTTCTTTCTTATCTTGCTTCTTCTTCTTCCCTTTCTTCTTCTTCGCCACCTGGTTACTAGCGTCAAGGCTTTTACCAGGCGAAGAGGAAGAAATGGAGGAAGAAATATTAGACGAAGAAGGTAAAGGGTCAACAAAAGGTTGGTGATGTTGAGATGGTGAACTCTGTTTAGGTGAAGCATTCGGTTGAGGTGGAACAATTGGAGTATTCAGGGCCAACGAAGTTGAAAGTAACCATATCGGTAAACCTATTGTAAATCCAGGTAATGACAATGTAGCCATATAAGGAGGACCAACATTTCCAAAGCAAGGAAAAGTACTAGGATTCTCGTTAAGAGGGGTTCCTTGGTTGGTAAATTCCGGAACAGTTGCCATTATATTCAACTTCAGTGAATTTTATTAACAATTTAAAACTAAAATTAACAACTAACAATTCACACCTAACAATTAAAATTCACAATTCACACCTATGGTCTCTAAAAGTAAAAACAAACAAATTAACACGCGCTATCAAATCTAGGAGTCAAACCACACACAAACAGTAACTTCCAGTACTAAAAACACTAGTTGGTGATGAAATCCAACATCGTAGAATTTAATACAGAAAGGGCGGTTGGAACAGTTACCCCGACAACCTGCTTAATGAAACAGACTAGCACAAGTTTCTTCACAAAACCATCTCGTGTGAAGAGAACCCCCCAGAGAGTCCAAGTGAGTCTAGTCGACGTCTGCTCCAGGTACAGTGGGATCTTCCCTCCACCGTCACCTTAGGAAAGAATCCTATAGATTATGGCCACTAAGTTTACCAATAGAAACAAATATACCTGGGGGAACAGTCTACGATCCGATACACACGCAAGGGCAGAGTAACAAAGCTCAATCCCCTTGAAGGCTCCTTGACATAATTCAAGGTTTACCGACAAGTGACCCCAGGCTCCTCGACAATGGTCAATCCGAGGTTTACCATTTTTAATACGTGTATATCTGCTATCGTTCCCAATGAGGAAGGATTGATTACCTCATTGGTTCAGATATGATCTCGTGCTTGACTCCTTTAGGAGGAGCTTCCCAGAGCATACATGCAACAATTGGAATTTTTCCTACCGCAAGATCGACTACTTGTTTGTTTTATTGTCTTGGAGAGTTAACTAAAACCTATTCCAAGACACTAGCCTAAGCTAGATTGGTGGAAAGAGCCCTAAAAATGTAAAAATTACTAGATGAATTTTAATTAAGCGTTGTGTTATTTAGGCTATTATTACTCAAAAGGGTAAATGGATATGAAACCAATGGTGTTATGACCCGAACCAAAACTGAATGCAATCGAATATGATAATGTAATCTTTTCAATTCGATGAATCCTACCTAAAGTAAGGAGAGATTTTCCATCCACTTCCAACAATGCAAAGATTGATCACTAAGAGAAAATATAACAAATTCTCTAATGCACTAATTTCATTAATAAAAACTAATGCAAATCAATCCCAAAACAATTTTTTTATTTTTGTGTTATTTAAAGCAAGCATAAAAACATCTAAATTCAAATCAAAGAAAACTGATCTAAATTTATGATTGATTTTCAGAATGTAAACTATGCAGTTGTAATCTATGCACAATTCACATGAAAAGTATGCAAATGTAATCTATGCACATTTTTCATTCATATTCTGAAAATGAGAATTCTAATTATGCAAATGTGATCTATGCAAGAGAATTCTCAAGCACAAGATGATTCTAATGTGATCTAAGAACCAATCAAGTGGAAGTCAAGAAAAACGGGTGAGAGTTCCAAAGATCAAAAAACACTCAAAGGCGATTAACACTCATACACAATTTAGCCCCCCCCGGCGAATGAGGGGGAAATTTTTTTGCAAAAACAAAAGCAAAAAGATGCAAAATTGTGAAAAGACTGAGACAAACCTTCAATTAATGACCAAAGGAAATCAAATTAATAATTTCTCAAAAAAGAGACTCAAAACACCCAATTAACTTAATGGAGATTGATGAGATGAAGATAGCTGAAAGAAACTCAGAAACAAGAGACTTTTGACCGAAAAATACAGATCTGGGTAGATGCTAAGAATCCTAAATTAAATCTAAACTAAAATGAAAGAAGAAATCTAAGTTTTTCAAGACTTTTAACAGGGTCCGCAGGCCCCAGAAGTAACAGGTGCGGTCCCGCACTGGTTACTTAAGGAAAGTGCGGAGATGCCCGCACTGTGTGTGAAGACAAAGTGCGGTCCCCTGAAAACTTCAAGAAAAACATAAAAGACTTCAAAGCTTTCAAAAACAAAGAAAATCTAAGCTACCCAGGCAGATATCAATCAATCAAAAACCAGGAAAAACTTTTTCTTCAAATCAAAATAAAAGAGAACCAAAAAACAACAAGTTTCTTTCCCCAGTATGGTCGCCAATTTGTTGGCCGGATAAATCGTTCTTGCGGACAAGACCGATCTCCCTAGTGTCAGAAGACAATCTAGCAACAAACGAACAACTAAGTTTGTCTTTCTCTAGATATATTAGTTTTACAAATAAATGTTATGAAGGTGTCGATCCTACCTTAGATCCAAATGCTTATTTGCGGTCGCAGTGCTTCCGTTGCATCAATAATCCTTCGTCGCAACAAGGGCCCTTTTGTCACAAGAAAGTATCATATTTCGTTGATCTGCAATCACAAACAAGAAAATATCAATAGCACCTGTATAACAAATAATTATAAAACATACCTATCATAGTGATCAAGGAATCTATGAAATAAATGATCAAACGACAGCTTATTGAAATAAACAATCGAGCGAAAATTTATTGAGAAAAACAGAACTTGATTGTATTAATCTTAAAATATACAGAAGAACCTTACAACCTTAGCCTTGATGTTCGAAAGGCCTTCCCGGGGTCCGAAGCAGGAATCTCCTCTACTTTGATAAGTCTTACACTCTTCCTCCAGGAGCACAAAGAGGTATGTGATATTTCCTCTCAAAAGCTCAGCAGAAAGAATTCTAAATCTCAACAGCACTTCAATCTCAATCTCCAACAGCTTAACTTAACCTCCCAAAAGGCTACCCAATGCCTCCTTTTATAGAGCAGATGAGGAGGTTAGGATTCCACCTTTAAAGGGATAGAACCCTCCTTCAAAGGGATAGGCTCCTCACATCAAGGGATTAGTTCCTTAAGGTGTGGGATACATGCACCTTACCAAAGCGTACTCATCCCCAAAAATCTCATCCAGAACCTTCTAGAATTGACCAAAATTCAACTTTTTTGGTTTAATTTCGCGCATTTTTGACTTTACAGGGGTACCGCACCTATAACACTGGAAAAATGCGTTCTAGAACGCAGTTTATCTTCACCTTACCTGCGTACCCTAGCTAAAAATGCAGGCAGGCTTCATATTAACTGCGTACCCAAGGTTTTTTGAGCTTTTTAGGGTTTTTTCTCCAGTTTTAGGGCATGGAATGAGGAACAAAGGTTGTAAGACTTGCAAAGGAGGCATGTATGAGTGTTTAATGAGCTCATACAGTCAGCAGAATGTCAAGGTGACGGAGTTTTTAATTATGCTTACCTCATCTTTTCAAAGTCAACAAGCTCCACAACTTCCAAACCCAAATCCACAACTTTCATTGCCATTTCCACAACAATCTTCTCAACAAAATCCAAATCCTCAACTCATGCTTCCATACCAACAAAAGAAAAATCAACTTCCAGCTCAGCCATTGCCAAATCCTAACAATAAAAATCCTCAGAATACCTACATGATAGAAGGACAACAATTTCCTACCTATATGATTGTTCCTCTCAATGATGTACAACTCAGGTCTGGTAGAGTTTTAGAAAAACCTTCTATAGATGTCCAAGAGCAAGATACCTTTGAGGAGGACTCTCTTAAAGCCAATAAGGGTTCTGAGGAAGCATCTCTTCAAAACTCAAACATTCAAAAAGAGAAAGAAAAGTTAACACCCACAACTCCTATAGTTGAGCAACCTGCATCTTCATCTACACCTCCTTTTCCTGAAAGATTACAAATTGACAAGGGGGTGGAAAAACAAATCTTGTTGCCTAACTATGATTTTCTAGATGAATTGAAGAATGTTTGTATCAAGATTCCCTTGCTACAAGCCATTCAAGAGATTCCTATTCTAGCAAAAACCATAAAGGAGTTGAGTTTCAAAAGACCGGGAAGGAAACTAAAAGACACAAGAAGAATCCACCTGGTAGGAAAGATTGCAGATATTATGATGGGAAAAATTACCATGCAGAAGTATGTCGATCCAGGGATTCCAATTGTCAAGACACATATAAATGGGATAGAAATTCCAAACACATTGATTGACTTAGGGGCTGCTATCAACATTATGAGTAGACAGACTATGGAACAGCTAAAACTTCCTAACCTTCTTTTTACACCTACTTTACTGCAACTTGCAGATTGATCAATTATTAAACTAGATGGTGTATTAGAAGATATTTCAGTCTCCTTAGATTCTTGGGAATATCCAGTAGATTTTATGATTTTGACTCCCAAGAGTAATCTAGGAGGGCACCCACTTATTTTAGGAAGACCTTGGCTAGCCACGGCTGATGCTTTTATTAGTTGTAGATCTGGGGACATGTACATTTCTAATGGTAATTCGACAAAGAAATTCAATTTGTATCCTCCAGCAAGAGCAATCACAGAAGTAGGAGACAATGAATGGGTTGATGATAAGGACACTATACAACCTGTCTTTACCATTTCTGAAATCAGTGAGGATAGTCAAATTCTGAACACATTAGAAAATTTTGAGATATCTTCAGAATATGACCCCACACAATTTCAGTTGGAATCTGACATAGAATATTTATCATCAAGAAAAATGTCTCTTTACTCTATGGAAGATTTTGGTAGTTCTACCATTGAGATTTTTCCAGGAAAAACATTGAATATCAATAAAAATTTGGAAAAGTCACAACAAAAAGAACTAATCAAAATCTTGCAAAAACATTCTACTGCATTTGCATGGGAGTATACTGACATGAAAGGTATTGATCCTAAGACTTGCATCCATCATATCTATATTGAGGAAAACAGTAGACCAATCAGAGAACCTCAAAGAAGGATGAATCCAAATCTTAGGGAGATAGTGAAAGAAGAGCTCCAAAAATTACTCAATGTAAACTTCATTTATCCAATTTCAGATAGCCGATGGGTTTCTCCTTTGGTTATAGTACCTAAAAAAAATGGTAAATGGAGGGTATGCATTGATTACAGGGAATTAAACAAAGCAACTTTGAAGGATCACTTTCCTTTGCCTTTTATTGATCAGGTATTAGATACATTAGCAGGTAAAAAGTACTTTTCATTATTGGATGGTTTTAGTGGCTATAATCAAATTCAGGTAGCACCTGAAGATCAAGATAAGACCACATTTACTTGTCCATGGGGAACTTTTGCCTACCGAGTGCTTCCTTTTGGGTTATGTAATGCACCTGCAACATTCCAAAGAGTAGTACTAGGAATTTTTTATGATCTAATCCATGATTGTGTAGAGGTTTATATGGATGATTTTACAGTTTATGGTAATTCATTTGAAGAGGCATTAGAAAATTTGAAAAAAGTCCTTATAAGATGTAAAGAAACAAACCTTTCATTAAGCCATGAAAAATGCTTTATGATGTTTACTGAAGGTATTGTTTTGGGGCATCATATTTTAGGAGATGGGATTAAAGTTGATAGATCAAAAGTTGAAGTCATCTCCAAGTTGCCTATTCCAAATTGTCAAAGAGATGTTAGAAGTTTTCTAGGATTTATTGGTTACTATAGAAGATTTATAGAAAAATTCACTAAAATAGCATCTCCACTCTTCAAATTGCTTACAAAAGACTGTGAATTTAAATGGGATCCTGATTGTCAATCAGCCTTTGAAACTTTGAAAACAAAAATATCTGAAGCACCTATCTTGAGAGGACAAAATTGGAAACTCCCTTTCCATATTTCTACAGATGCTTCAGATACAGCTCTGGGAGCTGTGTTGGGTCAAAAAGATTTAGTCCCTTATGCCATTTACTATACCAGTAAAAATTTGACTCCTACTGAGTTGAACTATACTGTGACTGAAAAAGAGTTTTTAGTTGTTGTTCATGCGATCAATAAGTTTAGACATTATATAACAGGCTATGAAACTTTTATTCATACTGACCATTCTGCAATTAGATATCTAATGAACAAACCTGTTACTAATGGCAGAGTGACAAGATGGCTCTTACTTTTGCAAGAATTCAATATTACTGTGTTGGATAGACCAGGAAAAAAAAATACAATAGCTAATTTCTTGTCTAGGATTCAGAATTTTAAAGAAGATTCTCCTGTAGAGGATAAGTTTCCTAATGAATACTTGTTTGCAGTAACTATTAAGACTCCTTGGTATGCAGATATTGCTAACTATTTGGTTACAGGGAAACTACCTTCACATTTGTTTCCAAGTGAAAAAAGAAAAATTATTCAGGAGAGTTCAAAATATTCATGGATTTCTAACGAATTGTTTAAAACAGGGCCAGATCTTGTGATCAGAAGATGTGTCAGGGAAGATGAAATGCCTGATATTCTTAAGGCATTTCATGATGAACCATGTGGCGGACACTTTGCAGACAAAAGGACGGCCTATAAAATCCTCTCTTTAGGATATTATTGGCCTTCCCTCTTCAAAGATGCAAAACAATATGTCAAAAGGTGTGACAGCTGCCAAAGAGTAGGGAAACCTACCCTTTCAAATGAAATGCCATTGCAAACATAGGTACTCATCGAACCCTTTGAAAAATGGGCTTTAGATTTCATTGGACCTATTAATCCACCATCTAAGCAAAAGAAGTATATATTGGTTTGTACTGATTATGTTACTAAATGGGTAGAAGCCAAAGCATTAGTATGTGCTACTGAAAATTCAGTTGTTCATTTTCTTTATGAGGATATTTTTACTCGCTTTGGTGTTCCAAGAGAAATTGTGACAGATCAGGGGAGCCAATTCACATCCAAATTGGTGGAGAAGTTGATGGAAGAATACAAAATCAAACACAGAAGATCTACTCCTTACCATCCGCAAGCAAATGGTCAAGTGGAGTCCACAAATAAAGTTCTTGAAAGTATCATCACCAAAACTGTTCATCTACATAGAAGAGATTGGGCAGAAAGGCTTCCTGAAGCCTTGTGGGCCTACAGAACTACATGGAGAAATACAACGGGACATTCTCCCTATGAACTTGTTTATGGGAAAGAAGTCTTGCTCCCCATTGAGTTCCAATTCAAGACCTTCAAGATAGCAGTTCAATTGGGGATGGACTTATCAAAAGCCCAAAAGCATAGAATGGAGCAATTAAATGAGCTAGATGAGATCAAACAAGAGGCAATTCTAAGAACTGATCTAGTTCAATATCAAAGAGCTAAATGGCATGACAAGTACATCAAAGAGAAGAAGTTTCAAGAAGGAGATTGGGCATTGTTATTTGATTCCAAGTTTAAAGATTTTCAAGGAAAATTTGAGACTCATTGGCTTGGGCCATATGAGATTGACAAGATCTTTAGCAATGGAGCGGTAAGAATCAAGACCATTGATGAATTTCAAACTCCTCTTATTGTGAATGGCCACAGATTAAAAGTCTATCATAAGCCACTCTCAAAAGAGGAATTTTTCAAAATGTTTCAATAAAATTCTGCAATCAGGCTGGTACAGAAGAATTCTTCTTCTCCACCAGCCTAGCCTTTGTTCTTTTCAGTTGAAAAAAAAAAAAAAAATTTGTATAAGCTTGAAAACCAATCATTGATTGGCAGTCTTATACAGAAAATGTAGGGTGAAAATCAGGGACACCTGACACCCTATATTTTCCAAAAAAAAAATCTCTCTTTCATTTCACAAGTTTTGTGACCACCCACTCCATTTCATTCCATTCCACTTCATTTCACTTCATTTCACTCCACTTCATTCCATTTCACTTCATTTCATCTACTTCATTTCATTTCACCAATAAAATTTTCTTTCATGATCATTTTCATTCAGTCAGTTATCATCCATCTATTTCCATTCACCGAAATAATAGCTGTGTCAGTTTCCGCAGCTGACATCTGTTTCCGCAGCTGACACCAGTTTCCGCAGCCAGAAGCAGATTCTGCAGCTACCACTCTGTTTTTCAAAAGATTGTACAGTCAGATGTATTTTTACAATCAAGAAATCAAATGCAGGTATGAAGACATATTATGAAGACAGGGGGCATTCAAGACATCAAATGAGAAGCAACTAATTGAAGACCAAGGAAAAATGGCAAGAATTCCAAGGTATGAGTAAAATTTATTTCAAATGGCATTTAAGCACATTTTTACATAGTTATGAACCATAGCTCCATTATGTGCAATGATTGTGTTGACAAACTCCGTAACCATTCCACGATCTCTATATGATCCGCCCATAATCCTTGCATTCATTTTCAAACGGTCCATAATCGAGCCTCCGATCTTCACTCATACTCCGATACTCCACCTGTGATGAAGAAACGTGGTTGATTTGACTACGGCTTCTTTCAGCCGCATGAAATCCGTAGCCGTTGTATAAACGTGCTTACATTTACTCTGCAGCCACCAAATTTTAAACACTGCCGGATGTGTTATACTCCTCCTATTGTTCTATTAATATCACAGCCGCATTTCCACCGAGCTCACGTAACCCTTCTCTGTTCCGCTTCACCCCATTTGTTCTCTATTACGCTACAGTCTGTATACCCATTCTCTGATATCTGCCTACAGTCATCGTGCTCATTTCCGCTCATTTAGCCGTCTTACCTCCGTTGAACCCTCCTCACGCAGACAAGTTTTAAAAGAGCAGAAAGAAGGATGGGTCAGTTGTTGAGAATAGAACCAGAAGGACCTAAATTCATGGAAGGATACCCGCAAGTCAGAGATTTATTGAAAAAGGCAAAGTGGCTTCGGTTCATCCAAAAGTTTAGAGGCTACCATAAAGAGGTGACAAAAGCTTTTGCAAGGTCTTTCAATGGCCTAGAGGTAGAGATTTGGGACCTTAAATTTACGGTGAATGAGGCATCCATAGCATCCGCTACAGAACTTCCTCAAGAAGGTGAACAATGGTTCAAGAACAAAAGCATTAGTGATGAAGCCTGGAGAATGATCCTGCGTAACCCAGGTATGGATGTAACTATTTTTAAAAAGGGAATTCCTATTCATGCTTTGAAAGAGGAGTGGGCTACTTTGCTGCTAGTTATTCAAAAATTTATCACCTGTGAGGGCCGTTTTGGGTCAATGTATATGTATCATACCCAGTTGCTGATGAATTTTCTAGACAACCAGACCCTCAATCTGCCATACTTTTTATTAAATAGTTTGAAGAAGATGTCTGTGACCGTTCAGAAGCATTTAGGGGACGTGGAGCCACATTTGTATCACCATGGTCTTGTGAAAATTTTGATTGAAAAACAGTTAAAAGAGAAAAAGGATACATGGGAACAATTTTTGATTAGAAATTTCTTTGAAGAACCCCAAGAAATTCCTGAGGGTAGTACATCAAGAAGGAGTAGGAGGAAGAGAACAAATGATGAAACTCAAAACACTCCTACTACTACAATTGAAAGAACTAGTGGAGAAGGGAGACTGTCAAAGAAGAGGAAGGAAGAAACCAAAGGTAAAAAGCCAATAACATCAAAAGAGACAAAAAGTATTGAGGCTATGCATCAAACCCCTTCCTCCGAAGAAGATCATCAAGTGTTATCTGAGAGACTAGTTCATCTTCAGGAACAGTCATCTATGGCCAAAAAGAGGGGAAAAGAAAAACAAAAAGGAAAAGATAGTGGTCCACAGCGTGTAAGAAGAAGTTCCAGACTTAAAAGGAAGTTGAGGAAAACACAAACGAAAGGACCCCATTTCATTGATTTGGGAGAAGAAACATCTGAAAAATCCCCAGCTGGCCATAGTCCATCTCATTCTCAGCCAGACGTTGACATGAGCCCTTTTCAACCAGATTTTGAAGCCAATTCTCCTCCACGGCATTTTGGGGACAGCCCAATAAAAACAACACCTGAGATAGACCCAAAGCAGCAAGAAGTATATGATTATATAGAATCTTTAGAAAGGGCAGCCACGGGTCCTAGCACTTCATCCACTCAGCCTCACACAACAAAGGAAGATCTCGTCCAATCATTGAAACAAGAAGTCTTTGAATTGGAGGTTTTAAATAAACACATTAAAAATGAAAATGAGGCATTGAAGGAACAAAGAAAACTGGACAAGATCATTCATGACAATACCATGCTACATCTGGGACTATGGCAGAAAAAGAACAGAAAATTGAAGAAGAAATGCCAAAAGTTAAGTAGAGCATTGGTTAATATCAAATTCAGGTGCTTGATGAAGAAGCCCAGGATGTTAGCAGCACCAAGGAAGAGGAGGAGAGGACTGGATGTACTGGCTGAAGTGTCAAGGCATATGAATTGAAGAAGGAGTATCCAAATTTTGGTTGCATGAGGACATGCAACACCTTCACAGTGGGGGTATGTTGAGTCTCAAATCTGCATCTTTCTTATACACCTTTCCAAACCTTTTTCATTCACCTGGACCTTCTCAATCACCAATATCATTGCATATTAATTGTAAAAGAGCTTTTAAAATGGTTTTTAACTATGTTTTGTGTCTGCTGTTTGATTTAGATTTTTGCTCATTTAGCTGCGAAATCTTGTCACTTTCCGCAGCTGCTGCAACTTTCCGCAGCCATTTTGTCAAAGTCTATGTTGCAGGTGTCTTCAGGAAAATCGGGCCACATGGGCAAGTTCAAAATGACGTGGACATGGATCATGTCCTATTGGCTCGGTCAAATTCATCTCGGAAGGCTGTGGTCAAAGGTGGCCAAGTGGTGGTCAACCGTAGAGTCCCACGGTGACAGAACTCTGTTTCTCATCACGTGGAGATTTGCATGGCCATTTTTAAAACACGGGAGGCACATCAACACCTGTAAACGGCTCCATAAGCCGAATCCAACATCCACTCTCCATAGATTTACTCCTCACGGCGGCCATAATGCTAAATCTCTGGACGTAATGGTTCACGTGTCTTCCTTCAGCACAGACTTTAGGGAATTAGTTATATCTCTCTCTGTTATAAATAATGCGTTCTCATACGCATAATAGATTAGATCTTTTGTAGCTCTGTAATGTAATTGTATCGCCATTGTGCCGTGACATTATTTCTCTGTTATGACTGCATTTTAATATATGAGAAGACCTTGTTCAAAAGCGTAATTCGTATTTGAAAGCTGCTCCCCGAGGTCTGTGCAGAGGGCCCCTGCACACGCTGAGGTTTTTTGTACTACTGTATAGTTTCATGCTTCATTTCTTTATGTTCATTGTGCTATAGTCATTCATGTATATATAGATTACATCTTTCATGGTATTTACATTTCATCTCTGTCCATAATCCTTCATGCTTTACATTTTAATTCTGTCCATAATCTTTTATGTTTTATGTTGTTGTCAAATGATCAGTGTTCTTGTTTTAGATTATAATAGGCAGCCCGGGCATTTGCACATATTTTTCATAATGACTAATGACATGGAATCAATATTGTCCTTTTTCTGATTTCCTTTTCTTAGTGTTTGTTTAATTCCAACACTGTTTTGTTTATTTTAGTCTTGCACATTTGCTTTAAGTAGTTAGATTAGATATTAAACCGTTCATGTCATTTTCAATTACCTCCGAAAGCCATAGCGAGACTAATGGTGAGGGATTGAAGTATGAATGTGTAGTTTGATATTAGTTTACTTTTCTGCAAGTTAGATATTAAATTGTTCATGTCATTTTCAGTTACTTCCGAAAGCCATAGCGAGACTAATGGTGAAGGATTGAAGTATGAATGTATAGTTTGATATTAGTTTACTTTTCTGCAAGATAGATATTAAATTGCTCATGTCATTTTCAGTTACCTCCGAAAGCCATAGCGAGACTAATGGTGAGGGATTGAAGTATGAGTGTGTAATTTGATATTAGTTTACTTTTCTGCAAATTAGATATCAGATTGCTCAAGTTGTTTATGATTACCTCTGAAAGCCATAGCGAGACTAATGGTGAGGGGTCAGAATATGAGTTGATGTAATTTTATTTTAGTTTTACTTTACTTGCAATCTTTTCTTTGAGTAACAGTTTCTTTTGTGTTTAGACAGCAGCAAGGGTAATGGTTTTCATGATCAATAGTTCATTGTTTGTTTAACTAGGATAGTAGCACATTTTCATTTCCTTTTAAGAACTAATTTTCTCATTGTATGTTGCAAAATCCTTTTGAAGTTTGAAGTTTGGTAAATCATTATAAAGGACATCATTGCCTTGAACAATCATAACCATACTTGCCTTTTAGAATTTTCATTAGGAAACCAACCAAGATAAAAAGAAAAAAAACCAAAAACGACAAAAAAGTAAGAGATAGGTTATCTTGCACATATAGTGCGCCACACTTCGTCAGCTTACGAATCCCGGATTGAAAAATTAATGTAGCAATTTAGGACACACTAAATTGACCAAACACACACCTGTTTTTCAAGGTGAAAATTTTTATGACCCTTTATTACATCTCATCAAATTTCATATACATGTATGGAGGTTGAAAGTGGGATGGCATGAAGACTTCCTTATGAAAATGTTTATGTTGACATTAGAAGGAGAAGCAAGGGATTGGTATGAATGGTTGAAATTCAGTAGTTTGTTTTCTTTAAAGGACCTTGAATATGTGTTTTATGAGAACTATAAAGGAAACACTACATCATTATCATGGGGTGAAATACATTATGATCCATCACAAAACATCACCCAACACATTATAGACAATGATGAGGATTTGGAAGAAATGCATCTTGAATATCTTTTAACAGCCATTCATGAGTTTATTATCCTATTAAAAAATTATATGAATATAGATGAATCAGTGGAGGAAGAAATCAACCAAGAAATATAGGAAATTCCTCAAGATATCCCTAAAAACCCAAATAATGATTCATCATCCCTTATAGCTGAGGCTCAAGAAGACATCCAGCCTCAAAATTGGTCTTCACAAGAGATAGAGAACTATTGTACTCCTATTCAAAGGAACATAGAAACATCTTCCCCTTTGACAGAAAAAGAGAGAGATCAGATTATTAATAAACAACTAATCTCTGAAACTTTTTGCAAAACAAATACTCTTGCCTATTCACATACATAACTTTGTTGTACAGATTAAGAAAGTTATTTTGTAGATCAAAATAAAGAAGGACCTGCTGATAACCCAGTATATCTAATTGGTAGTATTACTTATATTATGCTTTTCCTAACTTTGATCTATCTAGTGATGATGCTCCCCAAACAGAAGTTAATCTTGCAGGACCATCATTAGCACATTTATGGGATGAATATCAGTTCCTTTAAAGAAGTGATGAGCCGGTGCAAACTATTTATGATACTAATGAAGAAAGTTATGAAAGCTTGGAAGTAAGTAAATATTTGTTGGATATTTTCTCTACTTCATCTCAGACCATCAGTAATAGCTTCTATGTGATTAGGAATCAACAGCCTTTCAGCTGAAAGGTTGAGGAGGAAAGCAATGAAGAAATTTTTTAGCAGGTTGAAACCAAGGAGCCTTCTCTTGAAAAAGAGGAAGCAATTCAACATACCCCTACTCAAGAATATAATAACCTCTTCACAAAGCTCATCCCATTAAATAAGAATATTTTAGGACTTACACAGGACAACACTGCAGTGTATGATGAATTTTCTAGTTCAGATGACAATGAATATGAGGAAGACTGTCTTCCTCAAGAGAATCTCTGCCTTGATCCAGTGGAGAAAGAAGAGATGATCCTGGTTGAAACACATCTTCCAAATGCTCTTAACCAGGCATTATTTCAAGATCCCTATGTTGATTTCCTGAAGACATCTGAAGAAGGGATAAAGGTTGAAAACAACAGTATATCACCAAGTGCAACAAAAAATTTCAGAGTTGCTGCTGAGAAACAAAGAAAATGGGAATTCCACTGTCTGTCCTACATGCTCAAAGAGATGAGCAAAGACTAGTCATGGAACCATCCGATTGACTGGATGTATTGGAAAAGAGAGTTTGTAAGCTAAAAATGTAAATATTCCAAGTTAGAGTAGGTTATATAGGAATGTCAATAAAGCTCAGTTTTGAACATTTAGTTAGTTGTTGATTTTTGCTTTCAAAGTTAGAAAAGGAAAAATACAAAAACAATAAAAAGAGAAAAGAGGGCAGGATGAAAACAAGAAAGGTACAGCCCCATACCAAAAAAGAGAGTCAAAGTCTAAAAGTGTGCAAGCTCAAATGCCACTCCTAAAAACACACTTCTAGTTAGTCATACAGCCTAATCATGACTAATTAGGTTTTCAATTTACTGCTAATAGGTTAGTGATTTAGATGAGCCAAATAGTACAATCTTGGCTTATCAGTAGAAATAGATTAGGATAGAAAAAAAAAGGTTCAAACAAGCTTAAATCTTGAACCTATGAGATTGATGAAGAACTAGTTCTAAAAAGCTCAAAACTTGAACCAGAAAAGAAAGAGAAGTCAGCTCAAACAAAATCAAATCTAGAGCTGTAGAATAATAAAGGATGTTTTTAATTTTATATATCTTAAGTCTTAATTTTGTTTTAATTTTCTACAAATTTTAGTCTATGTGCAGCTTGTTTTTATGCCATAGATCTGCAGCAAGTCAGACTGCTTAATCCTGGCTTGGCTGCTTTTAAATTTTCTGTTTTAGAATTTAGAGAATAAAGATATGTCAGACAGCCTAATCCTGACAGATAGTAGTTAGGTAGTGAAATTATGAGTTCAACTTCTTAATATGAACTCATGGAGAAATAAGAGTAGACTTAGACTAGTTTTGTGTTTTCAATAAAAGAATAAATTGATTGATGAAAAGGTTTGCAAGTCCAAATGCACCTGCTGAAGAACAAATGTTAGGAAGTAGGTTGTGTAGGTAGTTTTTTGGGAAATACTTTTGCTGATGTAACAAGTTCTAATCATTTCTGATAGCAGCTGATAAAAATATTATCAAAGTGAAAGGCACTGATTAGTTTCTAGAAATAAATTGTCTGAAGTTCTTGACACCTTCAAGAAGATGCCATCCCCATGTGGAGCCACTATTAGCCACCTATAAAAATTTGTCATATCAAATGGTGGCTAAACCTTTTTTAGCCTTCAAGAAACAATTCATGTCCAAATTGTGAGTTCTTGAATTTTTATGATGATCTTTACGCTCTAAGTTAATCTTCATTGTTGTTTCACTATTAATCCTAAAGAACCTGCTGTTCACCAAGAGAAAATTGCTTATAAAACTCCATTTTTCATCATTACACTTCTCCATTTCCTTCTCCATTTCATCCATAAAACCTTTCATTTTACCTCTCATTCCCCTTCAAAGCCTTGTGAAATCCCTTTATAAGGTTTAAAACCCCATCTTTACCCCTATCAGAACCTCTAAATTTCTCAAAAAACCCTTCAAAAATCCTAAAAACCTTCATTTTTTATTAAGGCCTTAGCCCTAGCCCCTTTTCCTTATGTGACCCGAAGCCACGAATGAGTGCTAAGTCTCATCACTCCATCGCAATCAGCAATCATAGATTCCATTTATCCTTTCCCTTTTCCTCCTCTGATGCCGATCCCCCAATTTAATCTCAGCCATTGAATCCACAAGAACCGATGGCTAAGATCTCATCGTGCTCTGCCCATATCCCTCCATCATCACACCTGTCGATTTAATCTTCAATCCTATGACCAACTCTTAATCACAAATTTCAAACTCAAACACCCCGGTGCTTTGGCTTCTTTTATTATCTTTGATGTGATGTAATCCCAACCATTCATTCTGCCAGAGCCGACAGTTCATGCTTCGTTGCATCGCAAAAAACCTTTCCCTTTGTTTATTTTACCTTTCTCGACATTACGGTCCCGAAAAAATCTAGACCGTTGCTCTACATAAACCAATGGCCATCGGGTTCCATTCATCCGCCCATCCATCCTACCTTACCTTTTCCTCCTTTCCAATAACCTGCTCCATCTTTAAATATCCACCGTCCACTCATCAGATCTGACGATCGGGGTTAAACCCCATAGGCCAACCCCCCTCCACTACACGACAAGGCAGAACATGTCACCGTAGACCCCACTGCTTCATCCTCCGCACATCTTTGAATTGATCATACTCAACCCATGCCGTTGGACCTGTTGGCCATCATCCGATAGCCAAAACTCAATTTCGCGTAATTTATTGCCTCCCTTCCCAGTGTGCTACTTCTGTGTGATATGGGCAGTTTTCAAAATACATGTGTCAGACGTTGTATGGAATCACATTCCGAAAGTGAATACTACTTACCCCCCCAGAGCCCATGTGAAACAGCTACCCATTTTCTGCTATACTACTCCCCCCTCCACAATGTTATTCCCGATTTGATCCTAGCTGTCAATCTCCGAAGATCGGACGATTTTGATTTAATCCAACCCCCATTTTATTTTTTCCACCTAACTTGCTCCTAAACATTTACGCTTTTGATCTCGGTCATTGATCTCTGAGATCAAACGACCCACGTTATATCGCAACCCATTCATTTTCCTTTCGTCTTTCTCCCAAGTGATTTCATCGGATGATCTCCACCGTTGATTATCCTAATCCAACGGTTCCTATTCACTGTCATGCCCAAACTCCATTTTCACCTGGTTAGCTATTCTGCCAAGGTTTTCCTTCCTTTTTCTGCTGCATCCACGTTCTTCCTCACTGCTCCTCCACCCCACAAGCCTCTGAAGTAGTCTTAACCAATTTCCGTAGGATTTTATAATGAGTTTGTGTGTTTTGTAGGGTTTTAAACGGTTTTTACTTTGTGTTTTTCCACTATCACAGTTAGGTGACATTTTCGGCATGGAATGACTATTCTATGGCTTTTGAAAAAGAAGAAAAGGATATGCAAGGCTCGAAATCTACGTTTAAATGATCTGGAACATGATCCAGGGTTTAGCAGAAGCCCTCTAATAGCAGAAATCCACCTGTGTAAACAAGCCAAATGAAGTGTATCAGAGTGAAGAAATTGATGATAAAGTGATTAAAGCCAAAGTCCAAAGATCAGAGTTTTAATCAACAAATCAAAGAGATAAATACAGTGTTAAAGAACAAAGACCCGAAGACAAAGATCAAGGCTAATTAAGCCTAAACACAGCTCAAGAACAGATTAAAGTGTTTGAAGGAGAAACAGAGAAAAATATCAGTAAAGAGGCCTCCACTGCCACATCAAAGGCCAAAATATCTTCTTCAACTACCAAAAGTGCCACCTGCAGCCTCAATAAATCAGAAGGAGGCATAGTTATTTCCCAATCAGAAGATATTTGCCTAAAACAACTGAACAGTTATTTCAAACTAAATAACATATTTTAAACTATTAGTAAAGTTATTGAAAAGATAAGAAACTTCCTTAAAGTCAATATTTTTACCCACTAAGCCTAAAAAGAAAAAACAGAGTAAATGAAATAGAGTTGTAATTCGATGCTTTCCTGCCTTATGCCTTGCATGGTTTTCAAGGCTAGGAGTTGCATTTAGTATATAATTAATGATACTCAACCCTAGAACTCTTCCACCTCTTCATTTCTTCTATAAATACTTCTGTAGAAGATAGTTGGTTGTTGGTCTCTGGATATCTATTGCATGTAAATAGTTTTCTGAAGCTGCTAAAGCCCTGTTTGTAATCCAAGATACATAAGCTGAGATGAGAAGTTTGAAGCTGTAGAAACCTACTGGACTTGATGATTGTAACTGGTTTTAACATCAGATAAAAATAGATGATTTATGGGATCCTGGTCTATGCTAATGGTGATGTGTTTCTCACTGTAATTGTTATTTTTCTTTATGTTTCCATTCTTTCCACTTTTCTCTGATAAATAACAACAAATATAGAGCTAGGATTTACTCTTACAAGTACCCTACTCTCACTGATAAGCTTTATCTTTATGTTTTCCTCCTTTGTGTATTTAAGAATGATTTAATACAGTCCAAGCAGTCAAGGAATGTTGGTGAGCCCATGTTTTACTGTCTAAACTTTAAACATTGTTCTTGAATGATATTTTCATTACATACTAAGTAGAGTTGGACTAGGAAAGTTTATGGTTTTCCCTATGTTCTAGTTCTTTCTCCAAAGGTTGTTTGAAAGTTTCCCTAAGAGTATGTTAAAAGCAAGCTAGTTTCAAAGTACTTACCTGATCTTAGACTACTTTTTATGTTTATCATGAATGTTTCCTTTTGAATACACTGAAAACAGGCTAAGTTAAAAGTATTTACTTGATATTAAGCTATTCTAAGTGTTTTAAATGTTTTCTATTGAAAGTACATCAAAATCAAGCTATTTTAAAAGTACTTACCTAATCTTAGATTACTTTTGTGTCTTTTCTTAAGTGCATGCCAAAAGAAAGATAGTTTCAAAGTACTTTCTTGATCTAAGGCTGCTCTTTGTTTCTTCATCTGTTCAATTTCCCTCACTCCATTTCTTATTGTTCCATTCCATAAAATCAACTTAAAGAGATCCTTTGACATACATGACTTGCCCCATGGACCACTCTTGAACCTTGCTGTTTCAATTAAATCCTCTTATGACTCCATAGCCCAATGGATTAAAGTTGCTCCTTGCTTATCTTATTAGTTGAACCATTCTTATATCTATTTACACCTTCACCCTTCATATAGAATTCCTTCACCTTCATTATATCCTTGCCCAACCAAAACAAAAAAAAAACCTTGTTCTTAATAACTATCCTAAAATCACATTTTAGAACCTTAAAAGATAAATCAATCTTTACACTTATAGAGAGATCCCTCTCTGGATTCAGGAGGGATAGATCCTAGAATCCCAAAGTGGTTCATATGTAGGCTCTGCAGCTTTGTATTTTCCAATCTTCCAAACTACAGAGACCCTAACAGATCTAAGTAAAGAATTATCTCCATAATAAGATCTTTGGACATACGCAAGTTTGTTTAAAGTTATCTACATTTATACATTATTTGGGTTCATTAAAGTCGCATATAGAAATCAGTAAAGAAAAAGTAAAAGTTTATAGTGATTTATAAATACTGATTCACCCCCCCCCCCTCTCAATATTTTTCCCAACAATTGGGATCAGAGCAGGTCTTCTATAGAAGCTTGATCACTTGAAGGAGACCCATCTCAATGGGAAGGAAGCAAAAGAAGAAGGCTACTCAAAGGAAGAAGATATCTCAAAAAAATTTATGCAACATAAAATGAAGAAGATGAAACATATATTGGTTGTTGTTCTTTTGATTCACTTCCTTGTACATGCAATGGAGACAGTGAATATGAAATTAAAAGTAACATTATGGATCTAGAAGCAGAAATTTCTAATCTCAAAAATGATGTTGAATATCAACAGATTCTATTTAATGAAAGGGAATGTATCTTCAAAGATATGATTTCTAGATTGAATGATCAGTTACAAGAAATAATTTCAATTGAGAAAGTAAACAAAGAACAGATAGATCAGTGTCAAAAGCTACAGAATGAAGTAACCAATCACAGTGAAGGACTTGAAGCAGAAATCATCTCTCTCAAACTAGATATGGAAAAATCAAATAAGAAGAATGAAGAACTTCTAAAAACATTTGAAGAACAAGAAAATGGGTTGAAAGAAGAGATTATAAAATTGAATGAGCAAGTATAAGAAGGAAGAAGGGTCAAAGAAAGTATGAAGAAGCAGTGCCAAATATTGGAAGTTGAGGTAATCATTTTAAAAGGTAAATTAGAAGAAAAAGATAAAAAGATAGTACTAAGATTCTGGATAATATTCTTAGTAGTCAAAGGTATCCTTCTATTAAATTTTGTCTTTTTTTTCATGAAATTGTTAAAGGAGAATCTAGTTCACAAGAAAGTGCTAAATATTCAAAGGATATAAATGCAAAACCCGAAGTATTTAAAAAGACAAAAGGTCAACCGACATCATGAATTTTCAAAGGAAATCATTTGATCCTAACTATAGAAGTAACAATCAATTTCATCCTTTCATCAATAATGTTGAATGCTTTGTATTTCATAATTATGGGCATGTTTCAGCCAATTGCAAAAGCAGATTGTTTCAATCGCAGACAAATAGGCTCTACACATAAAGGTCGACAATTCCCAGGTACTCAGGTTTCTTTAAGGGTTATTGTTTTTCATACAACCAATTTGGACATAAAGCTATGGATTGCAATAGAAGGAACATGAGGAAAAATTATTATGATACCTTTTCTCCCTTTTCTGGTAACATAAGATGTTATTCTTGTAACAATTTTTGGCATGTAGAAAAGGAATGCAGGAACAGATCAATGAATCATCAAAGACATCATGAAAGTAAAACAAATGATATCGTAAGACCAAAGAAATTTGGATCCACCAACTTTAATGTTAAAAAGCATAAAGAAGAAGAGATAAGAGTGTTCTTGCTCTTTGTGAAATTAAAGACGAGGATGAATGGTACATTGAAAATGGATTTTCTCATCACATGATGGGTGATAAGAGTAAGATGGAATATCTCAAGAAAAATCAAGATGGTAAGGTTATTCTTTCAAATGATGCTCCAACAAATATTTTGGGAAAAGGTAGAGCCATAGTTAAAAAAAATATAAGGGCGGTTGATACCTTATTAGTTCAAGGCCTAAAAAAAAAACTTATTAAGTGTAGGAAAAATGGCGGATAAAGGAAATATAATTGTGTTCACTTCAACCAAATTCAAGGTTATGGATGAAGAAACTAGAGAAGTCATAGCAAGGGGATACAAAAACGCTAAAAAATTATATGTATTCAAAGATCTGACCTCTCGCAGATGTGAGGAGGATTCAGACTTAGACTGAAAGAAGACAATGCCCATTGTAGTCCATCATTATTGAAAGAATAATATCATCAACTGTAATGTATAAAGGATGGTTTGGTAATTCTGATTATTTATATTTCTAATAGTGCATCCGATGTGACAACAGAAGACAGGTACAAAGTGTATAAGTCCAAGGGGATATGAAGTTGTGAAATTTTAAGTATTTCACTTTCTGTATGTGGTTTTCATAAAATAAATTCGCATATACACGTGAGTTCCATTGGATACAGTTGCGTATGTTTTTCTCTGATAGATAAATAGTGAGTCGGTCTTAAGAACATATTTTGATATGCTGATGCCAGTTATGATTTAATTTTCTTGGTCGAATGTTGATGGTTACATTCTGCTGATATGATGAAGGATTTGATATGGTCAAACTTGACTATGAACAGAAAGCATAGGTTCAGGGGGAGCATTAGCCTAACTAATATTGTTGACATTTTGTTTGCTTATTATTTAATTCTTGTGATTCTCATGTTCAAATTATGTTGTCATGATACATGGATTACTTATGATGAGATTGTGGATGAGCCCTGATCACTTTTTTCAAAATATTA
This sequence comes from Pinus albicaulis, assembly GCA_034641835.2. Taxonomy (NCBI): domain Eukaryota; kingdom Viridiplantae; phylum Streptophyta; class Pinopsida; order Pinales; family Pinaceae; genus Pinus; species Pinus albicaulis. The sequence goes on from CM076574.1 coordinate 968,092,418, forward strand.
TCTTTATTTTCACACGTGGATTTGATGCAAGTGTACTAATTCAGATATGAGGACAGAACATGCAAATTTTTTTGTTGATGACCTTTGTCATGAATGAGGCCTATTGTAATTGATTCCTACACATGTTACATCATGATTATGAAATAAATATAAAACATGAATACCTTGATGATAACAGATCACATGGATGATTTCTTGATACATATTGATTATTGATGAAGTAGTTCTGGTATGATAATTCTTCTTGGAAAGAATATGATGTTTCTATAAATATCCTGAAGGCTTGGTTATTGATGTGCTTATGCTACAACTTCTGGATGATACTTGAAGACATGACTACATTGTCTTATATTTCTTCTCTCATATATTGTTGATACAGGTCTATGGTTTTTTCTCATGCTATGTGATGCCTCACTACTCTATCATATTTCATGATGATTCCCACATATGTTTCTACAAAGGTTAAATATAAATTTCACCTTGATGAGTACAAGTGATTGAGTTGATAGCTGATTTCTATGGAAAGATATTATGATGTTGAAATTGTAGACCCGGTCATAGGTTGATGATATTGAACTTTACACGTTTTTTATTGATGTGCTGATGGGTACAACTACGGTTATGGTTTTCAAGCTGTATTTTCTTATTTGGTTATCTACTTGATGAAGATGATTTGATGAATGGGTTTTTGAAGGTGTTCAGGATGCACAAGTTTATGGGTAGAATTAGCCTTGCTGAGAATAATGCATTGTTGGCATTATGTTGGTTGCTGAATTATGGTATTTCTCTTAAGGTTTTTTTTGGTCTTGGTTATACAAAGTTATTATGTTATTTGATGAAAAGGGTCATGTTGAGACCTATGATGTAAAATTGTTATATTTAGTCATGTAAGGACTTGTTCAAATTTGTAGACCCACTTGGTTGGGAAGTTGAGTCAAAATTTGTAAACCCACTTGGTTTAGTAGTTGAGTCAAATATGTATTACCACTTGGTTAGATCATTAATGTAATTATAAGTCCTTGGTGATAGGAAATTTCATACTCGGTTGAGTTACATAGTCATGTACATCATTGAAAAATATGTCCAAATATTCAACATGAACTCAAGGGAAGAATGGTCAATATAGTGCACATCAGATTTCGAGCTCTTCTTTCTACAAGGAAAGAGAAACCTTGTTTCGATATTGATACGCCCTTTTCCCTTGATGTCAAAGGTGGAGAGTATTTGGTGTTAGAATAATGTTTATGATTGAAGTGGTGATCAAACACCAACACAGTTGTCATCAAGTCCACAGGGGGAGATTGTTGGAATTATGTTGTAATAGGTTTTCCTTAATGGCAACCTACTCGATGAAGTTGTCCTTGTTGGAAACTTACTTGATGAGTTTCCTTTTGATAGAAACCTGTTTGTTAAAGATGTAAAAATGATGTTTCTACATATTAGTTCAGATGTGACAGAGAAAGGAATTTCAGTAAGTGCCAGAGAAATGAAAAAGGTAATATTTCACAAAGTATACGCAGGTTTGATGAAGGAAACCCGCATACATATGAATGTTGGTATATAGGAAAATTGTGTATACATCCAAAATTAGTATATACATAGTTTTTATGAAGATAAGTTGTGTATAAATGAGGGTACGAAGAAGCCAAGTTGCATATGTCTTTTGTGCTCTAAAATTATGTACTAGGGGGAATTACCATGGTTTTAGCCCAAAATATTGAGCGTTGTGTCATCTATTTGATTTTGTCCAAGAATACCATCGAAAATTGTGTGGTTTTGGCTCATGGTATTTGTAAAGGCTAAATCTATATAAGGAGAAGAATATCATAGTGCAAAGTGTGTGCATGTGTCTGGGTATTGAATCAATACTTCACTCTGAAGTATATCTGCATGGAATGGGCTATAGTTTATTGATATATATGAAGTAGTAATGCACCTATGAATACAATGATGGATCAGGATCTCTAGACCCGAAATGACTATGTATTTTGTAGATCTAGTTATGAAATGTTTAGATCTATGATCTGGCGAATTTTTGCTAAAATGAAGGGTAAGATCTAAGCTAATTATTTATTTTGAAGAGTTTCACAGTCCTGAAATAGTTGCAGATCTATACGCAGGTTCCTCTCCGCAAAAGAGCGTATATATTCCGGTTCGTTTCAGCAAAAGCTCATATGGAATCTAGGGTTTTTCTGAAATGTGTAGAAGGAAATTTTTGATCTGTTTTGCTATATTACTGGTGTATGCCAATGATGTATTCATACAAATATGAGTTTCTTGAATACTGATTATGCTTCTAGTTGATTATGATTAAATATCAGTTGTTGGTTAGTTGATTGATGGTTAAGTGAATGATTTTATAAGGTTATGAGTTTTAGTTTGATGTATGTTCTTTGAGCTTAAATGTGTGGAGTGGGTCCAGTATGAAAATATGATGAAAAGAGCCTAGAAGGTTTATTGTGTTGAAGTTGTTGGATCTAGTGTGAAAATTTATGAAACATGGTCTGCAGTAGATCTGAGGGTTGGAGCCTTCAATGAGGGGGTAGTAGCTCCCTTCCAGTAGTGGCTGGTAAACAAGATTAGGGGGTAGTAGCTCCCTTCCAAGAGTGGCTGGTAAACGAGAAGCAGGAGGTCATAGCTCCCTTCCAGTGGTAGTTGGTAAATGATATCAGGGGGTTGGAGATCCCTTCCAGTAGACACTGGAGAATGAGATAAGGTTGTATCCTTTTGCAGGTGGGTGCCTACGTGCTAGTATGAGTCTGCGCTAGTACAAGATTGTAAGTAGTTTTCTTTATAATAAATATTGAAGACAGAGACGACATCAGTGGTGGATTTCCTCCGAATCGGGTTTCCACCTTAAATCCTAGTGTTCATGTGTATTTCTTGTGTGTGATGATTTACTATGTTCTTACTGCACATTTTTACTTCTTACTAAACATCTGATGAATGAATGATGCACTGATCTAAGCAAATAATTATCTACATAATAAGATCTCTGGACATACCCAAGTTTGTTTAAAGATAGCCACGTGTATACACTAGTTGGGTTCATTAAAGTCGCACATAGAAATCAGTAAAGAAAAAGTAAAAGTTTACAGTGATTTATAAATACCGATTCACCCCCCCCCCCCCCCCCACCCCACCCCCCAAAGTATTTTTCCCAACATAATGAATATAATTTGAAGATGTTTCCCTCCACCCTCAAGGATGCAACTTTGCACTAGTTTGTGAGCATATCTAGAGGAAACATCACTAACTAGGCACAAATGTAGCAATCATTTGATTATAAGTCTAGATATTATTGTAGGTATTAAAGGAGAGAAAAGAAGAAATCTTTAGGATGACCATAGGGCTAGATGAGCCCTTAGAATATTATGAGGAAAGGTCCCAACTCAAATATAGGAGGGTTGATTATACTCTTGACCTTGAATCACTCAAGCTTGTACTCCACAAAGGGATCAGGGAGGATGTAATGGAGACCCTTAATATTTTTCTAGTGGATACATTTACCAGCTGACTTATGATGACATCAAGAGAGTGTTCAAGAATCATTCTAGTGATGTTAGAAAGAGAGGTAGGTCCATTCAAGGCCTGGTTGAATCTTCTCCCTCCACCTCAACCATAAAAAATGAGATAGGGAGTATGCTATAAGACTTCAAGGGTGATATGTTGCATAATGTTTCCTTACATATGGATACTATGCAGATTAAAATGAATCAAGAGTCAATAGAAAGGGCACTAGCTATATTCTTCCCCAGATGCACCAAGAGGCATCCCAGAAATGAGTGCCCATTGAACAACATAGATGTCTAGTTTATCTGTGAGGGAAACCATGCAACTGAAAAATGTCCCTCTCTTACACGCCTGAAGTCTATATGACAAGGGGCATAGAATGGCTTGGAGCAAATTTTCTTCATCAACCAAAGGAGACCACAAGGCCCTTGACCATATCAACAGGGCATGTGGGTTGCAAAATATCCTCCTTATAATCCAAATAAAAATTCCATTACACCCTTGTTTCAAATCACCCATCATCATGGTCCATTTCCTATCCTTGGTCCTATACTCCTCAATTCCCTCCTTGGCCTGTCAATCCACCTTTCCAGCCATATCAACCTCAGCCTCCTCAATGGGGCAACCCTGCACAAGTGTGGAGGCCTCAGGTAGCCCAAACTCCTGCCTTAATGCCTCATCCTCCACCTCAAACACAAATACCCCACAAAAACACACCTAAGCAATCTTATATGCCTACCCAATGTAATATGAACCCAAAAAATAAGAAGGCGCAATAGGTATACAATGGAGAAACATGTTATCATTTCTATGTTGTGGAAATCCAAGAGATCAACCTTCATTCTGGGAAGGTACTTCCAAATTATCGCCCACCTTATCCACCTAAAGATCATGAAGAAGAGAATGAAGAAATGATCCCTCAAACCAATATACCTCCCTAACTGAAAGGTTGGTCGAGCCTAAAAAAAAACACCCTAAAAGAGGCTAAAATTATGGGAGAATTGAAGAATTTGTGTGTCAAAATACCCCTTCTCTAGGTTATCAAATATGTCCCCATTTACGACTAGCTCATCACGAAAGAGTGTTTAAAGAGGCATGGGTGGAGAAAAATATATTCCCCCATTATTAATGTTATTTGGTAGCTATATGATCTAATGCTTGCGAGGGTCATCTCCCCAAAGTACTTGGATCATAGTAGCCCAGTAGTGTATGTGAACATTAACAATATTGTAGTCCTTAACACCTTGATTGACCTTGGTGATTTAGTCAATGTTATGACCAAAGAAACCATTCTTAAGCTTAACCTCCAAGGAGCATTGAGGAATACCACCACAATGTTGCAACTTGCAGATAGATCCATAGTATCCGCTTAGGGAGTTATTGAGGATGTGATGATCTAGATTGACTCTTGGGATTATCCTACATATTTCCTTTTCCTACAGCCCAAAAATAATTTTAATAGGTGCCCTCTCATCATAGGGAGACCTTGGTTGGCCATTTTTGATGCTTACATTAGTTGTAAGGGTAGGAACATGACCATTAAGAATGTGAATCTCTCAAAGAATCTTATATTATATCCCATTTCTCAACCATTTTTTTATCATGATTTACCCTTATAGGTAGAGGAAGAGGATGAATAAGACCTTTATCATTCATCCCTCTACCCAATCTGTACACTAGATACTGTTGTAGGGATTATGCAGCTAGATGAGGATGACCTTATTGATCACTTCTTACTGAATCAACCTCTTACTTCCATGCCAATTGATGTGTTGGTGGAAGAATCCTTAGAGCATCCATGGACTGAATTATGATTTGTTGATTCTGACCTAGATCATGCCAAATTTGTGGATATTAGTCCATCCAAAACTCTAAAATACAACCATTACCTCTTATCCGAGAAAGAATATAAATTATTCAATGTGTTAAGGCAACATCTTGATGCCTTGGCTTGGGACTACAAGGAAATCAAAGGGATGCATCCCTCAATTTTTACTCATCATATCTACATCAATGAGGGATTCAAACTTGTCTGCCAACCCTATAGGAGGATGAATACTTCCCTTAAGGATATTGTAAAATAGGAATTACAAAAAATTTTGGATGCAATATTTATTTACCCTATTTCATATAGCGAATGGGTGTCCCCTCTTATCATAGTACCAAAGAAAAATGGGAATTGGAGGATTTCTGCTGACTATAGGGACCTCAAAAAATATATGAAGAAAGACCATTTCTCTTTTCCTTTGATTGATCAAGTGCTAGATGGCCTTGTAGGGAAGAAATTATTTGCCTTCCTAGATGGGTTTAGTGGGTATAACCAAATCCAGATCAGCCATGAGGACCAAGATAAGACCACATTCAGGTTTCCATGGGTTACCATTTCCTATAGGGTCCTCCCATTAGGTTTGTGTAATGCCCCTACTAATTTTCAGAGGGAAGTTTTGAGTATCATTTCCGACCTTTTTCATGACACTGTTGAGATATACATGGATGATTTCACCCCTTATGGAAGTGATTTTCAGGAAACTATTTCTAATCTATGTAAAGTATTAAGAAATTGCATTGATATTAACCTTTCATTAAGTCTTGAGAAATGTGATTTTTTATGAATGCAGGGGTTGTCCTAGGTGCTTAAATTAGAAACAAGAAACAGTGAAAATGGCATCCAAAAATGGCACCCAGAAAATGGTACCATAGGGGGCTTCTGATTTAATTTTTGTAGGTTTTAACCTTGTACAAAAATAATCTGCAAACGAATTCTTAAAGACAAAAAATAAACAATAGAGAGAGCATAAAACATAAAATATATATACACTGAGTTTTTCCCCTGGATCCCAAATTCAGACTACCAACTTGATTTTCCATTATATTCATTTTAGTGTTACAACACATATATATACATGCCGAAGAATTCATAAAACCTAAACCATTAACCCTAGATTAGAACATAATCGTAGTTCCCTTGACTGAATCTACAAAATAACATGGGCCAAAAACCATCATGCCCCAAAACCATGTGCAAACCCATGCACAAAACCATAGGTAGGTCCGCCCACCGAAAAAAAATGAAAACATTTTTTCTCGGGGCACTGCCCCAAACCCCATAGAGGGGGCTACCCGCCCCCTGCGAACCCCTGGAAAGGGGGGTTGTTGCCCCAACTATGACTCCCTCCCCCCCCGCTTCTACTAGCGCAAATTACAGGGGGGGCTATCACCCCTCCTGTAACCCCCCCCCCCCCCCCACATGTGCGACTAATCATGGAAAGAATATAACACATACCCAACATTATCCCACTTGCTTTTTTCTTTCTATAGGGGGCCACAAGAGAGCTTAGTCATTAGTCCAACCCTACAACACCCATTGTTTCTCTACACCAAGAGAAATTGGTTCTCACAGACTTCGTCAATGCATCTGCAACATTCTTCAAAGTGTCCACCTTTACCAACAACACCTTTTTATCCTCAACCATATCTCTCATAGAGTGATATTGAGCATCAGTGTGCTTTTTACTTGAATGATAAGCAGGGTTCTTAGCCAAGAAAATTTCACTTTGGATATCACAGTCTATCCTTATAGCTCGTTGCACCAACCCCATACTTGAACACAATATCTGCAACCAAAATGCTTTCTTTCTTGCATGAGTGGTTTCCATGTATTCTACCTCTGTAGTTGAAATAGCCACTATAGGCTGTCTTTACTCATCCAACTGACTGCACCTCCAAATAGGATAAACACATACCCACTTGTAGATCTTCTTTGTTCGAGATCTCCAGCCCAGTCTGCAACAACAAAATCATGGATGTCCAAAAATCTGTCCAATCCTGGTCTTCCCTAATAGCACAACCCATAATCACTAGTGCCATGCAAATATTTGAAAACCTGCTTCAGTGATGTCCAATGCTCCTTCCCTGGTTTTGACATAAACCTTCTCAATACTCCCACTTCGTGTGCATTGTCTGGTCTAGTAAAGACCATTTCATACATCAAGATATCCACTGCACTTGCATATGGAACACGAGACATATATTCCTCTTTGTCTTGTGTCTTGGGACATTTTTCAACAGATATCTTTACACATACAGGAATAGAAACCTTCACCAGTTTACTATCCTTCATATTGAACCTATGCAATATTGTCTCGACATACTTCCTCTGGTTTAACCAGAGCTTCCTCTTTGCCTAATATCTCTTAATTTCCATGCCTAAAATATATTTTTCAACACCAAGATCCTTTATGTCGAATTTGGAGAAAAATTGGGTCTTCAAATCCTAGATAATTTCTTTGTCAATAGAAGAAAATAGGATCACCATGTCTATTTTAAAATAATCAGTGATATAGGTATCAAATTTCTGATACCACATCCTTGATGACTGTTTTAACCCATACAAAGACTTTTTTAACTTGCATACTAGTTCTTTCTTACCCTTCACTGTAAAGCCTCTAGGTTGCTTCATGTAGATCTCTTCCACATCCCCGTGAAGAAATGTTGTCTTCACATCCATCTGTTCTACCTCAAAATCAAATGTAGTAGCAGCCGATAAAAGTAATCTAATAGAAGTAAACTTGGCAACAGGAGAAAAAATATCACCAAAATCAATCCCGACACCTAGGAATAACCTTTTGCTACCAACCAAGCTTTTATTTTTCCACCTTGCCTTCTACATTCATCTTCTTCTTAAACACCCATTTTCTCTCGATGGGTTACCTTCCAGCTGACAACTCCACCAGATCCCATGCCTCATTTTTCTACAAGGATGTTGTGGTATTCCAAAATTGGAACACCTTAGCAAGCCTACTGAAATAACGTACTTCTGAGAATATTGTGCATAGAAATGAGTTTTCAGCTCCTGGATCCCTTATATCAGCTCATCTAAGATCTAAATCTAAAAGGAGAGAAAAAACAAATCATACTAGGTGGGTTAAAAATATCTCCCACAAACTAGTCTAGCTGAAAATCACCCAAAGAGAGGGGCTGTAGCTATATGCAAAGAACTGCTTCAGAAATAACGTAGATCCACTGAAGAACAATAGGAGGCTGATATGTAGGTTCATAAATAATATGTATAATAACAAATCAGATGTACATTACAGCCCATACGTTGTACAAGAGAAATAATGAGACAATACAGGAAAAACCCTCAGAAATGAGGTGCTACAACCATGAGAAAAGACTGCATAACCATGAAAACGTTATTTTTTAGGGGCCGAAGTAGCAGTATATTAATATTCAGATCTAGAGCATATATGTACATAAAAATTTAGATCTGTTACAGATCTGTGTACAAGAAATGTTGATCTATACATTCCCCTTGGGGTTTTGTGCAAAACATGAAGCACATAGAGTAGATCTGAGATCTAAGGTTGCAGATATGCAGAATGATTCAGAAGTTTTTGAATAATACAATGGTATAGTAGATCAGATCTAAAAAAAACATGGATTGGATGGCCAATCCATGGATCACCACAGTGACAGGAAGACTCCTAACACCAGAGATCTCTCCTCCAAAATGTAGACAAAACACCCTGCAAATCCTCCTTTGCAAATAACGCAGTCCAGGGAGAGAGACTGCACTGTAGACTCTAGGAATGATTTGGCCTAATGCCAAGGTCTAGATCTGAAGCTAAATTAACTAATGAACTCTTCCAAGAGGTTAAAATGCACACTCACTGAGAAGATCCACTTCTATCATTTAGATTTGAGCAGATCTAGTTTCTCCACTTGCTGCAACTCACAAGGACAACTCAAAACTCAACAGGAGTAGCGTTGTAGGTGTAAGTTGAAGCTTGGCCCAAGCCTGATAGTGGACAATTTAGAACAATTTCTCCTCCAAGAGTTGCTCAAGGAAGGAGGTGGGATTCCTGAACAAGAAGACCCAACAAGGGATGTATGAGCAGACACTACCTTCAGAAATAATAATCTTCAACAAAATTTTCTTGCTGCCCTCCTCTTCCTTTTATAAGATAGGAGTCTTTCCAAACCCTAAACCATTTCATTGATTTAGCCCCTTTCTCATTTAGAGTCTCCTTCTAGAACTACGTTATCCCTCAAAGAGGTTCTATGCATCTAGACTGTGTTGTTGACTTGGTCGAAGATGACCCACTCTTGTGACTTAGACCCATTCACACTTGCAAGAGTTTATTTACATAGCCCATATATGTCTTTGTTCACATAGACATTGATTTTTTCTTGGTTTTTAGGAGTTTTACATGTCCTCCTTTACAATTTATTCATCAATCATGAAATGCAAAATAAACAAGACAAAATTAATATTCCTATTAGCTGCAGCTAATTTAGGAATATTATAGTCTCCCCCTCCCAAATGTTGCTTGTCCTTAAGAAACTGCAAGAATGCTGCAAAATCTCCCCTCCTTCTCTTGTGGCCTCCTCATCGCATAGTCTCCACCATTTCTCTGAATTTTCTGCAATAGTTTTGTCTTCCAATGGTCCTTCCTCAATGTGCAAGTTGGCCTTTGGTGAATAAACCCAAGGGCTCTCATCATGAAAAAATGGAAGGTCTATATGGAAACCCTCTTGCTGATCCATGGCCTCCTCAAGATAGAAGTGATGACAATCATGGGGAATTTCATGGTCCATGAAAGATTCCCATCTCCATGTAATCATTCAAATGAAGTGGATCACCTCCCAACTTGGAAATCCATAGAAAAAATCCTCCCCAATACATATGAGAGGCATGTTCCCAACAAACATATAGCTCACTCTACAAATATATAAGTGATCTATCATAGTGGCATAGTGGCCATACAATATCTCATGCTCCCATTGAAGCATGCAATGAAAAAAGATTGGGAAGCCCCTTCTCCCAAGGACACATCCCACCAATGTGCCTCTTCTCCAACCATGTTCCCAAGAGTAAGAACATTTTCATCATAAGGAATCATGATCATAATCATGCTAGCTGCCATATATGATAAATGAGAAGGAAGATGTTCCCTCATGTGAAACCAGCGCAGTTTTATCCTTAACTGCCATAGAGTATGATATGATAAGTGCCTTCCCCAACACTTGTTTGTTTCCTCATCCCTTCTGAATGCTTGGAGAAAATGAATCATAGTTGGTGTAAAAGAATCACACCATGAATAATACAATAGCTTGCCAAGATCCTCCAAGGAATGACCTACATCAACATGGTTCATGGCCTTGGGTCACCCATGAAACCCCTCATAAATAGTGCCCCCTTTTGGAGCAATCTTCTACAAATGAGTGTTAGAAAAATATAAGCATATAGGAGATACATGATGATATTCAGAAAGACAAGACTCTCTATACACTTGTTTTACATTCGTGAGGTGACTCATGGATGAGTCCTTTCCCACACTCAATTTGTAAGGAGGTGTGAATGATGGCTCTTCCCAAGAGCTATGTTCCTCCTTATCTACCAAGTAATCCATGCACATATTCATATGAGAGTGCACCTCTTCCTTGAATCCTTCCCATATGAAACCACCCAAGAAGTATGATATGCTCTAATGAAACCAATGGGTTTGGAAAGTAGGATCTCATAGGTGGCATCTAGTAGTCTCTCCTTGAGCTTGGAGTCACTAACCAAAAGAATAAGATTATATAAATAGATGAATCCATCAACCACCTTGAATCTCTCATCCACTACTTCCCCATCAAGAACCCCACATGTTAAAAGGTCCTTGGAGTATTCCATCATGAGTTGGGAGTCCCAATAAGGATCTAGGCTCCCCAAGAATGATAGCATTGTAGAAGTCTAAAATGTTTCCTCTGTCACATCATGGCTCCCTCCTTTGACATCCTTGATGTCGAAATCACATTTTGGAGCTTCATAATCTCCCCTTTGCTGCCCCATTTGCAGCTGATCTTGCTCAAGACAAGATTGAAGCATATGGAAATCAACTTCCCCTTGGAAATTCCTTGTCTTCCAAAACTTCCTCATTTTGGCCCATGTATACAAGAGGGTTAGCATCCCCTTGCCATGTTCAGAAATATTCTTTGTGAATGAAGAAATCATGGGCTGCCCCAAAGATATGGAGTTTCCATGTGTCATCATGCTCATGCCATCATAGATCTCTTATTTCTCCTCTCTCAGTGCAGATATCTGAGTGGGAGTCAACAATGCCCCTTTCAGTAAATTTCTCATCTACTTTCTAAATTCATGAGAGACTCTCTCTGCTGTGCTGGCTTCTCCCAAGGCTCCCTCCTTAGCCAGGTATGCATATGATTTATTGCATAGGTCCTCTTGCCTTCTTTGTGCTTCCAAGCTTTGAAATAGAGAAGGATCCATGCTCCTCATCTTGTGATGTCCTTAATCCTCTTTTCCTCCTTCTATTCTCAATATCTCATCATTCAATAGTGATGGTACATGTTTCTCATGTGTTATGCCACGAGCTCTATCTGTGAGACCTTGTGGAACTCCTTGCAAGTATGAAAGAGTTTCTTTCCTTGGAGCAAGTGCTCCATTATTCTCTTCATGAGGTGCTTGAGGTTCCATTTTCATGATTTTGTTATCTCCTACCTTCCCTTTCTCTTCTCCAATAACTGAAATTGCCTCCTCATCAACAATAGACCTTAGATCTTGGCCATCTATTGAAGGAGGAGCCTTCATGCTTTCCTTTTGAGAAGAAATCCCTTTATCCAAAGGAGATCTTGCCCTTGGAAAGTCATCAAACAAACTTACACCTTCTTCCATGGTCCTCATAGATGGAGTAGGATTCATAGACCCTCCCAACCGATGCAAAAGATTTGTTTGGTATGGTTTGATAGTGTCAAAAAAAGATGTTACACATGGGGCTTCATCAAACCTTTCCATTAATATTTCAATAAACTTTTCATAAGTAGGTGTATTTTCATTCCTTAAGTAAAAGGACTCAAACCACCACCAAGCATATGCTTTACCTTCAAAATGCAGCGCTACTACTTTGATGGCTTCAATCTCTGAAACTTGGTGTTGTTGCACAAAGTTGTTTAGCTCCTCCACCCAAACCCTTATTGGACATTTAGGTGATCCATCAAAGGTAGATAGATAGAATCTACCCATACCATGCTACTCCTTCTTTGTGCCTTTGCTCTCCTTAATCTTGCAGAACCCTTGGAAGTTCAATTTGTCTCTGAACTCCTTGGATTGATCTTCATACTCCTGCAAATACTCTCTAAGAGTCTCCTTCTCGGGTACACCTCCTTTCTTCCTCTTAATGAAGAAATCACAGATATAACGCTGAAGCTTTGGTGATATGGCTGATGGAACATATCCATAATATGATCATTCAGAATTTTCCTCATGTATATATAAATTAGATCTGATCGAAAGGTCTTCCTGCTCTTGAAACTTTCTAGGAATTTCACTACTCTTTCTCTCTTCTTCTTGGAGATTTTCTTAATAGATCTGAAAAGGGGTGAGATTACACTCATATTATTCATAATTCTAGTCTTTCTCATTTCTTTATAGAACTTTTGCTTGAAGCCCACAGGCTGAGCCAAAGATCTTGCTTTGATACCACTGTAGTATTCCAAAATTGGAATAGCTCGGCAAGCCTGCTGAAATAATGCACTTCTGAGAATACTGTGCATAGAAATGATTTTGCATCTCCTGGATCCCTTATATCAGCTCATTTAAGATATAAATCCAAAAGGAGAGCAAAAACAAATCATACTAGGTGGGTTAAACAGATCTCCCACAAACTAGTCTAGCTGAAAATCACCCAAAGAGAGGGGTTGTAGCTATATGCAAAGGATTTCTTCAGAAATAAAAAAGATCCACTAAATAAAATTAGGAGGCTGATATGGAGGTTCATAAATCAGATTTATAACAGAAAATAATATGTAAATTATATCCCATACATTTTACAAGAGAAAGAATGAGACAATACAGGAAAAACCCTCAGAAATGAGGTGCTACAACCATGAGAAAAGACTAAATAACCATGACAGCGTTATTTTTAGGGGCCGAAGCAGAAGTATATTAATATTAAGATCTAGAGAAGATCTATACATAAAAATTTGGATCTAATACAGATCTGTTTACAAGAAATGCTGATCTATACATTCCCCTTGGGGTTTTGTGAAAAACATGAAGCACAGAAAGTAGATTTGAATTCTAAGGTTGCAGATCTGCAAAATGCTTTAGAAATTTATGAATAATAAAATGGTACAGAATATCATATCTGAAACAAACATGTTTTGGATGGCCAATCCATGGATCACCACAGTGACAGGAAGATTCCTAACACCGGAGATCTCTCCTCCAAAATGCAGACAAAACACCCTGCAACTCCTCCTTTGAAAATAACATAGTCCAGGGAGAGAGACTATGCTATAGGCTCTGAGAATTATTTTTCCTGATTCCAAGTTCTAGATCTAAATCTCAATTATCTAATGAACTCTTCCAGAAGGGTAAAATACACACTCACTGAGAAGAGCCACTGCTATCATCTAGATCTGAGAAGATCTAGTTTCTCCACTTGCTGCAACTCACAAGGACAGCTCAAACCTCAATAGGAGTAGCACTATAGGTGTAAGGTGAAGCTTGGCCCAAGCATGATAGTGGAAAATTTATAACAATTTCTCCTCCAAGAGATACTCAAGGAAGGAGGCGGGATTCCTGAATAGGAAGACCCAACAAGGGATGTTTGAGCAGAAAATACCTTCAGAAATAATAATATTCAAAAAAAATTTCTTGCTACCCTCCTCTTCCTTTTATAATATAGGAGTCTTGCAAAACCCTAAACCACTTCATTGATTTATCCCCTTTCTCATTTAGAGTCTCCTTCTAGAACTACACTGTCCCTCAAAGAGGTTCAATGCATCTAGACTGCGTTTTTGACTTGGTCAAAGATGACCCACTCTTGTGATTTAGACCCATTCACACCTGCAGGAGTTTATTTACATAGCCCAGATATGTCTCTGTTCACATAGGCATTGATTTATTCTTAGTTTTCAGGAGTTTTACATGTCCTCCTTTACAATTTATTCATCAATCATGAAATGCAAAATAAACAAGGAAAAATTAATATTCCTATTAGCTGTAGCTAATTTAGGAATATTATAGATGCCATTTCATCAACCATGGCCTCCTTCTAGAGTATTTTTTCCTCTGAATCCACCACAGCCCTGATAGTTCTGGGATCATCATCAGTGATAGTTAAATCAAAATTTGAATAGAAAGCATATGGACTATACCTTTTTGGCTACCTTCTTTCCTGAACTCATCTTCTTACAGCTCGAGTTTGTGGATCTTCCTCTTCTGAATCTTGTTCTGTTGTAGAGTCTGATTCATCCTCCTTTAGGTCAAACTCTATCTTCCCAGGTTCCTTTGGTAGAGCTTCATGTTTAACAACACCTTTCACCTCTCTAAACACCACATCTCGACTGTAGACAAACTTCCCTGTTTTTGGGTTCGAAAGCTTGTAACCTTTTAAACCATCCTTATACCCAATAAAGATGCACCTTTTAGATTTATTATCCAACTTCATCCTTTTCTCCTTTGTAACATGTACATATGCATCACATCCAAATATCCTCGGATGTGAAAGAGATGGTTTATTACCATTCCATACCCCATGTGGATTCTTATCCTCCAATATTGATGAAGGTGATATGTTAACTAGGTAACATGCAGTCTCCACTTCCTCTTCCTGGAATTCCTTTCCTAACCCAGTACCACTGAGCATGCTTCTTGCCTTTTACATCAGCGTTCTGTTCATTATTTCTGCAACTCCATTTTTTTTGAGGTGTGTATGGAGTACTCTTCTGTCGTGCTATACCACACTTCTTGTTGGAGCGGGGTCCCCTAAGTCCAAAGACTCTAGTAATAGTTTAGTCATGTGCATGGGCTACGGGGCGGGCCAAAGACCCTCATGAATTGTAATGGGTCAAAAGGGTAGATCAAGGGGCCAAAAACCACAGTTTGTGGACCATAGAGTAGCGCAGGCTAATATTATAAAAATATATCTAGATCGAGTCTAAGAAGGCAGTTTTTGGATAACTTTGAATGTGAATGATAGATTGGGATGCTTTGTGATATGTTGTGTGGATTGTCTAGGTAGAAGGCTCTTGCTAGTGCATAGACACCTTAGTACTGCTGTGTACGGACCCCGCTGGCTGTGTGCGCGGCTTGTTGAAGGTTTTTGTATGAAGGATCTGAAATGATACTAATAAAGGAATGTTGTTGCAAATATATGAGTTCTATGTGCATCTCTTGTTCATGTTATAAATTTTTTTGCATCATTTTTCTGATTTATGTATTGTCTGCAATCGGGTCTCTTGCGCAACTTTATTTGGGTTTATAACAAATATTAATGGATGGATTTGTTGATATATGGTTCTAATATTGCTTGTTAAAGGTTATTACTTGAATAATAGATACTATGTTAAATTTTGCAAGGTATTATGCATATTTGACCTAAAATCTGTTTACTAGTTAGGGCTACTATTGTGAAGGTCTGTTCATGGTTATTTTGATATTAAGGCACCCACATCATTCAAGCCTCTCTCAAGCTGTGGAAAACTGGTTCCAGCACCCCCCCATACTGCTTCGCGTGAGGATTTGACTTGTGCAAGTCGGTCACTGCTGAAAGGACCAGTAGTAAGAGGGTTTTATTGGTTATCCTCAATTCCAAACCTAGGTCAGGACCCCTCAAGCCAAAAAATGGTTCCATTTCCAGGACTGAGAGCATTTTGAGAGAGTTTGGGTGATGCCGAGAGGTCATTGGTAGCCATTAATGCCTAAACTTGAGGACTAGTTTGAAAAAAAGATTTAGGAATTTTCCCTAAAAGAAAATAGAAGTAATAAGCTATCTGATAAAGATTGGAAGAATAATTATATTTTCACTGAAGTGCATGAGATCTTCTTCGTAACCTTTGCACACGAACTAATGGATTATTTGGTAAGGTTAGTAGAATTCCAAACCTATTGGAAGGATGATCAGGTCACGTAGTGGATCCCTAAATTGATCAAACAGTTGGAGAAGACTGATAAATCTATTACCCAAACTGTAGATCACTAGGTTGACAACGTCTTGGGTGGGTTTGTAACAGAGTTTTCAATTGATCATTTTGTGTCCTATTCTAAAGATGAAAGGATATTTTTCAAATGATTGATGGGTAAGTTCTTACAAAATTTTTCCTCTGCTGATTAAGATGTTATTGTGTGAAAAGGGTATTTTGTATAGCCACACCGAGTGAATGACCCCTGATTAGAGCAAAAACACTATGTGCAGGAGTAAATACTATGGGGTCAATCAGAAAGGGGATAGATCTGTATACATTCCTCTGTGAAAATCCCTTGGTATAGATGGAAGCGAGGCTACACATGGTGAGAATAACCCTCCTGTTATGCCGTCATCAAATTTACGCAAGGGTAAGAATCCTCCTACCCCACCACCACCTCCACCTGCGGACGATATGACTATGCATATGAAGTTACCCACCTTTAAGGGTGCGGGGGATGAGTATATGGACCGATTTTGGTTTGTGGTGAATGCGGTGTGGACTGCAGAGAATGTCAATAATGATGTTGTTAATAGAGCGCAACTCGTTATGGAATTTGAAGGTCGTGCTTTAGGTTGGGTCACAGGATACCTAGCTCAACATGTGGATCCCACAATTCAGGAGATCAAGGATGCCCTGAAGAAGTAGTTCCAAAGGCCAAAATATTATTCTCAATGTGTAATAGAACTAAAATATATTAAGCAAGGGCCTACGGAATTATTTTGGGAAGCTGACCAACGATTGAAGCAAACCATTAGCTATGGAGGATTTTCTTACGATGATAAGTAGCATAAGGAATGGTTCATCGCCATGTTATTACCACATCTAAGCAGGCCTATGGGTTAGCAGAATATTGATTCGCAAGAAGAAGCACTGGAAATTTCTATGAAATTAGAAGTTGCACCGAGGGACGATGCTCAATTTAGAGCACTACAGATTCAAATCCAATTAGAAGCTATGCACTTAGAATTTCCAAATTTATGAAGAAATCGGGGTAAATAAGTTAGTGCAAATGTCTGCTGAATACAATGAAAGGGAGTTGGTCACACCAAAGATCAATGCCCTCTGTTGTTAGATTATACGCAAGCTAGGGGACCGAGTCCACTACACTCGAGAGATGTTGTTGAACCTAGTACCTGCACACTATGGTGCATTGATTGTCAGGTGGCTGGACAGCATGATTTTCATTAAGGCTAGGAAATATTTTGTTGATGTGGGAGCATTCACATCAAGAAATCCCATGGAACCTGTTATATCTTAAGAGACAATCCCTCAATTGTGAAAGGAATCAGTGCTTAAGACACTTTAAAAGTGTGTCACATAAATAATTTTATCATGAGGTATTTGTTTTATCCCTCTAGAAAATAGTTTTATAAAACCCTTAATGATCTGGAAAAATAAAAGATTTCATAATGCCATTGACTGTTGATATCTGAATGGAAGAGAAGAACTGTAGAGGAAACTGAAAGTAATATGTTGTAAACACATAATCTGTTACTTTTATGTTTTAGAGAGAATTCATGGAGAGAGAGGAAACTCAAAATAATATGTTCTAAACACAGAATATATTACTTTTAAGTTTCAGAGGGAATTCATGGAGGGAGAGGAAACTAAAAATAATATGTTGTAAACACATAAACTATTAATTTTAAGTTTCAGAGAGAATTGGTGAAGGGAGAGGAGTTCAAGTGAAGGAGTGCTTATTAAGGCTATTTAACTCTTACTTACAAACGTAAATCAGAGACTAGCTGATTCTTTACTTCACTTCATTCAAGGAATAAAGAACATAAAATGACATAAGAAACACAAATCACCATCAACAGTTGCAGGAAAATTGTTTCTTATTTCATTCACCGATCAGAAAAATAAGTACAAAATGTAGTTTTCAAGAGGTCCAGAACTTGGAACCCCTCCTCTCTCTTTCTCTCTTCCTTAAATACAAAAAAAAATAGTTTTTAACTACTCGAGCTTCTTGAAAATCCTAGATTGCCTAAACTGTTAAAGTACTTATTACATTACAATCGAGGACATCATTGTAGCTTCGATCTTAACAAAGAAAAAAAAACAAAACTTGAAATATAATCCTTTTTCTGAATCTGATTTGTTGCTGATGTGTCTCCTTCCGTTTCTGCTGTGATATCCTAATATTCTGCATAAATGCATCTCTACCTGACTTTTTCCATGCTTTTGCATTTCAAACAATGTCATCATGTCACCTACTACTCAACTCTACCTCTTCCGCTCGTTCCCACAACATTTAGTCTTTGATTAATGAACTATCGCAAACACATACCATTGTTTTGCACATAGCATCGGGTCTTTTCTTACCCGAGTTTGCCCTGTGTTCAGACTTTCCTTTGTAACTATCGTAAGACTGGACATTAAAATATATTCCAATTTTCCTTTGAAAGCTATCGCGTCCATCCCTTTATGGAATTTCACATTTTGGCATTCATAGCATATTCATGAGTGTCATTCTTCCTAAGCTTGTGATGTGTGATGTGCAATAAAGGTAGGGATGACATGGCAAGTGAAGATGGGGCTGATCGCAAATCACAATTGGAAATATAAAACCTTGTCGCATTTCGCATTTCGACATTCATAACATATTAATGAGTGATTTTCCTCCTAAGATTATGATGTGAGATGTGTGATGTGCGATTGGAATATATTAAATCATATTTATAAGCTGCATCATGTATTCTTCATTATCACACTTCGCACTTTGGTGAATCCTGATACCTTATGACCACTATCCCTTCTGAACTTGTGATGTGAGATATTTGAGAGGGTCCCACGACCACCTTGGTTTTGTACGTATATTTGCACGACTTGACCCCAACCTGTGTGTAATGTTCTAAACGCATCAATTTGCTTGAATCTTGAACTTTTATGCACGTGAATAAGCTCGACTTAACCCTTGCTGCACGCTTTTCTCCTTTGCTGCTCCTCTTGCTTAGATTACACCTCTGATGCTTCTACTTCCCTAATTTTGGTTCCAGTGCACATGTAATGATGAATCCTTGTTGAGATTTTGGTTATCCTTTTGAACATGTTGGAGGTGTTCTTGAAATTTTAACAACTGTTCCTCAACAACCTTGAATTTCTCAGAACCTCTCTTGACTTTTAGCTGAGTCAACTTATGCTATAACAGAACCAAAATATGATGATGAAGTTAAACCATTTCTTCAAGTCTGCATTAAGCTATTTCACAATCAGAAGGTAGTAGATAAGCTCCAAGCCCTGATAGGTAGATGTGCTGGAAAAAAGGTGCCTCGAATAGAAACCAAGCTTGTGAACAAGGTTTTATTAGGGGAATTTTGAGGTCTAAAATGGGCCTCCTAAAGAAATAATAAAATAATAGCTAAACCAATAAAATAATATTTATGAATTTTAAATTCACTTTTTGCACCACAATCCATGTAACCATAGTTAAATTCAATTCAAAAGTGGTACCAAAATAAAATTAATAAAAAAATTGTATTGATGTGACTATAAATAAGAATGATTTTTTCAAGAAAAATTCATTATCATTGAACAACTAATGCATTTTTCCTTTGTACTTAAATAACTTAAAATAAAATATAAATAGAAATTTATAAATTCTTAGTTATATTATATGTTATTAATTAAAATTTATATTATTTAAATTGTATAATAACATGTAATTAATATACTATATAAACATAAAATAAAATAATATAATATAATATAACATAATATAATATAATATAATAAATGTATAGGGATATGCATTGTTTCTTTCAAGAAATATGAAATGAAAATAATATAATTTTATTCAAAAAGTGTGAAATGACATTTATTTTGAGTACTTTACATTGACGTTAAAAGTACTTAGAGCACTAACATGGTTAACCATGAGTTTTTATCCACCATTGAGAATGTGACAAGTACCTTTAACTCAAGAAATGACACCTCAACCATTAGGGATGATGTCATCCGCTAAAATATGATTGTTTCTCATAAAGTGAATTTTGATTATACATTTTCCTTAGGAGGCCCATTTTAGACCTTAAAATTCCCCTAATATGATAAGCAGAGGACGCGAACTGGTAGGGAGATGCACATGATTGTGCTGATTGGAGACTATGAGATGGATCAGGTCATCTTGGATCTCGATTTTGATGAAAATGTCTTACCTAAGAAAACCTATCAGAAGATGGGAGATCCAAAGTTGGAATGGTCAACCATTCAGCTACGCGTGGCCAATCAGCAAAAGATCATTCCACTTGGTAGGCTTCTGCAAGTTGTGGTATACATCGTTGGAGTAAAGGTATGGACTAATTTTTAAGTAATACAAATTGTGAATGATGCATACCCCTACCTTACGCTGTTGGTATTGGATCAGGCCATTGATATGGGAGGCATCGTTAACCTGAAGCGTAGAAGTATGATTTTTGAGAATAATGCTATGCGGGTGATAGTCCCACTGGATCTAGTAGAAGGAGAATGATACACAGAACCAGTGCACCAAGGGTATGATGTTGACCATATCTACAAACTGACTGCGTGGGACAAATACTGGATCAACCCTATAGCTAATGGCATGTTGAACTGGGAGAAGGATAGGTCATTTTTTTATGATTCTGATGGCGAAATGGAGAACTACTAGAACTAGTTGCATGATGTCTCTGTGTTGCGCTACCTCAAGATCAAAAATAAATTATGGTGCATCTCCTTTGAGGTAAGAGAACTACCCTACTTTTATGGTTCTAGTGGTGTCAAAGAATTTTTAGAAGCATTATAAAAATTTGTCCCAGAGGAACAAAGGTTCTAGGAACTTGATTTGGCTATGTGTGCAACTCTTGGGTGTTGGTGGGATACGCACAAGGGAGCCTTCCAAGACTGGGAGGAATGCAGAGAAATGATGGTGTTGCGCTTTGAATCTCTAGCTACCCCACCAATTGGGTTGTTTTATGGTTGGTGTGATCCGTGCAAGCACCTGGCCATGTGGATGGAGGCATGGGATGCAAATACATGGAATGAATGGGTTCATAGGTTTGTCCACTCATTGGGACCGGTACCTACCACCTGGTATCTAGAGGTTGAGCTACACCCAGGTACTCAAGACTAGTTTACAATGACTGAATATTTCCTGGAAACCTTTGGCTCTGTGGGTGGCTCAAAGAAATTGAATGAAGCCCTGTAGGACATCGATGCTCTAGTCTTTGATGAATATCATCTCAGTAGGGAGTGCGTTGTGTTGGCCTAGGATGTGCAGATGCAAGACATCGTCAACTGTAGAAATCTATCAATCAAGGATAACAAAGATGACCAGAGTAATGTTAATATCCCAGAGTATGAAGGAGAGCGCGTAGTTGCAGGGCTGCATTAGGAATGGTGGATGTTACTAAACCTCTGAAATTGAAGGAAGTCAACATTGGGATAGAAGAGTAGCCCAAGTTGGTCAAGATTTGGGACTACTGGGATGATGATATAGTAGGAAATATTCCTGAGATGCTGACAAAGTATCTATATCTGTTTCCTAAAAATTTCTCTGAGCTGAAGGGAATTGTAGGGGACTTGGGTGTCATAAAGATCACATTGAAACCAGAGGTGCGCCCTATCAAGTAGTGCCCATATCGATTGAACCCAAAATATAAGCATAAATTAAAGGAGGATTTAGAGAATATGGTGGCTGTAGGCATCATCAAACCCGTCGAATAGTCTGATTAGGTAAGCCCAATGGTGGTTCAAGAGAAAAATACCAAAAGGAGAAATAAGGATTTGTGTAGATATGCGCAAGTTGAAAGATGCATGTGCGCATGACCCCTTCCATACTCCGTTTTCTAATGAGATCCTAGATAATATAGGAGGAGAAGAAGCTTATTCCTTTACTGATGTATTTTCAGGGTATCATCATATCATAATTTCACTGGAAGACCACAGTAAGACCACCTTCGCCATTGAATGGGATTCCTTCCAATATACTATCATGCCATTCAAATTGAAGAATTCACCTTCCATCTTCTCGCGCATGGTAGTGGCTACGTTTAAGGAATTCATGCATAAATTATTGGAGGTATATTTTGATGACTGGACAATATTTGGATTGGTAAAGAAACATGTGTCGAACTTGTGCATGATGCTTGACACCTGTAGGAAGCACCAGATTTATCTCAAGCTAAAGAAGTGCATATTATACGTACCTTTTGGGATTTTTTGGGGCATATAGTATGTCAACAAGGATTGATGGTAGACCTAGCCAAGATCGTGGTTATCATCAACCTAGAAGTTCCTACCAATGAGAAACAACTGCGCTCCATCCTAGGACACACTGGTTATTACAGGAAGTTTATCAAAGGGTATGATCTGATCACTGCGCCAATGGATAAATTGCTAAATAATGATGTAGAATTTTTCTGGGATGAATAATGTCAGAAGATATTTCAGTTGCTAAAAGATAAAATGGTCACTACACCTATTTTGATATTCCTAGGCTGGTCTAACGTTTTTCATGTACACATGGATCCATCTGGTATAACACTTGGGGTTGTTTTAGCACAGCCAGGAGAAGGAGACATTGATCACCCAGTAGATTTTTCTAGTAGGAAGCTCTTTGATGCAGAGCGCAACTACTCAATGAAAGAAAGGGAAGGATTGGCCATGGTATACGCGCTGAAAAATATAGACACTATCTGCTAGGAAAACATTTCAAAATGTTCACTGATCATTCTTCTTTGAAATACTTGGTCAATAAGCCTATGTTGGGGGGGAAGATCTGCAGATGGATATTGCTTTTTTAGGAGTATGACTTTGAGATTATTGTGAAGCTCAGAAGACTAAATTTTGGGCCTGATCATCTGTCATGAATTGAGAATGGGGAAGAATCAACCATTCTGGAGGAGGGGTTACCTAATCCGCAACTCTTCGCTATAAAAGTGGTGGATGAGAAATTTTCTGATATTATTCATCATCTGACCATGGGAACATCGCCTGTGGAATATTTAGTCCCTAAAAATAAGGAGTTAGTTGTGTGCACAACTAATTTTACCCTGATTTTAGGTTAGTTGTACAAATTAGGAGCAGCTGAAGTATTAAGGAGATATTTTTTGGAACACGAAAGGCAAGATATCTTAGCTGAGAATCATGGAGGAGTGGTAGGAGGCCACTAACCTAGAAAATACACTACGCAAAAGGTGTTGCTTTCTGGGTTATGGTGGCCCACACTGCAAAGTGATGCACAGGCGTACTGTCAGGCTTGTGAAGCATGTCAGAGAACAGGGAAGCCTTCATGCAGAGATGAAATGCCCCTGCAACCATAGATGGCCTTGTAGGCATTTGAAAAATGGCCTATATATTTTGTTGGACAATCAACCCTCCTGGGAAGAGGATTGGAGCATGTTTTATCATTACTGCAACTAATTATGTAACGAGGTGGGAAGAGGCGAAGGCAATTAAGGAATGTACTGCAGATACTGTTGTGCACTTCGTCTTTGAGCACATTTTGAACAGGTTTGGAATCCTGAATATTTTGATGAGTGATAGAGGTACGCACTTTTTTGATGAAACAATTGAAGCTTTGACAGAGGAATTCCAGATCCATAAAAAGAAGAGTACCCATATCACCCAGAAGAAAATGGCACAATAGAATATTTCAACAAGTTTTTGGAGAATACACTCACAAAGATATGTAATTCCAACCGAGATGATTGGGACGTGCATATCCCTTATATGCTATGGGCTTATACGACAACATGCAAAAATTTGATGGGAATAACACCTTTCAGGATGGTCTATGGTAGGAAGCCATTATGCCAATGCAGTATATTGGCCCAAGTCTATGCATCACAAATTTCACTAATATGGTTGAGCCTGACATTATGGAGGAATGGTTAGCGCAACTCGTTGCCTTAGTAGAATATTGGTTCATTTCCAACTTCCACCAGCAAGTGCAGAAGGCGCACAAAAAATCCTAGCGTGACAGGCACATCAGGCAGAAGGTGTTCAAGGAGGAAGACTTGGTCTTACTATATGATAGTTAGTTTGTGCACCACCCAGGAAAGTTCAAAAAAAATTGGTTGAAGCCATACATTGTGAAGGAGATCACTGATGGTGGGGTGGTGCGCTTATCCACGCTGTGCAGAGAGAACCTTCCCAAGTATTTCAATGGAAGCCGTATATGGAAAATCTGGTTTGACCAAATGACTATATGTATGGAACATAAGAATCAAAGGGTCTATGCGCAGCATAGAAGAAGGGTGCAGGAAGGTGCGACAAAAGCACAGGTGTGATGCACAGGTCAAGAAACTAGCCGTTGGAACAGTGAAATTGGGTGAAAAAGTGAAATTACCATTTGATGAAGTGGACTTCTCGCATTTAATGAGGAAATCTTGGAGGATTTTTTGACATTTCCTTGAGGGTAAGTGGAAATTAATGATAATCTGACATTTTTTACCATTGGTGGCTTATAAAAAGGTGGATGCAGGTTTCAATTGGTTCCTTTATTGTTTGAATATTTGATGCCCTGTGATTGTCTGTAATCTATGTTATCCTGATGTATCTGAGTTCTGTATGTTTGGTTACACATCTCCCTCTAACATCAGTAATCCTGATTTCATATTCTGCCCAAGAATAACGGCCACAAACCCTGTGGAGGGGCATTCGGTGCCCCTCACTCCTTCTAGAGAGATGGTATCAGATGAGGTCATAGAAGTAGTCCCAGAGGTGGAAGAAGTTGTTTCCACTCTGGTGAAATAGAAAGGAAAAGGGAAAATGTCCAAGTGGGCTACTTCTAATCCGCGCACCTCTCTGCGGAATGTAACATCCCCAAGGCAAGCCTCCAAGGATTGATCCCCCATCAGTGATCCATTGAAGTGGCCAATGAGTGCTAGACAAGAAGAAATGTTCCTAGAACCCATTTCATGGCGTCCACCCTATGTTAAGCCATGGAAGCCCTCTGTGCGCAAGCCACATAACATCGATATTGTTCAGGAGTATCTGCAGATGTCGTTGATTCCTCAAGATGTCCCTATGATTGGTGAAATTTTCGATAAGATCCCTCAAATAAAGTTCAATGATTATGATCTCGCAAACGAAGAAAAGTTCCATGATCTCGCACCAGAAAATTAATTGGAATGGGTGTTGTATGATGATGTGCCAAAGGTGGAGTCGATGCCCTAGATGCGGGGGCTGCACAATGCAGGAGTCCTCAACCTGCTCCGGATTCCATATTTCAGGAGGTACCCCATCACCAGCATTTTCATCCGCCAATTGTTGGCCTTGGCCCATGAGGGCTCCCTATGCATTCAGGGGAGAATTACTATAGATTCCACGCTAATCCATCAGATCACTTGCCTGCTCAAGAAGGGGCCCCATTTGATGAAGGGATTTGGGAAGAGAAACGAGCTGAAAGTAGTGACATAGGTGAAGGAAAAATACAAGGTAGGATGGGATAAGAGGGGCTTTCTAGTCGATACCATCGCTAAGCCGGTGGTGCGCATGGGCACCCTCATCCTAAGATGCAAGCTTATGAGGAAATCCTGACTGAAAACCATCTCCGCGCACATCATTTCCTTGGTGGGGTAATGTGAAAAGGGGATGCTATATAATTCAGCGCAGTTTTTGTTTGAGTTTCTGGAAAATGTGTGCGAGGCGCGGGAATTGGCGAAGTAGTTCTGCTACTCATGTCTTCTATTGTTGATTGCATTGGTAGCATGGGAGACCCCATCTGATGTAGTCCTTCCTGAAATCGAGCTAGGCATATGCGAGGGGGCACGCTACGCGAACTTGTGGGACTCATAAAACCCTCGATGAGTCAAAGAAAATAAAAAAATTTAGGTAATTTTTGAAGCTGCATTAGCGCAAGCTATTCATTCCAAACCACAACTCTCACTGGAATTCCATGAGAAATACAAAATTTTTGTAGAATTCCAGGTGACCATGCACAACATCCTGATCAAGGCACGCAAGGACTCAAACTGGTACACCTTGCCCTATATGGTCACGGATGTCGAATTTGACCATGTCGTGGTGACATGGCTAAATGCATGGAAGATCGGGCTTGGCTCCACCTAGCCCATTATGTCGTCCACGTTAGGAAAGAACACAACTTCAAAATATACAACTCCAAAAGACATAACAAAGTGGCACACGGAGACAGGAAAAAATATACTGGAGCTAACAAAGAGAAGGACGCTGATGCAAAAAAAAGACAAGGATCAAGAGTTGGGAGGTGACCATGAGGAGTTGGACCTCGATGGTTTGGGCGGGCTCAATGGGGATGGTGTTGAGTCTACACGCTGCACTAAGCGAGGCGGCGAAACATCTAAAAGGCTGCGCAAGAAGAGAAAAGGGTCCAAGGAAGGAGAAGATGAAGAGGTTACTCTAACAGAGGAGGACCTCGAAAAAATTGCAGATGCAGTTGCTTCAACATCATAGGACCACTAGAACACCATGAAAACCCAATACAAGGCTATGGTGGAAGCTTTGTATTCAAGTTTGCAGGTTCTACAGTTGAAGACCGATACATTGCAAGCGAGCGTAGATTAAGAAAGGTCGGTGCAAGCGAGCCTATCTTCTACTTCAATCGTCGCGACTACAGGAAGTAGAATATACCCCTTCCCGAGTGCAGCGGTGTCCATGGAGAAATCATAGTTGTGTGCTTAGGCCCAAACCTGCCATGAGGTTAGCATCGGCCTTGCGAAGCTGCTAAGTGGGAAACTTCCTTCTCTACATATATTCATATCAGTAGAACTACAAAGAAGAGAAGTGTGCGCACAAAAACAGTTCAACGAGGCCGAGTAGATTGTAGCAACAAAGACAACAAAGTCTACCCAGGCTCAGACAACGCAACAGGTAGTCATAGCTTAGCACACGGAGCTAGAGAGCTTCACTGACCGGTTATGTGGCGAGATTCATGATGTAGCCATCCCGACCTCCGCAGCACCACAAGCCAAAATTGAGAGCTTGATCGTAGCCCTCAAAGCTTCCAGGTCTGAAATTTGGTCTGTTAAATCAAACTTTGAGTAGCAGATTGCTGCAATGCAGGCAAAGCTACAGCCTGAGACCCCTCCGGAGGTGTGTGAGCAGTGAGCCACTCTAGTAAATATAGAATTCGCCAGCATCTCCATGAACATTGAGAAGGGTTCGAAGCTCCTAGA
Source organism: Pinus albicaulis (assembly GCA_034641835.2). Taxonomy (NCBI): domain Eukaryota; kingdom Viridiplantae; phylum Streptophyta; class Pinopsida; order Pinales; family Pinaceae; genus Pinus; species Pinus albicaulis. Next base: position 968,120,029 of record CM076574.1, read on the forward strand.
AAAAGCCATGGGACTATGGAACTTTGTGTAGATAGATCCATTAGTCAAGAAAATTACAGAGGATCTGCATGCAAAAGAGAAGGAGTTCGAAGATTTGTAGGAGGCTTTGCCTACATTCATCCTTGCTCAGTGAATGACATGCCTTCAAACCAGCCAGGCGCTATGCAATGAAGTCGAGGAGCTCTGTCGCAAGAAGCAAATTTTCATAGATCATATGAATCCATGGGCAGATGAGGCCATGAAACTCTCGCAAAACCTAGATCTTGCATTCTAGACCCTGAACCAGATGTTGTAGAGCATCACTTTATCCACAGAAGGGCCAACTTTAGAAAATTTGGTGGAGACCGTGCAGAGCACAGCAGACCAAAGTATAGGTGTCTTAGCACCATTTGCAGCTACTATTGAGGAGCTCGAGGACAAACTAAAGAATCCAGTGCCAGTGTGACTCGAGACAAGTCACAAGATTGTGTTGGGGGCCTGTTGGAGCATGGTCCCCTAAGTCCGAAGACCATTTTTTACTATATTTTTGTAATATTTTAGTTGTTCTCAGGGGCTTTGGGGTAGGTCAAAACCCTTCATGAATTGTAATGGGTCATAAGGGTAGATCATGGGGCATATTACACCATCTTTTTGGTCATCTAACCTATTATCATTAGATGAACCCAAGTACACCATGTAAGACCAATTTTACCCTAAGTAAAATTGCTTTCACCATGTGAAATAACATTTGTTTGTATTTCCTAGTCATATTTAACCCAAAACAAGGAAATTAATTAAATAAATCATTATTTATTTGATTATTTCCTAGGAATAAGTTATTTAAATCATTATTTAAATAATATTCCTAGTTAAATTTGACTAAATCATTTTTAAATAATTAAATAAATCATTATTTATTTAATTATATTCCCACCATCTCCCTAAAATAATAAACAAATCATTTATTTATTTATTGTTTATAAATAAAGGAATTGACCCAAGTCAAAAGACCTTTTCCCTCCAACAAATATAATAAAATATTCCTAAAGGGTGGTTCTAGAATTTGATTAATAATATTTTATTCATGCACCAAGTTCTAGATAACCCTAATATTTTGTTATAAATATAAGGGTTTTCCCCATTCATTAGTCACCTCCATTGCATTAGATTACTCTGGATCTACTCTTGGTCACCATTTTCCATTTTTGCCTTATGAGCTCCCATTGAGTTCTCTGTTTGTCTAGGTTTTCTACACCAATAAGAGAGAGGAATTTTATATCTGAAACGTTGAGGACTTTCAAGAATCCATCCCATTAAGGAGAACCGGAAAAAACCTTTCTTTTTTTCCTCTCAGGTGCCCCCTTTTAATATAATACAAAAATTCTTTCAAATACACTATTCTTGTCTTGTCTATTGGATGCATGGAGCCATATTTTACTTTATCTGCTTAATGTCTTTTATGCTTAGATCTGGATTTATGCAACATTATTTGGATCACCTAATTATAGATTTAAAGATGTTTGGTAGCCATAATCGATGTTAGGGCTATTTGTTATGCGTAGCTAAAGAGATCTTTTACGACGAAAGATTCATACTAACAATTGGCGACTCCACACGGGTTTTCTTTTGCGACTGTTGTCGTTTTATATATTCCTGCATATCCAGCTATTTAAGACCCTAGGGTTTCTCTTCCACTTTTTTTTTTCCTATTTTTATGGTTATTTCCACCTCTAAACCCCTCAAACAGTAAAATTTTTAACTTCCGTGTGTTTATGGCCTTATTGTGCAGGTGACAGACATCAGCCGCAACTGAGATGACAACTTTTTCTGAAATCTGCCACCGAGAGACCCAGATCTATAGGTCGCATTTATCGGCCCAAAAACTGTGACATGGCCTTGAGTTTGCACTTTTCTGCCCAAAATCTGCGACCTGGACTAAAAACAGGTTAGAACCTGCGACCTGCCCTTTTTTCTGCAATTTTCCAACACTTTTTATGGGTTTGTCTGAAGTTTCTGTCAGGGTTTTCCAGCCTCTGTCTCTGCCCGTTTAGACCTGTTTCTGATCTTTTTCACTCAGCTAAGTGGGAATCTTGCCCCTTAGGGATATAGTACCCTCCACTTTTTGTGGGATATTTTTTGTTGTTTCAGAAGTCTGAATTTTCAAAGTTTCATTCTTATTTCTGTCAGATCTGATACCTCATTTTCAGATCCCTTTAGATCAGCTCTTCTCCCTTTCAAATCACCTCATATAGTTTTTTTTGGGTTTATTTCTAGGGCCACCTCCTTGTCCCTTCTCTTTTTAACTGATCTCCTCCTTTTTAGCAGCAACCTTGCCTCTACCTCTTTGTTGTTCTCTGCACCCCTTTTTAGCAGATTTATCCTTTAGATCCCCGTCCCTCCTAACCTTAGATCTATTGGCCTCTTTTTAGCATGCTTTGCTTATTTTTTTCCCTCTTATAGACTAGTTTTGAGAGACCCACCTTCTTGGGTTAGATTGATGCATTGTTAACTGTTAATTTTCTATTCTTTCAGTCTTATTTACTGCAGATTTATTTTTAGTTACTTAGCAAACTTTTTCTTTTACTCTCAAAACGTCTAGGTTTAAACAATTAAAATTAACGCATGCCACACACTGACCCTAAGTGAAGAAGATCGTGGTTAAAACCGCTTGGCAAAGACTTTAAAATCAATTGACACTGCACCTCTTTGCCCTTGTTTCGACATTGACCTCACTTGATTTTGCTTCTCCCTGCCCTTCTCAGTTTTTCTTCTTTCCGTCATCATTGCGCCCCCAAGGCGTTTGTCCCGGAGACTTCTTGGCCTGCACCCTCAGTTTCTGGTTGGTCAACTTCCTCCTTCCCGCCGTCATCGAGTAAGTCCTCCCCCAAGTCCGCACTCCGACTCTTCTTCTGATTGTTCGGGTTCTCCCCCTACTCCTAGTTCTCCCCATGTTACTTTCACCATGTCTACTTCAGGGCCTACTACCAACAGCAACCCCAGTTCTACTGCTGGGTCTGTTTCCAGTGGAACCACTACGGGACCTACCTCAACTACCCCTTTGCTCCCTTATATGGCCAACCTCAATCTCCCTGACTTCAATCAGCTGATTAATGATCCTATCCGCCATGATGTTAGTTGGCCTGCGATGCCAACCAAGCTCCCCTCCAACATTCCCAAGTTCGAAGGCCGTGCTAGTGAAGATCCCTCTAACCATATTCGATCTTTCCACATGTGGTGTTCCTCCATTTCCATCACCGATGAATCCATTCATCTTCGATTGTTCCAACGCACGCTTACCAGCGAAGCTTCCAAATGGTATGTTGATCAAGCCACCTCTTCCCATACCACCTTTGCGACTATTGCCCAAGCCTTTTTATCTTATTTCTAGCTCCCTCTCTGATACGACACTGGTACTGAACTCTTAAGTTCTTTTCATCAATCCTCTTCGACCCACCTTTCTGCTCATGTCTAGGAATGGCGACGAAGACGGAGCTTGTGTCGTGCTCCCCCCTTTGAATATCGGGTTTACATGGACTATTTCCTTCACTCTCTCTTACCTCCCATTGTTACAGGTCAAAATACCTCCTCATCAACTCAGAGGAGAAGACAAATATGGAAGGAATGCAAAGACCTAAATTAAACCTATTTCTGCCAAGGTAACGCCTTTCTATAACAAATCAAGAGCATTATAACACATAGGACCAGTAAATGCGTCGCGTTAGTGGCTAGGGCAATGCTCTGTTTACACTAGAGGGCAGCGTTACCCATGTTTTGAGTTTGAAATGGGAAAAACGCGTGGAAAATGGTTTGAATCTCCAACTTTCCCTCACAAGAGAGTCAGTTCACAAAGGAAACTGCAAAGCACCAATTCATTATTGGTCACTGCCATAAAATACTGAACTCCCAAGGAGGAAAAAGCATAGAGATTAAAGAAACATCTTATTTTTTTCTATTCCAAACTAGTGGAAAGAGAAAGGCAACAATGGCTTTCTCCCTCTCCTATAAAAAGGAGCTGAAGGCTCTTAGTTGAAGGTCGAAGGATTGTTAAGGTTCCGAATACTTGTGAAGTAGAGGATAGTGTTATAGTGTGAAGGCCAAGAGTCAAAGAGGTTCCTAGAGAGCTTGTTTACTAAGACTTCACTACTTAAGAGATAGAGAGATTGGGAGGCTGAGGAGGGCTTGGTACGACTGACGGTTGTAATCCTCCTTCTTTCAATATTAATAGAACTGTATTTGTTTTGTCCATTCAATGCTTACTGTTGTCATTATTGTTTGAATATTCACATAGCATGATATGAATGGCTCAGATGGGTATAATTTAGATGTTCATTATATATTAGCTTAATTGATAGGATATATGTTGTATTAGAAATTACACGGGTGCTTTGTTTGATTGCAGGACTAAGATTTGGAGCCGGTGAAGGAAGACTCTTGCTTCGCTACCTGGTGTTCTCCAAGGGACTCCAAGATCATCAAAGAGGTAATTTTGTACCGCATTCCGTCAAGTTATTCCAAGTTAATATGAACATTTATATGCCATATTTGTGAATTGTACAGCTAATCTTACTATCTGCCTCGGGCACCGGAAACCCCTGAGAGGGATATACGATAACCAACAACCTAATCATTTTACCCTATAGCAGAATTGGCAACTCCGCTGGGGATTTTTCCCCATAGTTTCCGGACTATTTCTTTCCTCCTGTCTTCTCTCCTCTATTCACAGATCCTTCCGACCAGTACTTATGCCCAGTAAACATTTTAAAAGCTCGCAGAGTTCAATCCTGTTTCTGTTAGACCATCTAAAGAATTTTTCCCTGGATAACGCTACACCTGTAGTTTCTCCAGTGTGTTATAATGTTGGCTCTGCTTAAAAGCAGTGCGTTAGTCTCTGTATTAACACTTTCTTTACTCAGAGATAGTGCGTTACTCAACCAAAACTTGTTGATCACTGCCGTGATTGTGTTTTAGCTGCATAATTTTTTGGCCATCAGTATATCTCCTTGACTGAATCCCTGTGCTTTTTTACTAAACTGGCATTTATGTTTGTTTTCTCTTGTTTGAAAAGTTAGTGTCAAAAGCATTTACATTTTAGAGAAGAAATTTTTTTTTTTAGTTTTTTCTACGTCTAGCTAAGTTAATTTTGAAATTTTCAATTTATAGACTGTTAAGAAGAGGTAGATAGAAGTCTGAATCTTTAAAGATGAATTGAGTTATTTGAATTCTAGTGCATGGATGTTGAAAAGAAACCTCTCCTCGTAGAAATACTCTTCATCGAATTGAATATTTAGAGCATGTTTTTCATGGTTTCTTGAGTCAGAGTCTCATTAAATTTCATACGTCCACTCCCCCTCCGCAAGACTAATAATCAAGTACACTAAGAATCAAACGATAATAAAATCAATCAACTCTTTTTTGAGCTCATAAAAACAATAGTTCAGGCTAGGATCTTGGGTTAGGAGCAGTGAGAAAATTACCCAAGATCTCAAAACTTGAAACTAGAGTCATTAACGAGTGAAATCCTACTGCACTCATATTATTGGGACTGTTCCTTTACTGGAGCTCAGCGCGAGACAACACTTGGGTGCACAAGAAGGTAGCCCGCCTTCGAATACATCTGGTGGGTGTGTTATATATTGGGGTTCCCTTTGGGGATGTCGAAACTAGATTGGGGATCGAGGTATTCTGCCCATATAACACACTGTCCTTGATTGTGGACCCCCCTGATGATGTCTGTGATTTGAGGTATCTTTAGTGGCCATAATTTTTAGGGACTTACACAAGGTGACTGGGACAGGTTGTCCTGGTACCTGAAACAGATGGACTCACTCTGTCTTCGGTCTTTAGGAGGGTACTCATCTTCACGAGAGTGCTTACACCTATCGTCTGAGGTTCGGGCGAAGTTCTAGAGTGATCATAGCTATACTTTTGACCAACCATATCTGTATACTATTGTGATATTGGATTTCATCACCAGCAAACAGTAGTACTTAGACATGGAACCCTATTCTAGCTATTTTTTGATTGATTTTAGATAGTCCCTTTTTCTTTTTTTAGGTGTGTGGTTACTGTCACTGAGACTTTATAATACATCACAACTTATTAAAATTTGTTAAAATTAAACAGGTCACCGTGGCGTCCCCTGACCCACGTCGTCTGTCTAGACGACAGCAAGGTCTACCTCCTCTAACTATTGAGGAAGAACTGAACCTTGGTGAACCCGTGCCTTCTACGGAAGAGCAGTCTCCACTAACTAATCTTGATTTTCACATAGCCTCATATCATCTGGAATTTCTGGAGGACCCTTTCACTGAAGGGTTTGTACCTCATTACAATCCTCTGCTCACTAATCCGTTGGGGCCTGTGATAATTTAGATTCCACCATGCCAGAATATGTCTTCAGCCGCAAAAACATCCATTTCACCACCAGCATCCACTAGGTCGATGCCAATGGCAACCATCCCAGGTTCGCCACCATCCTCCCCACCGGGGGTCAGTTCTATGCCATCACTAGGTAACCCCAGTAGTCAACATATACCTACTCCCAACACTACGGTCATCACAACTATCCGTAGTTTACCAAATCCTTCAGCATCTACTTCTACCGTGACCACATTGGGACCCACGGTATCTCCTCCCACGAGTATGACTACTTCGGTGCCTTTTAGAAACCCTTTCAGTTGGAACCCTCTGCTGAGTTCAAACCCCTTGGCTACTATACCACGAGGTAGTGTTTCTAGCACGGAGGTAGCAGGGAACATTTCGCTTCCCTTGCAATCCTTAGGAAAAATGGGACAACCTATTATCAATACTTTTCCCTTAAGTGGTTCAAACATAGGTGTAGGGTCTATGCCATTGCCAAACTATGCAAGTAGTAGCATGCCTCCGGGAAACTCTATTGCATCCATTTGGACTAACGAACCCCAACCTCCATCTAGAATGGGAGGGCACTTTTATACTGGGAGCAACCAACCATTCACTCCGTAATACAATATGCCCTATGGATAGCAACAATATGTCCCTACTCCTCCACCTATCAGAAATTTTTATCAAAGTCCCAATTATCCTCCTGGTAACACATTGATGGGGGGACCCTATGGTCCAAGTAGTCAGCCCATACTTCCTTGGTTAGATTCAGGAGCAAATCCACAATTGCCATTTTTGGTAGCTTTGGACATCCCCGATATTCATAAACTGACTAACGACCCCATCAATCACAACTCGCTTTGGCCTCCTGTACCGCATAAGATTCCTTCTAACATCCCGAAGTTCGATGGGAAACAAGGGGACGACCCAGCCGCACACATCACTACCTTTCATCTATGGTCTATATCCAATTCCATGGTGGATGATAGTGTCTGGCTTCAGCTCTTTCCCTACACCCTTATAGGTAATGCCGCCAAGTGGTACATAGAATTGCCACACGCCGCCATCAATACTTTTGGCGCTTTAGCGACGGAGTTCCTAAAGAACTTCCAATTACCAATTAGAGTGGAAACCGGAATAGAATTGTTAACATCATTGTGCCAAGACACCGCCACCCACATCTCTGATCATATTCATGAATGGAGACGTAGGAGGAGGCTAGTCAAAGCGCCAATCCCGGATCATCTCTTAGCCAATTGGTTTTGCAAGTCTCTTTTACCCCACATCTCTAAAGACATTGGCCTTTCTGGTGCGGTTACTGAAGATCAATGTATTCGTCATGCCCATCATTTGGATTTAATCTATTCAAAATCCGGCATGCTAGACAATCTGCTCCCCCATGCCCCTGGTAACCCAAATCCTTTGGCCACTTAGAAAACTGGAGCACATGCCGATGGTCTCGTTGGCACAATCTCTGGTGTGGCCATAAAGCAGTCTCGGGGTCAAACCTCCCAGCCATCTTCGGCTGCCACCGCCCCTCACCAAACGACTACTCTTCCTACCGCTGAGGTGAATTCTGTTCAAACCTCACAAAAACCTAGCAGGAAAAATAAGAAGAACAAAAAAAAGACGTCTTCTTCAGAAGAGAAGTCGGATAATCAGAATAACCCTAATCAGAAAAACGCTGCCAAAAATGACAAAGGAAAGGATAAACCCATGAAATTTCCTTGCAAGATCTGTGTGAAGGACCACTTGACATACAAATGTCTTCGGCTGCAAGAATGCACCGATTTTATTGCCAACAAGGATTATGGGCGAACACCTGCCGTTATTCATAATCCTTTCCCTAATCAGCAACAGCAACATCAAAACATGGTTGACAATCCGCCACAACCCCATCAACGGGGCAATGGTGGTTCGTATCCTTCCGGTGAAGGAACATCTGCCATTTATGGCATTAAGAGTGTTGAGCTTCAAACTCGAGCCAAGATTTATGGAAATCCTACCATAGATGCTCAAGAACCTGGAACTAGTTCAAATCCACCGCCGCCCAACAATTTGTATATCGAACGGCCTACTGTTGAACCCGTGATTTGTCCCCCCAAAGGGACACTTCAACGCACGACTCATAACACCTCTACACGTGTAGCTCAAAACTACAATATTGTAAAAGATTTGGCACAGGCACCGTTAGCCATGTCCGCTCTTGAAGTATTACAGACCTGTCTAGCACAAAGGAAAGCCATTCTTTTGGCCATTGGTGGAATAGACCCCCAGGATTCCATGCTAGCTATATTTGATATGGAAAAGGCTAAACCTCACCTCTCACACCAACTCGCATTCTAGGTGCAGGTTGTGTCGAAAGGGAGACCAATCCATCGCACTTTCATAGACGAAGGTGGTTGGACCTGCGTTATGTCACAAGCTTTCTGGCTCAATGTAGGTTCTCCTACCCTCACCCCGCCATCGAATTCCCTCAAAGCTTTCGATGGCCACACATTCCTCCAAAAAGGATACCTTGCTAGCTTTCCCATCACTCTGAGTGGGAAAATGGTAAACGTGGATGTTGAAGTCATAGAGCGCCATCTAGACTATAATCTATAGCTTGGTCAGAGTTGGTCTTATGCCATGACTGCCATTGTGTCTTCGGTCTTCCGACTCATCCTATTTCCATTGGATGGGAAAATAGTCACAGTGGATCAGCTATCCTTTTGCACCCCTGATTATGCCACATTACCAAGTAGCACCGTACCCCTAATAGGAGGCTTTCCTGGCTCTTACGTCAGTATCAGTATCGGTCTTCTGAAGGCATCTTCCCTATTGGGTTGTTTTCCTCTCCCACCACCACTTATCCCAAACACGGTTGCAATGATATCCACCACTTTGGATGGCTCTATCAACCCATGGATCATTTCGGCACCTTCATACATTGATTCCTACGGAGATCAGATGCTGCTCTCACCGGCTGAGTTGGCTTACCAAGCCATCCAAACCGCATCTGAACCCTCCACTGATATGGTTTCGACCAATGGTACAAACCTCCCACCCATAACCATTCTCTCTAAGGATCTCCTCAATGAAGTCTTTCCTACAGATGAAGCTATTCAAGAGATCATGTCTCTAGAAGAACGACCTTGGGGACAGTTTCACCATCGCGCTTCGATGATTGACTCAAAGGCGATAAAAACTGAAATCCCATCCTTTGACCAACCTGAGGTGGTTCCCTCTCCTTATACGACTGTTCAAACTATCGATTCAGAAGGGAACATGGGTAATCTTTCTAAGACAATGCTCATTGATATCTCGATCAAAACGGGTATCGTGGAAAATATTCAGATTGGAGCCGACTGCAATCCTGAGGAAATTGCATGCTTCACATCCATTTTCAAGGAATTCCGCGATGTGTTTGCTTGGTCTTATGACGAAATTCCCAGCATAGACCCTTCTATTGTCGAGCACGAAATCAAGATCTATGACAATGCCAAACTAGTTCGGCAATGACTCAGACCTGTCCACCCGCGCAAAGCAGCCGCCATCAAGATTGAGGTAGAAAAAATTTTAAATGCAGGTTTCATCTATCCCGTTCCTTTAACAAAATGGGTTTCCAATCCAGTTCCCGTTGATAAAAAACAAGGCACCATTCGAGTCTGCGTTGATTATCACAATCTGAATGCTGCTTGTCCTAAAGAAAATTATCCTACACCGTTCATTGATCAAATTCTCGACGATTGTGCCAGATGCGAATCTTTTTCCTTCATGGATGGATTCTCGGGCTATAACCAGATTGCAATAAAAAAAGACAACCAACATAAAACTGCCTTCATCTGTCCTTGGGGAAAATTTGCGTATCGAAAACTCCCATTTGGTTTGAAGAATGCTGGAGCAACCTTTCAATGGGCTATGGACTACACTTTTCATGAAATTTGACATATTGTACAGGCTTACTTGGATGACCTTTCGGCCCATTCCAAGAAACGACATGATCACCTGGCTCATCTAAAAGAAATTTTTGCTAGGTGCAGATTCTACAATATACGTTTCAATCCTCATAAATGCGTATTTATGGTTGATTCAAGACGTCTATTAGGTTTCATTATCTCCAATCATGGGATTAGGGTTGATTCCAATAAGGTTAAGGAGATTTTTGAATTTCCGGCACAACAATCCATCCTTCAACTCCAACGTTTGCAAGGGAAGGAAATTTTTTTGCGTCATTTCATCGTTTACTATGCCAAGATGACAAAAGGATTTATGTGATTACTGAAGAAAGGAACACTATATTTGTGGGATGACCAAGCTCAACGGTCATTTGATGCTTTAAAACATGCACTTGTTTCAGCCCCGCTCCTTAGTGCCCTCGATTACTCACGCAACTTTCTCCTCTACCTGGCAGCCTCACCGTCCACCCTTGGAATAGTTTTGGTTCAAGTACACGATGACGATAGTGAACATGTGATATACTATTTGTCCAAAGGTCTAATCGGACCTGAATTACGCTATTCACATGTGGAGAAACTTTCTCTGGCGGTATTTTTTGCCGTCACTCGACTCCGACACTATATATTGCTGCGACAGACTACGGTCATTGCTTTGGAGAACCCCATGCGACATATCTTGTCTAGAAAAATTATTGGAGGAAAATATTCCAAATGGATCACAATCCTCCAGCAATTTGATTTGGTTTTCACGGCTGCCAAAGCAAATAAATCCCTCGTCTTCACCGAATTATTATCGGAGCTTCCCTGAATCAACCCAAGAGAAGTAGCTCATGATCCATTTCCTAATGAATCTGTATACTTGGTCGATTATTCGGACCCATGGTATGGAGACATTTTGGTCTACCTATAAACCCAACTCTTTCGCCTGACTCTCACGTCCGACGACCATCGTCGTATCCGCCACCAAGAAAAGCACTACCTCGTGCTAAACAATACACTATATTGTCGTGGTGTTGATACTATTCTTCGACGTTGTCTCACTTTCGATGAGGCAAAACGCGTTTTGAATGACTGCCACACAGGGGCATGCGGTGGTCATCTTTCGGGCACAGCTGCCCAAAAAATCTTGCGCGTAGGTTACTATTGGCCCACTTTGTTTAAAGATTGTATTGCAACAGTCCAGAAGTGCCATCCCTGTCAAATTTTCACAAAGAAAATGTGCGCTCATCCTACCCCCCTTCACCCAGTTATCTCCATTGGTCCTTTTGCTAAATGGGGAATTGAATTCGTCACCTCCAATCCCACTTTGGAAAATGGACACAACTACATCATGGTTGCAGTCGACTACATTACGAAATGGGCAGAAGCCCTTCCCACTTTCAAGGCCGATGGCGAAACCGTCGCTCTCTTCTTGTTCAATCAGGTAATCTTTTAGTTCGGCGTACCCCTATCTATTGTCACAGATCATGGATCCCACTTCCAGAATCACATGATGAACGAATTAACATCCATGCTAGGTTTCCGTCAAGATCATTCTTCATCTTATTACCCTCAAGCTAATGGTTAATTCGAAGCCGTGAATGGCGTCCTCAAAACCATGATTCATCGATTGGTCGGAAACCATAAAACCACTTGGCATCAGAAGTTGTATTCCGCGTTATGGGCATACCGAACGTTAGTCAAAACTACCACAGGCTTCACACCATTCCAACTTGCTTTTGGCCTAGAGGTAGTACTTCCAATCGAGTGCGAAATTCCATCACTCAAACTTGCCGTTGAACTCCTGCCCGACACCACCACCATAGAAGAGTGCATGCTCTCACTCGATCATTTGGAAAAAACTCATCGAGATGCTACACTAGCACTCGAAGCTCACCAGTGCCGAGTCAAGGCTCAATACGACAAATCTGTCAAGCCTCGTTCTTTCCAAGAGGGCGATCTAGTTCTACTTTATGATCAGAAACATGACCTCTTGGGGGCAGGAACACTCCAACCATTATGGCTTGGTCCTTACATCGTCACTAAAGCCCTCTCAAAAGGAGCTTATGAACTTCAGGACTATAATGGAATTCCACTTGAGGAGCCCCGTAACAGGCTCTACTTAAAGAAGTATTTTGCCTAGTTTCGCACTAGGCATATGCTTTGTAATTTTATGTATATAAGTTTTGCTTATTGTTTGATGTCTCTGGATGTTTTTTTTGGTTTTCGCGGTGTTTTTCTCATGAACTCTTTTTCTTTCACACAGATTCCGTCACCCTCTTTATCATACGTTGTATATGTGGACGGTGCTAGTCGTCACACTAGATGCATTGCTTCAGCTGCTTGGGTTCTCTACACTCCTGAGTTAGACCTCCTTGGTTCTGGGGGAATTTTCCTATGTAGTGCCACTGATAATGTTTCCGAGTACATGTCAGTGATCCAACTCCTCACAAAAGCGGCCTCTCATGACATCTCCAATTTAGTGGTTAGGTTAGATTCCCAGCTCGTCATTATGCAGTTAAAAAATCACTACCGTGTCTGTCATCCAGTCCTGTTGCGTTATTTTTTAAGAGTACAAATTCTAGAACGTCATTTTCAAAAAATCACATTTGAGCACGTTACTAGAGAATTTAATACATTAGCCGATTCTTTGGCAAACTATGTGTTAGATTGGAATTTGTCGCATTTACTATAAAATATTTACTCATGAGTATATATATTTTTATCCCATTGAAAATACATAAAATAATATAAAACACAAGATCACAAAAAAGTATGTAGATATATATATATATATATTTCATGTCCAGAACAATAGTTACATCAAAAAATCTTCCAAAACTTGGGTGTTTTACAAAAAATTGGCCACACTAAGCCATGCTTTGACACTAATACATCCACTCCGCCAGCTAGGCCTGATGATCATGGTAGCATACAACTGCTCTAGCTATCCTCCTTAGAGGCACCAAGTATCTCTCTGGCACACCGACAGTATGCTACTGTAAACGAACTGGAACCTCCTGCATAGGAAGGGGTGGTATGCCCATACTCAAACCCTCCAGGTTTCTAGAGAGTTCATGTAAAACTTGGGCATCATCATCCTCGCCGGCTTCCACATCATCTGCTGGTGCGCCAGCCCTGGGTAACTATAGTCCTCGTCATGCATAGCGAGGGGCCCCAACTGGCCAGACAGGTGCCACATCTGTGTCAAGCAAACAAGCGCTTCATGTAAAAACATAATTTTTCACCCTGTTTTCAACAAAAAAAAAAATTACATAAACATTCAAAAGACAAAAAAAAACACTTCTTTGAAATACACTGATCATTTCCTTCTTACCATCGAGCCTCCACTGGGTGCCAGGGGGTAACACTAACTCTGGATCGCCTGTGAAGTTCATCCCTGCATAGGGCTAATCCTTGATCATAATAATCTGTGAGTTGAGCCAATAAAAAAATCCATCATCAAAACAGTGGTGGACAGGACCCTCTCCAGTCCGCGGAAGCAAAGTGGCCCACCGAGCTTGCCTCGGCTCACATGGACCCAGTGGCACTGTAACGATCATGGGCCTCATCAGTGGTATCCGCTCCAGCATGAAAGATACAATCAGTGTACCGTACCCAAACTCTCTCTGGGTACGGGTCTTACATGCGGTAAGCTCTGCTCGGACCTGACGGACAACTCCGTCACACCAGTCGAAAACCTAAGGTTGCATACAGTCTAGGGCTAGGAGCATCTGGGCCTTGGTGGCTACATGCTGACTCTTGGCGCCTGCCAAGCAAACAATCATCCATCATATAGACCACAATGGTCTCAAAGTCACCTGGGAAATTGGTATCCAGTTGCTCACAGCCTGAGTGTCACGTATGAAATGTGCACGAATCAGATCAGTAGTGGAACGTGGGTCAGATCTAGACCCCGTTAAGTTGGGCCTCACCCCATGACATGATAGGCCAGTCAAAAAGTACACATCATCCTTTTCGATTGAGAGCTCATTTCCCCCAATCCGAAAGACATGGTGGCATTTGGCCGACTGCTAGATTAGCCACCTCAAGAGGTCCTCTTGGCCCCTCATCAGTTCTAAGTGAGCATAATTTAGCAATCCGCATCTATGGAGAGCCATCAAGCTTGCTGCATCTGTCACCATCTCTCGTTCTTCCCGCTCATGTTCTCTCTCTCGCCAGATACTCATGATTAACAGCTGAATACCTGCAAATGCAACATTTTCAACCAATCAAAACTTTCCTGGACCACTTCAAAACAACAAAAATCGAGTTGCTAGAAAACACGGTGTGCCTAACACTGGCTCTCATACAAAATAGAGCGCGCTAACGCGATCTCGTTTTACGGGTTTTGCGTTTAACGCATCTGATACACTTCTGCCCCGCGTTAGGCGCAAAAAATTTTCTAGGGCCTCGAAATTTGCTAATTTTGAACCAGAAAAAAGTAACAAAAAGACAATTAAATGATAGCAGGAGGTTCGAGCTCTTACCTGGATCTTGCAGGAAGGAAAACCGTTGCCCGGATCGATCGTAATCGTCGGCTGAAGATTTCAACCCTTTTCACCCCAAAGCTCTTTCACAGTACAAAACAGTGAAAATGGAGGACTTCCAACCTTCTTATAGCAAATTCTGGGGCATGACTCTCTCATGCTAGTCGGAAAAGTCGTGAATTCTTGCTATGCACGTGTCGCAACTATTGAGATTTGGTACTGATGTGCTGATGAGTGATCAATATTTATATGCAGACATACTCATGTTATATCGAGCATTATTTTTACGGTATTTTTCTTGCTCGTTAATCCAAAAACCTCGAGTTCCCTTCTTCGGACTCGTTAAACTTATACGAAGTTGATATCGAGCATTCTTTTTATGGTCTTTTTCTTGCTCGTTAATCTGAAAAACCTAGAGTTCTATTCTTCAGACTCGTTAAAATCATGAAGAAACACTGAGCATTCTTTTTAGGACCCTTTTTCTCACTCATAAAACTGAAAAAACCCCGAGTTGACCTTGTCGGACTCGTTAAACTACCATGACAGAGAAAAAGGAGCCATTCTTTTCCTCTTTTTCAAAAGCTCTTTAAACCGAAAAAGTAATCGAGTTTTCTCCACGTGAATCGTTAAAATTTCACGGAGGGCACCAAGTTTTTCTTTGTTGGACTCATTAAAATTTTACAAAGAGTATTGAGTTTACTCCGTCTCCTCGTACTCATAAAAAAATGAGGTAGACATCCATCGAACATAGATTTCTCACTTTTCCGGCTTCAATGGACTAACTCACGGAAAATGAACTATTTCAAGCTTACTATTACCCCTTTGCCGTGCCTAGTTATCAAGACATGACAAAGGTACCCCAATGGAGTCTTCTTTTACGATATTTTTCAGACTCTCTAAACATGAAAAATTCACCGAGTTTGCTCGTCTGGACTCGTTAAACCTAATCATATGGAATGCATAGTTGTCTTTTCAAACATTTTTCAAACTCTTTAAACATGAAAAATTCACCGAGTTTACCCATCTGGACTTGTTAAACCTAATCAGAAGGGGCACGGAGTTGTCTTTTATGATATTTTTCAGACTCTCTAAACATGAAAAATTCACCGAGTTTACTCGTCTGGACTCGTTAAACTTAATCAGACGAGGAAAAAATTTGGACAAAATGGATACTACCTCTGTTACATTTCAGAAAAGGTCGATTAGGCAGAAAAATTCTTGAACATGGCACTTCCCAGAAAACTCTTTCGCAGTTAGCCGAACCCTACCATCTATGAGTATTAGCCTTCATCTCCCAGTGTCTCTGCACTGGTAAAATCCTAACACACTCTTTGGTGTTCATCAAGCTTCAGCTGCCTAGTACCCTGCTAGAGTGCCTTCTATTGTTCAAGCAGATCTCGCTATCTACTGCTCCTGTTATCAACCAAATCGCTCATTATGCCAGAAATTTTTTGTCGTCCGACAACCCCATTTCCTCTTCATTATCTCAATCATAAACAAAATCAGTTGGTTTCCGTTTCATGTTGACTGATGTAGGACGCCTCAGTGCCTACCTTTCAACAGATCTCTTCCTATCAACTTCAACATCTTATCTAGGAAGTTGATCCAGAAACCCATCAGTACCCGGATACTTGCAGACATCAGTGGCAGGTAGTCTTGTGTTTGATCAGGGGTCTTCATCATTGGCTCCTAGTCGAATGATTCTACGAGTGTTCGACTTCAACTCATTTTTCACACTCGCTAGATTGTACTGTGCATCTTAGGGACCATCATCATTATCGGTGGTCACCTTCGCATCTGTTAATAGTTTTCATTATCGACTGGTAATCAGACGATATCTCACATGTTCGACGACAACTCCTTCATTCACATGTTGAGAAATATGCAGTTTAAGTGAATCGATGGTCAAGACCTTGGGGCAAAGGCTACATCATTAAAGTTGTGTTTCCTTCCCCAAGTTGCGATATTGTTTATGGAGACAGCTTCTTCAGCCTGATCCTGTTATGATAGACACTTCCACATTGTGCTTATCGGTGGAAAGATTCTTCATATCTCTATTCTAGAGAAATCATGTTGTTTAAGCTACTGAGCATGGGAATGCCCGACTCAAGGCAGATACTATATTTTATGACATAAGTTGTTGTTTTAGGTTTTCCTCACTCTTTCAATCTCTTTATCTCTACACAAATTATAAATTATTTCGGCCATCGTCTTCATCTCTGACCTCACACTTTAGGAGGCATCTGTTACAGGTCAAAATACCTCCTCATCAACTCAGAGGAGAAGACAAATATGGAAGTAATACAAAGACATAAATTAAACCTATTTCTGCCAAGGTAACGCCTCTCTATAACAACACAAGAGTGTTATAACGCATCTGATCAGTTAATGGGCTGCGTTAGTGGCTAGGGAAACGCTCTATTTACACTAGAGGGTAGCATTACCCGTGTTTTAAGTTTGAAAAGGGAAAAACCTGCGGAGAATGATTTGAATCTCCGGCTTTCCCTCACAAGAGAGTTAGTTCACAAAGGAAACTGCAAAGCACCAGTTCATTATTGGTCACTGCCATAAAAGACTGAACTCCCAAGGAGGAAAAAGCATAGAGATTAAAGAAACATCTTATTTTTTTCTATTCCAAACTAGTGGAAAGAGAAAGGCAACAATGGCTTTCTCCCTCTCCTATAAAAAGGAGCTAAAGGCTCTTAGTTGAAGGTCGAAGGATTGTTAATGTTCCGAATACTTGTGAAGTAGAGGATAGTGTTATAGTGTGAAGGCCAAGAGTCAAAGAGGTTCCTAGAGAGCTTGTTGACTAAGACTTCACTACTTAAGAGATAGAGAGATTGGGAGGCTGAGGAGGGCTTGGTACGACCGACAGTTGTAATCCTCCTTCTTTCAAAATCAATAGAACTGTATTTTTTTTGTCCATTCGATGCTTAATATTGTCATTATTGTTTGAATATTTACACAACATGATATGAATGGCAGATGGGTATAATTTAGATGTTCATTATATATTAGCTTAATTGATAGGATATATGTTGTATTAGAAATTACACGGGTGCTTTGTTTGATTGCAGGACTAAGATTTGGAGCCGGTAAATGGAGACTCTTGCTTCGCTGCCTGGTGTTCTCCAAGGGACTCCAAGATCATCAAAGAGGTAATTTTCTACCACATTCCGTCAAGTTATTCCAAGTTAATATGAAGATATATATGCCATCTTTGTGAACTTTACAGCTAATCTTATTGTCTCCCTCGGGCACTGAAAAGCCCTGAGAGAGATATACGATAACCAACAACCTAATAATTTTACCCTATAGCACCCATTGGCAAAGATGTCGCATCCCATTTTCCCCAAACCGAAGAAGCCGCCTTCCAAATAGCCTTGAATTATGACCTTATCTATGCCCAATATGGTTATGTTTATATCGTCCTTCATGACCTCCCCAAGCTCGGTGGCCCTAATGCCTCGGGGGAATCTCACTCTACTGATGGTATCATTGGAGCCCTGTCGCATACCTCTGCTCAACCTCTTCTGGGCTATGGTTTCCCTCCAGGAGGGGCCAGCCCCTCCGACACTTTCCCCCCTCCAGGTAGCATGTATCCAGGATATGGCATGCCTCCTCCTTTTTCCCACACTCCTGCTTACCTCAATGATTCCCATCCTACCCCTTATCCGTACCCACAACCTGGCATCCCAGCTCCTCTAGCATTTGGACCTCCCACTCCCTTGCCTTCTCCACCCCTGCAACCGCACTTACTACCCTCTCCAGGGAAATTATTTGCGCAACATGGGGAAACTCATCTTCTTCCTTCCCAAAGAAAGGGGAAAGGCAATAAATCTGCTTCTAGTAATCATGGATCCAATCCTTCAAGTATTGACTCTACCACTGATAACCAGCCACAGGGCTCTCAGCCTAAGCTGGACAGACCGCTTCGCACCAATAAGCCATGTTCGTGTTGCGGTGTTTATGGTCATTACACTCACGGTTGTCCTTTATTACCACAAATGCGGCAGATGTGGGAGTCTCAGGCCACCGTGTAGAGACAACACTCCTCCCCTACTGTCCCTCCCAATACGGCTACTTCTCAACCAGCTGTGTTTACTGATCCTTTCCCTCAACAAGGATTCATGGCTACCCAACCACCTCATGCCCTGGTAACCACTCAACCTTCCCCTTCTGGTTCCTCTGATTACCAGATTCTCATGATGGCCTCTGACCAACCTCTCACCGTCGACCTTAACCTTCAAACTCGGTCTTGTCAATACTCCATGCCTCCCGTTCCGTCTACCTCCGAGTCCCCATCTTCAAGTCCTACAGAGCCTCTATCGACACCCAATGGTCCCTTGCAAATCCCTCTGCCCAAAGCTGAGGTTCATCCCAAAATTCCTAAGGGCCCATTATTTCAAAATGCTGCCTCTAGTCAGGCTGCTCATTCATATAGCATAGTAGATGATCTGGCACAATCTCCTACTACCATTTCAACACTGGAACTCCTCCAATTGTGTCCTTCTCAAAAGAAGGCTCTACTATCTGCCGTGGGTGCTGTAGATCCTGCTGATGACCAATTAATTATTTTCGACGCCCGTTAGTCAGACCATCCCCCCCTTCCTGCTTTCGTTGCTTTCCAAATCCCAGTCAAAATCCGAAATGCCAATGTCGCTCGGTGTATTATCGATGAGGGGGCATCTACCTGTGTGATGTCCGCTTCAGTTTGGAAACAACTCGGACCTCCTGAGCTGGCCCCTTCCACAATCACCCTTCGTGCGTGGGATGACCATGCCTCCCAGCCCATTGGCCTCTTCCATAATTGTCCTATCACCCTTGTTTGTGTCGACGTTGAAGTTATCGACGCCCCTCTTGACTACAACATTATTTTGGGGTGTAGTTACACCTATGCCATGTCTTCCGTCCCATCCGCTATCCACTGCAAGATTTTTTTCCCTCATAATGGCCAAATTGTCACCATTGACCAGTTAACTTACCATGAACCAAAATCTCAGACCTCCCCTGAGTCCACCATTTCTACTGTCACCAAAAAGCACATTGTTGATTATTTGACCAGTGTTTCCCCTGGCGTCTATAAATACTCCTCGTTTCTTGGAACCTTTTTAGACCCTCCTCTCATATCTGATCTTAGCATGGCAAACGTTTTCATGATGCAATCATCTTGGGCTGACCTTGCACAGACCACTTTGGCTAGTAAGCAACCGCACCCTCACCCAACCCCACTAGCTCCTAGCCCTTCGCCCTCGCTATCCAACCTTCTTCCTTCATAATATCCTTCCCCAAATATTCCTCACGCGCCTCTCTACCCTCCTGGGTCGATCCCGTCCGAGCACAACCCCCTTGGCCCCATTCCTCCTGGCCATTTCCCTGCTGGTCAGATTCCTTTCCTTGCTCCCCCTCCTGGAGCTCATTCCATCCCTATCTTGGCCACCCTATCCCTCCCCAACTTGACCTTGGGTATACCTGTCTGGTATCTAGACCCCCCAACCACTACCCTGCCTGGTCAACCCAAACCTTATCTTTCTTTGACCCCAATTCAATCGATACCCATGGCTTCTCCTGCTGCACCAGTACCTCATTCCCCTCATCAGGAACCACCTCCTGTTGCGACCATGACAGGGAACAATAGAAAATCTCGTAGGGGGGCATAAAAATACAATATTAACCCGACAACCTCTTCCCCTCCTTTACCTCCAAAGCATCTCATCCAGTGTGCCTTGTGTGATGTTGTTGGCCACGCTACCCATACCTGTCCTACATTACCACATCTCAAAACCATGGTCAATGAAACATTTTCGGAATCTCATATTCCTGAGGTCTATGTCACCATACCTGATTCCCTTTTGAAACTTAAACACTTGCAGACCAATCACCCTTGTTCTTTGTGCGATTTCCATGGACATTATACCCATCTTTTCCCCCGCCTTGATGAGTATCATGCCTCTTTAGTTGCATACCACCAATTCGAAGCCGCACTTGCCCGTCATCCTTCTTCACTAACACCAGACCACTTGTCTACCCTGATTACCATTTCTCATCCTGATACTGAAATGACCGAACCTTCAGCCACTATTTCCTACCTTTCCTCATTACTGCGTTTCCCAGCAACCGACCCCTTAGTACCTTCTCCCGATGTTTCGCCTACCAACTCATATGCTTGCTCCACTGTCACCCCTCCTGACGACGTGCATGTGAGTCTTTCCCCTCAAAATCAGGTGTCTCATATTTCTACCTCCTTGGATCCTCCTCTTCCATCCACTCTTCCCATATTTCAGTCCGATGAAGACATCATGGAAGCCATGACCGAACCTGATTTTCCGTGGGATGATCTGCACCACCGTGCATACTTCCTCCCACACCAATCCCATGACCAATATGCTCTCGAATCTAAATAATTCATTCCTGATAAATTTTATTGGTTCAAAAACCCCATCCCTGCACCTGACGCTTTCGAAGAAGGCAATATGGCTAATATCTCTCCTACCATCAAAATAAAAATTTCTGTCAAACTAGGTATCAAAGAACATATCACCATGGGTGCCCAATGCACTCTGGAAGAAATTGAAGCCTACAACAAACTCTTCAAATAATTTCGTGATATTTTCACCTGGTCCTACTCAGAAATTCCTGGACTCAATCCTGCCATTGTCGAACACCACATCGGCACATGGCCTGATGCCATTCCAATCCGTCAAAAGTTGAGACCCATTCATCCCTCTAGATGTGAAGCCATCAAAGCTAAAATCGATAAACTCCACCAGGTTGGTTTCATTTACCCCATTGAATACACCACTTGGGTGTCCAACCCTGTTCCCGTCCTCAAAAAACAAGGCACCATTCGTGTTTGCACCGACTTTCGCGATCTGAACAAAGCGTGTCCCAAAGACAACTTCCCCACACCATTTATTGACCAAATCATTGATGAGTGTTTAGGGCACGAGATTCTATCCTTCATGGATGGCTTCTCTGGATACAACCAAATTGTTATCCATCGTGCTGATCAACTTAAAACTGCGTTCATTAGTCCGTGGGGCACTTTCGCATACCATGTCAGGCCATTTGGCCTTAAAAACGCCAGCGCCACTTTTCAACGAGCCATGTATTATTGTTTCCATGAATTATCTCATATTATCCTTGCCTATTTAGACGACCTTACTGCGCATTCTAAACATCAGACGCAACACCTTCATGATCTACGTACCATTTTTCTCTGATGTCGCAAGTATAACATTCGCCTTAACCCATTGAAATGTGTCTTTTGTGTTCCCGTCGGTCGTCTCCTCGGCTTCATAGTGTCTGTTAGAGTCGGTCTTTACATCCCTCCGTCAGAGATGATTTCTCTTATTGCATTTCATTTTTAGGTGTCTCATTCTGCTCATTCATCTGCATTCCGTTAGGGGCATGCCATCATCTGACGGAAGGGTCTCTTCACTAGTTTCCCTCATGTTTGTACCTTCTGGGCTGGTCGAAATTTATCAAAATTCATTAAAGTTGATTGCAGTAATTTTCAGTCATAGATGGTCTTGTGGTCAAAAAAAGAGTCTTTCAGTTACTAGGTCTAGGGTTTGGTCTTCAGAATGTCAAATAATGCCCGCAGGCCATGAGGATGTCTTCAATAAGTTTTCGTTTCAAAATTTTCATCATTAACAATGCTCAAGGATGTTTCTTCTTCAAAACTCTGTTTTGAAGAAGAAATCGTCAAATTAATTGTTTGTAATAAATATGTATTTTTAAAGTTTTCTTCCATGAAGTACTTCAAATGCAGCCTATTTTCATCCTTTTCCGAAGTCCAATGCCACCATCCCTGCAAAAAATCAACCAAGAAACCATCATTTCAAGCCAAAAAATCAAAAAGGAAATTTGAAAAAACAGAGTTGTATTAAAATGTGAAAAAGTGTCGATGCCAAACATTACAAAATGGGTTTGTGAGAAAAAAAAATTGAATCCACCACTATAAGATATTTTCATTTGTTTTGAAACATTAATTTGCATCCAAGAAGATCGATTGAAGTCGATTTGAGTGGTGGGAGGGCGAGCTGTCATTTCAAAAACCAAGACTGTGCTTACAAGTCTGCGTGGTGCATTGGGTAGGAGCGTGGCACACACAGGCTGCGCGACGCATTGGGCGGTTTTCCACAGTGCATTTTTCCTCTGGCGCGGTGCATCCACAGGGCGTGGCACACTGGGCTTGTGCGCGGTGCATAGAGCCTTAAAGACTCAAATTCATCAAGGCTCCATAAAAAATCAAATCGATTCAACTCATTTGCTCCAAGTAAGTTTGACAATGCTTGTTCAGTGATTTTAGTCATGTGTGATGTTTTTTGGAGGCAAAAACATTAGAGTTTTGGTTGGTGAAAAACAAACCCTATATCCATGTCAAAGTCTGCTCCCTTAGGGTTTGAAATGAAGTGTTGAAATTTGACTATTGGTGCTAAAAGCTCTCACTCCATTGTACATTCGTGTTCCCATCACTGTCATACTGTTATCACAGTCCTTCTCCTATTTCCCTCTGTCCCAAAATACTTATACCCTTTTTTCCCATGTTTCATTCTGAAACCCTACCACTTTATATCACTTCCCTTCCTTCATATCAGTTATAAATTCCCACTTCCCAAAACATTCAAGGATTGTCTCTATATCCTTGACTTCACCTAGCTTAAGTATATCTTGTCATTTCATTTACCCCTATCTATAAAACCTACATTTCCCATCACCATCTCCCATTCCCATATCACTTATAAAATCCCCAAATCCCGAAAGTTCCCAAGCAGTCAAGTGACTTCCCTTCCACTCAAACTTCACTTGACAGTCCATTATACCCAATGTAATATTTCCTCACAGTCCCTCATTTCCCTTTGGCATATTTGGCACTTGGAGACGAAGAAACCGATTCCTAATTTCTCATTTTCAAAAAATAAAACATACACATTGCAACACCATGACGGACACCAACACATCATCTAAACAAGACAGTGACTTTACAACTGAAACTGCATGCACCAGGAGGACACTGAACGTCGGAAAAGGGAGGATCCACTCCAAATATTGGCCGAAGCTTCTTTGGCTGAGAATGAAATGTGATGGAGGACCTTCAGTCCAAATTTCAGCAAATTTGGAGTAAATTTTGTCATTTTTGAAATTTTGGTTGCAAAACAGATTTTTCCGCCTGACGCGTCGCGCCACTTGGCACATGCTTATGATTGGGACATCTTCTGCAGGAAAACTTGATATTTTTGGGTTTGTTATGAAAATTTATGCATTCTCAAGAATGGCCTAAGGAATTCATCAAGTTCTGGGTGGTTTAAAGGGTCAAAAACACCTTGAAAATGGCCTTTCTGCCACCTTTTGCACACACAGGAACCAGTCTTGGAAGATTGCAGTTTTGGAGGGGATAATGACATCCAAATCCAGAAATTCTACTTGGGTTGGAAATTAGATAGGTAGGGATTTCCAACGAGCTATCATGAGCTCAATTTGGACTTCAGGAAGTGCCCCAAAAAAAGGTTCAAAGTGGCACGGCGCATTGAGTTTTCTGGCGCGGCGCATAGAGGATTTTGGTCCAATTTTTACTTTTCAACTCAGAAATTTGGCCAGTTTGACTAGTTTCACTTCTTGATGTAATTATTGATCCATATTGATGTAATTTTATGGCTATGATGTAAATTTGGCTCATTTTTACTTTTTTTAGAGGATTCATTCACTAAAGGGTGAAATTTAAGTGAATGGATCAGTTTCCTAGCATATAGAGGCAAGTTGTTTGGCTGCCTAGATTTCAGTTCCATGTTTAGAATTGTTGAAACATCTCCTAGAAGGATGAGCTCGACCCCTAGAGGCATGGGACCGGGTTAGGATGGTCTATATCATGTATTTTCTGAGACATTTTTAGGGTTGGACTCTTGGGAAAAGTTTGGCACCTCATTGTATATTCATTTCATCTTTTGGCAAAGGAAAGACCAGAGTTTTGCAGCACTTGTTGGGATCCTTGTGGCTCTAAGTTTTGATGATGTTTTTCTTCATGTATCTGTAAGTTTCATTAAAGTTTTATGTATTCCATTTCCCTTCTCTTTGCTTCTGAAATTAAACAAACGAGTAACTAAGGTAGAATTCATTAGTTTGCTGGTGCTCTGCCTTAAACTTTTGTTTTGTTTTATATGTTTTCCTCCGTTTGAAGAGGATCCTTGCACCTTCCTGCCCTCTTCAACTCCTCAGCAGTATTTTCTATCCATTCATTGAATCTAATACAACAATTCCATTACCTTCCCTGCCCCAACTTGAACTCTGCAAGAATTTGGCCTCATCCCCAAGCCCAAAATTGCCTTCCCATTTTTTCCAACAAAACCCCTAAAAAATCATTCCAAACTCCTTGATTCATATATCTAGCCTAATATTAGTTGTTTTTTCAGTCATATCAAGCCCCATTGATTACTTATCGCTGAGATTGAGCCAGAGAGAGCCCTCTCTTGTTCTGGTAGGGCTAGCTACCAGACTGAGCGTGGTATGATGTTACCCTGAACTCTGCCTTCCTTCAGCCTAAGGTGGATTTGGGAAATAACAGTGTCTAAAGACAGGATAACTCTCGACCCTTTGAAATTTCAAGCCATTCTTGAACTTCCTATGTCATTTACCTTATGCCAGCTGCAAAGTCTCCAAGGTAAAGCTAATTTTCTTCGTCAATTCGTTCCTGACTATGCCACTACCGCACATGGCTTCCTTAGACTTCTTCAATCTCACACCCCATTTTTCTGGGATACCTATGCTCAAGAGTCTTTTGATTCCCTCAAGCATGCTCTCACATCCTCTCCCCTGATCCGTCCTCCTGGCTTTGACCGGGATTTCATCCTATACGTCTCTACTTCCACCTATTCGGTTGCTGGTGTCCTTATCTAGGAGGACGATAACAGTATCGAACATGTGATCTATTATGTTAGTAAGAACCTTGTTGGTCCACCTATGTCCTACTCGCATGAAGAAAAATTAGCACTAGCTGTCGTGTTCTCGATCCAAAAACTGCATCATTATATCCTCATGTGTTCCACCAAGGTTGTGACTGATTCCAACCCCATGGTTTTCCTATTGAGTCGATGCATCCTCAGTGGGAAGTACGCTCGTTGGGTCATTATCCTCCAAGAATTCGACCTTGAATTTGTCACCCCAAAAACTAAGAAAGGTTTAGTCCTCGCTGAACTCATTTCTAATTTTCCTACCAGGACGTAAGATACTCCCATTAATGATGCTCTCCCCGATGAAAATTTGTTTGCCATCACCACCGATGATCCTTGGTACGGTGACATCCTTACTTACTTGCGAACCCAAAATTTCACCCTTCATCTTGATCGTGATGCTCGACAACGTATTCGACACCAGGCCTCTCACTACCTTCTAATCGGCGATGACATTTATCATCATGGAGTAGATACTGTCCTTCGTCGTTGCCTCATACACGTTGAGGCCGAGCAAGTCCTCAATTCCTGTCATAGCGGTGCTTGTGGTGGCCACCTCTCTAGCCTCGCCACTGCCCAAAAAATCATGCGTGTTGGGTATTTTTGGCCTTCTCTCTTTAGTGATTGCATTGATGCAGTCAAACACTATCCCAATTGCCAACATTTCACCCCCAAGGTGCGAGGTCCTCCCGCTCCCCTCCATCCTATCATCACAGCTAGTCCTTTTTGTAAATGGGCCATTGACTTCATGTAATGTCGAACGCCATCCGCTGGTAACCATAAATATATCATCGTGGCGGTGACTATTTCACTAAATGGGCCGAATCTATGCCAAAATTCAACAATACGGCAGCTACCGCAGCCCTCTTTTTCTTTAACCATGTCATTGCTCGATTCGGAGTTCCAAAACAATTAGTCTCTGACCATGGCCAACATTTTGAAGATGAGATTTGGCATGATCTATCCTCCCTATTGGGTTTTGAGCACCAATATTCATCTCCCTATTACCCCCAAGGTAATGGCCAAGTTGAAGCGGTCAACAAAATTCTTAAGACCGTGCTTCAACGAATGGTGAATAAGCACAAAACCAATTGGCATCTCATGCTCTTCCCTGCTTTGTGGGCTTATCATAATTCTGTTAAAACCACCACTGGTTTCACTCCTTTCCACCTTGTCTTTGGTGAGGAGGAAATCTTACCGATCGAGTGTGAAATCCCTTCCCTTCACTTGGCCGTCGAACTTCTCCCTGATACCCATTCTCTAGAGCAACGACTTATCATGCTTGAGCGTGCCTCTGAAAACCATCATGTTTCATTGCAAACTCTTGAAGCGGCCAAAAAAAAACGCACCAAAGCTCAGTATGACCAAAAATTCCACCCTCGTACCTTTCATGAAGGCAACCTTGTTCTAGTATATGACCAAGCCCACGATACCCTCAGTCATGGGAAGTTCGACTCATTATGGCTAGGTCCTTACATTATCAGTAAAGACCTTGGTAAGGGGGCATATCTTTTAGAGGACTTTGAAGGCTACATCCTTCCTAATCCTCGCAATGCACTCTATCTTAAGAGATATTACCCTTAGCATTTCCCATTCGAAATGCATGTTTTATTTTCTTTTAGATAGCCAGCATCTGTTTGTTTTTTCATTTCACTACTTCACCAGGACACCTGTTGTCCACGAATCCTTACTTCACCTCTCCTCAAAATCGTATTTTTCTCACTTACAACACATTTCATTGGGGGCACCACTTTGCCTCTATACTCATTCCTGTTCATGTCAATTTCCGTCATGAGATACCCTTTTGTATTCATGTCTTATATGGTCCCCTTTGGATCTTTTCCCATTTCAATATCATCATTACTGTCCGTCTGTTAGTCGCTCTACTATTTTCTCGCATGCCTTAGTTGGGGTTCCGTTATTGCCTCACCTATGGCGGACTTACTTCTGTCGACATCATCTTATTTACTCTAGATGCCAGGTCTAGGGGGCAGTGTACCTTGGTTCGAGCTCTTTTCAGCATGATCGTGATCTATACACTTGATGGTCTAGTGATGCAGCAACAACGATTGGTGATTCTCGGGTGTGTGTGAGATGTCTCAACCCTCATGAGGGGGTGGCCCTACAGGTAGCCCCCCACATGCCCGAATGACTTTTTCATTTCAGCCCTTGATGCAGCTCCTTCCATTTGATGATATTGGCCTTAGTTGCTTGCAACGCCACTTCGATTTGCACATATCAGTTAGATTTTGCGAGCCCTTCCCCATGTGTAGGGGGAATTTAGGTTTATTCATATCTCATGTACTAAAATATTATTGTATAAGTCCTGACGCTTATTCCAGGCACCACATGTATGTGGGATTCATCATTTTATTTTTCTGGCTCCTATTTATGCCAGCATATTCTTCATAGTTCGGTTCCTTGTTTACTGGACTTCCTATTCTTTGTACTTTGTCTCAGCGAGCATAGGTATGCCTCCCCTCCCACCTTTATCACAGGTACCACTTCATAAACTAGAGACTTGTTGCACCTGTAAGTCTTGTCTCCTGAGGGTCTGGTCCTTTAGCACATTAGACTACCTTACATTTCTCTCTCTCACTTCCCTCTTGATGTATAGTGATTGAGTTCTTACAACGTACTTCGATCATACGATTTGCTCCTAACACTCGTACGTTGGGGGGCAATTTGTTACACCATTTTTTTGGTCATCTAACCTATTATCATTAGATGAACCCAAGTACACCGTGTAAGACCAATTTTACCCTAAGTAAAATTGCTTTCACCATTTGAAATAACATTTGTTTATATTTCTTGGTCATATTTAACCCAAAACAAGGAAATTAATTAAATAAATTATTATTTATTTGATTATTTCCTAGGAATAAGTTATTTAAATCATTATTTAAATAATATTCCTAGTTAAATTTGACTAAATCATTTTTAAATAATTAAATAAACCATTATTTATTTAATTATATTCTCATCATCTCCCTAAAATAATAAATAAATCATTTATTTATTTATTTTTTATAAATAAAGGAATTGACCCAAGTCAAAAGACCTTTTCCCTCCAACAAATATAATAAAATATTCCTAAATGGTGGTTCTAGAAATTGATTAATAATATTTTATTCATGCACCAAGTTCTAGATAACCCTAATATTTTGTTATAAATAGAAGGGTTTTCCCCATTCATTAGTCACCTCCATTGCATTAGATCACTCTGGATCTACTCTTGGTCACCATTTTCCATTTTTGCCTTATGAGCTCCCATTGAGTTCTCTGTTTGTATAGGTTTTCTACACCAATAAGAGAGAGGAATTTTAGATCTGAAACGCTAAGGACTTTTAAGAACCCATCCCATTGAGGAGAACCAGAAAACACCTTTCTTGTTTTCCTCTCAGGTGCCCCCTTTTAATATAATACAAAAATTCTTTCAAATACATTGTTCTTGTCTTGTCTATTGGATGCATGGAGCCATATTTTACTTTATCTTCTTAATGTCTTTTATGCTTAGATCTGGATTTGTGTAGCATTATTTGGATCACCTGATTACAGATTTAAAGATGTTTGGCAGCCATAATCGATGTTAGGGCTATTTGTTATGCATAGCTAAAGTGATCTTTTACAATGAAAGATTCATACTAACAGGGCCGCAAACCATGATTTGTGAACCATAGAGTAGCGTAGGCTAATAGTATAAATATATGTCTAGATCGATTCTAAGAAGTTTGTTTTTGGATAATTCTGAACATGAATGATAGATTTGGATACTTTGTGATATTTTTTGCGGATTGTCTAGGTAGAAGGCTCTTATTAGCTGTTTGCATGGAGACCTTAGTCCTGTTGTGTGTGGACCCCACTAGCTATGTGCACAGGTTGTTGAAGGGTTTTGTATGAAGGATCTGAACTGATACTAATAAAGGAATGTTGTTGCGGATATTTGAGTTCTATATGCATCTATTGTTTATGTTATGAATGTTTATGCATCTTGTTTCTGATTTATGTACTGTCTGCAATTCAGTCTCTTGCGTAACTTTATTTAGGTTTATATGAATGATTAATGGATGGATTTAATGATATATGGTTTTGATATTTCTTGTTAAGGGTTATTACTTGAATTCTAGATATTGTGTTAACTTGTGCAAGGTATTCTACATATATGACCTAAAATTTGTCTATAAGGGTTTATTGGTAAGGGATATTGTTTCCAAGGTTTTTTCATGGTTATTTTGATCTTAAGGCACCCAACCCTCTCTCAAGGTGTGGAAACCTGGTTCTAGCACACCCCCCCCCCCCCATACTTCTTCGGGTGAGACTTTTACTTCTGTAAGCAGGTTACTACCGAAAGGGCTAGTAGTAAGAGGGTTTTGTTGGTTAACCTCAATTCTGAACCTAGGTCAGGACCCCTGAAGCCAACACTTCTTACACAAATATTCAAATTCCTTCTTACAGAACTCTCCACCATTATATGTCCCCAACACCTTTATCTTCTTCTCTGTTTGGTTTTCCACCAAAGCCGTAAATTATTTAAATCTATCAAATACTTTAGATTTCTTCCTCAAGAAATATATCGATGTATTCCTTGAGAAGTCATCTATGAATGAAACATAGTACACATACTTACCCAGTGATGGAATCAACATGGGTCCAAATACATCATTGTGCACAAGCTCTAATATATTGTTCATGCTCTTTGCACCAAAAGGAAAACTCACCCGATTTTTCTTCCCATATACAAAATGTTCACATAAATCGAAATCTAGAGAGAATTTGTGACATACCTTCTACCATACCATTACTAGGCAGTATCCGAAGGCCCTTCTCTCCAATATTTCCAAGACTTTGATGCCATGGCATGGTATTTTCTCTAGAAATCGCTAGGCTTTCCGCTCCACTTTCAGGAACCACAGAACTATTTCACCCATCAATAACAATGCTACCCTGAAGCTTGTACAAATTTCTAATATAAAATCCCTAAATTAATACCAGTGCTCCCCGAACCATCTTGTAGGTATCTTTCTTGAACACTATTTTTACACCTGAATCATCCATCTTGCTTATCTAAATTACATTTCTGGTCAATGCAAGAATATGCAGAACACCAGGAAGTGTTCTAATCCTTCCACCTTACAACTTCAGGTTAACTTTTCCATGTCTGACGATTTTGGCCTTCCTATCATCTCCTAAGAAGAAATCACCATCATGCTTCTCATACTCACAGAACCACTCCCTATGGGGAGTGTAGTGAAAGGATGCACCTGAGTCAATAAACCATGCCCCATAATCTACATGTGTATTTGAAGAAGAATCCAAATAAACAACCCCACCTTCATGTGTGGTTTTTTTTTCCTCTATAGAAGGAGCGTCATCAGATCCCTTTTCTTTCTTGGGAGCTTTAGATATGCAGTCCTTTTTGTAGTGCCCTTCCTTTATGCATTTCCAACACACCTTTACATGCTTTCCTGGAGATTTAGATCTAACTCTAGATTTAGATCTCCCACTCGATTTTTTATTTTTTTTTCTTTTCTGGGACCTTCCTCATACAGATAAGGAATCTCCATTCTTTCCCTCCATATTTATTCGTCTCATTTCCTCTGACAGCAAGGCTGAGACAATTTCATCAAAATTCAAGGTAGTTGTATTGCTACCTATTACAATAACTAGATTTTCCCACAAATCTGGTAGAGAAAACAAAAAATTGATGCACTTATCTTCATCTTATATTTTAATATCAATAGATGAAAAATTACTTACCACAACATTGAAGGTGTTCAGATGTTGTGTCACCGAGTCTCCATCCTTCATCCTTAGGTTATACAGCTTTTTCCGTAGGAACAATTTATTCACTAGAGACTTGGATTGGTACAAAGCCCCTAACTTGACCCACAAAGTCTTTGTCGTAGCTTCCAAAGATACATTCAACAATAACGAATCTGAGATACACAACCGTATTGTGCTCTTTTCCTTCCAATCCAACTTCACCTGTCTTCATCTGATATTTTCATTGGTTTAGTACCTGGATCTACTGTGATCCACTAATATTTATCCACAAGCAGATCCTCCATCTTTAGCTTCCACAACTCAAAACTCTGACCATTAAATTTCTCGATCTTTATCTTTCCAAAAATTTCCATCTTCTTTCACTGCAAGAATCGATCCCGTAGATCTCCCACTGAATAGGGTCTACCACAGGCCCGAGCAAAAAACCCTTCAGTAACAAAGGCATCCCCTTGAAGTCGAAACAACTCTGATATCAAATTTAGGTTTTAACCTTGTACAAAAATTATCTTCAAATGAATTATTAAAGATATAAAATAAACAATATCAAGGGCATAAAACATAAAACAGATATGCATAGAGATTTTCCCCTCGATCCCAAATTGGGACTACCATCTTGATTTTTCAATATATTCCTTTTAGTGTTCATAAACATACTAAAGCATTCATAAACCCTAATCCATTAACCCTGGATTAGAAAATAACCGTAGTTCCCTTAACCGGATCTACAAAATACCAGGGAACAAAAAACATCATGCCCAAAAACCATGTGCAAACCCATGCGCAAAACCATAGGCAGGTCCAGCCACCGAAAAACAATGCATGCGACTAATCGTGGAAACAATATAACACATACCCAAAAATTTTCCCTTAATTAAATTGGAAGAAAATTTGTAATTTCATCTCATGACAACTTGTATTAGTTAACTGAGTCAAGAAGACTTACTTAGCTTAGGAAACTCGATTTAGAGGTCATAAAGGAGGTATTTATAATTATGCCATTATTTTAGGGGGTCCAATTATAGTTATTTGTGAGTTTTAATTAGTTAACTCAATTATCTGAGTTAAAATCAATTTAACTATTTCTAACTAAGATGTGAGATAGTGAGAAGTATAGTGAATTAAATATGATTTAATTCAAAAGTAATGGTCAATTAGTTAATTGATAATTCACTATAAATATCTATTGCATGTTAATTCTAAGGAAGGCCTAGTTGAGCTTGAGGTTAAAGGGAAGATAACTATTAGTTGTATAATTATAAAATTGTATAGGTCATGCATGAGGTCATCGGGAAGGCTTGAAGGATTGTACAATCATTAATTGGGATTTTCATAATTAATAGGGACTCAACTATCTTAGATATGTTTAAGGAAGGTAGGCTAGGCCTAGGAAAGAAAAAGGTTAAATATTGGACCAAACTTGATTAGATAAAAAGACATATTCGAGTAGGATCAGAGTGAGACAATCAACAGAGTGAAGAGGTTTCTCAGTGTGAGGAATAGCATTGTATTGCGTCATGATCTTAACTTTATACAATATATAGATCGCAGGGATTTGAGAATTTTCTTTCCCGAGATACATCTTGTGTTGTGTGATTGCTATTCTTTCTCTTACTTGTTATGTGATTGTGCGATCGTATTTGGTTTCCACAAATTATAGAACAATCCAGTATTTTGTTTTAGTACATTAGAAGATTGGATTAAATCCCTTTGGATAAATTTCTACATGGTATCAGAGTGCCCGGAATTAGAATAGAAGAGAAGAACCATAATTTTTTTTAACAGGTACATGGAATTCGGATATTTATTCTTTAGGACCCAACAATAGTTCAATATATCTTTCAACGGCTTGAGACTCGAATAATCCCTTAAGGGAAATTCGAATTACATAGCATTGAAGGATAGGATGGAGGAATTTCTCAAATAAAATGGACTGAAGGAATTCATAAATAGTCATATGCCCAAGCTTGCAGCAAAAAATGCTCAACTTCTTGATGAATGGAAGAAGAAGGTAGAAAAGGCGAGAAGGATCTTGTTAGAGGGAGTTCAAGATCATATTTTCTCGAGTCTCCATGGGAAGGTGACTCCATATGCTATTTGGAAGGCCTTTAAATGTTTGTTTCATAATAGTAACAACCATAGGAATTTGGCGCTAAAAGAAAAAATCAGAAAGATCAAGATGGAGGAGGGAAAGACGATACCAAAATACTTGACGAAGTTCACTCAATGTCGAGATGAGCTTGGAAGTGTTGGTGTGATAATAGCCAAGGATGATTTGATGAGCCTAGGTCTTCTAGGCCTTCCCAAAAGCTGGTATAGCTACCAGGAATCTTTGAATGGGAGGGATAAGCTACTAGACTGGGAGTGTTTTTTTTCCGACTTGGTACAAGAAGAGATAATGCAGAGCACCAGAGACGGGACCTCTGGCATAGAAAAAGAAGAATATTTTGCATTGGCAGGAAAAGGAAAGAAGTCTGAGGGAAATAATTCCCAAGGTGAAGAGGGTAAGAGATACTTGTCCAAGTTCAAGTGTTTTCATTGTCATGAGCATGGGCACTATGCCTCGAAATGTCCATATAAGGCAAGAAAGAAAGATTTTGTAGTTGCAACAACAAGTGAAGTGCTAGCTTCACAGTTCGAGCTTGAATTTAATATCATTTCATGCATGGCCAACATTGTAGTGGGATGTAAGTGGTATCCAGAAAGTGGTATAATGCAATCGACATAGGTATAGTTACCTTTCAGAGGGATTCTAGCTCCCCTCTTAGACTGACAGATGTTTTATATGTTTGAGGACTAAAGAAGAATCTTGTCTCCATAGCGTTATTGGAATACTATGGTTATGATGTCATATTTAGAAAAGGAAAGGTGTTCCTTAGACACATCACCATGGGACGGGTGAAACATATTAGGGTATGAGTCAAGAACCTATATGCTCTTGAGGTCGAATATGCATACAAATATTTGAGGATCAAAGCATAGGTTAGTGACTTGGTGGTTAAGAGGGAGCCTAAATTACCTCTCAACTTGCAGCCCCAGAAGCAGTCTCAGAAGGTTGTGGATAAACCACAATTGGATAATCAGAGAGGAGAATGAGTGGAGGTTACCACTCAAGTAGAGACCTCCAGGAGGGGGAAATTTTGAGCCAGATGGGCAGAGGGAGCATATGTAACCATACCTCTATGTGAGAGGCGGGGAGATGTGAAGATATAATCCCAAGAGAAGAAATTTGGGCAGGATCCATTGAGATGGCATGTCTCAAGGATCAGACATAGCTACAGGGAGAGCACAATACATAGTATCAGGAAGGATCAGTAATGATTGATGCAGTTATATGTCAAAAAGACATAAATCAGACTGACAGATGTCATATACTGGAGTGCATATCAGAGTTGGTAGTAGTACAAAGAGCACAAATGCAGAGTGAGCAGAAACATGGATTTTTTAGTAGACAATGCAGTAACTGGTAGCAGTTTGACTCTGATGGCAGATTCATCATACTGATTAGTTTCTTGGAGGTTTTTCAGTTTCAGGAGTTGTAATAGAAAACAACACTAAATAAATGTTTCATTAAGAAACATTCCAAAGGTACTAGATAGAGATAGATTGAATTCCTTCCTTGTCGATAGGGAGTGTTGAAATTGGCAACAAGAAAAAGTGAAAATGGCTTCCAAAAATGGCACCCAGAAATGGTACCATAGGGGCTTCTGATTTATTTTTTCCTTAATTAAATTGGAAGAAAAATTGTAATTTCATCTCATGAAAACTTGTATTAGTTAACTAAGTCAGGAATAATTAGTTAGCTTAGGAAAATTGAGTTATGGGCCCACATGATTTTAGGGAGTCCAATTATAACTATTTGTATTTGTAATTATTTAACTTAATTATTTGAGTTAAAATTAGTTTAACTAGTTCTAACTAAGAGATGAGCTAGTGAGAGGTCCATTGAATTAAATCAGATTTAATTTACAAGTAGTGCTCAATCAGTTAACTAATAATTCACTATAAATGTTTCTTGCATGCCAGTTCAAAGGAAGGCCCAGTTAAGTTTGAGGTTAAAGGGAAGATAACTATGAGTTGTATAATTAGAAAATTGTACAGGTCATACATGAGGTCATCAGGAAGGATTGAATGATTTCACAATAATTAATTGGGATTTTCCTAATTAATTGGGGCTCGATTAGCCCAGGGATGCGTAAGGAAGGTAGGCCAAACCTAGGCAAGAAAAAGGTTAAATATTGGACCAAACTTGCTTAGATCAAAAGCCATATTCGAGTAGGATCAGAGTGAGACAATCAGCAAAGTGTAGAGGTTTATCAATGTGAGGAATAACATTACATTTTTTCATGATCTTCAATTTATGCAATATACATATAGTGGGGTTTTGAGCAGTTTCTTTCCCCAAATACATCTTGTGTTGTGTGATTTATATTCTTTCTCTTACTTGTTATGTGATTGTGTGATCATATTTGGTTTCTGCAAATTGTAGAATGATTCAGTATATTTTTTTAGTACATTACAAGATAAAATTGAATCCCTTTAGAAAAATTTATACACTATATCACTTCATATCAAACCAGGGGATCCAGGTTGACCCCAAAAAAATTTCCATAATTAAAGGGGTCCCTATCCCTAAAAAATAGAGGGATGTCAAAAGAGTCCTTGGATTGGTTGGATATTACAGAAGATTCCTTAAGGAATTTAGTAATTTGGCTTCACCCATGTTTGGATTGCTGGCTAAATATTCATATTTTTGTTGGACAAATATATTTCAAGGGGAATTTGAAGAACTAAAAGATAATTTTACCACTGCACCAATCCTTAGAGGCCCCAATTCAACATTGTCTTTCCACATTCGCACAGATGCATTAAATAAAGTTTTAGGAGCAACCTTAGAAAAAATGGACGAAAAATTTCTCTATGCCATATACTTCATCAGTTGAACCTCTCTAAAGTTGAACTCAACTACATAGTTACTGAAAAATATATCTTAGTTGTGGTGCACTCTTTAAATAATTTTAGGCATTATATCACTAGATATCAAGTATTTTCTCATAACGATCATGAAACCATTAAATATTTGGTGAATAAACATGGTGTTAATGCTAGAATCATTAGATGGTTGTTATTGTTGCAACAATTTGATCTAACCATTGTTGACAAGCTAGGGAAAGAAAATGTGTTTGTAGATTTTTTATCTAGACTAACATTATATGCTAGAAACAAGGAGATGGTAGATGATCAAATTTTGGATGAAGACCTCCTTTCCATCTCAGTTCTATCTCCTCGTTTTGATGATATATAAAATTACTTGGTTGTTGGGAGGTTCCCTCCTAACTTTTCCTCCAAGGAAAAGAGAAATATCGTTAGGAAAAGTGCACCTTTCACCTGGATTGGGGGGAATCTCTTCAAATTTGTGCCATATCATATTTGAGAAGATGTGTAAGAGAGGAGGAGTTCTTTGACATCCTCTCAATATGACATGATATACCCTGTGGGGGCCATTTTTATCCTAGTAGCACAACCTTCAAAGTTACACAAGTTTCCTACTACTCAACCACTCTACATAAAGATGCAAAAATGGACACTACTAGATGTGATGAGTGCCAAAGGATGGAAAATCCTACACCCAAGGGTGAAATGCCTCTGCAAACTCAAGTGACTTGGGATCCATTTGAGAAACGGGGCATGGATTGAATTAGTCTGATTAATCCCCATTTTGGGAAAAAGAGATATATCATTATGTGCATTGATTACTTGACAAAGTGGGTTGAAGAAAAGGAATTAAATGCAAAAACTGAGCAGAAAGTGGTTGGATTTATAAGAGATAACATCTTCTACAATTTTGGATTTCTAAGGGACTTTGTCAATGATCAAGGAGCTCAATTTATCTCAAATCTGATTGAAGGCATCATGGAGCAGCACCATGTCAAACACATGAAATAAAATTCCTATCACCCTCAATAAAATGGGAAAGTGGAGGTCACAAATAAAGCCTTAGAGAGCATTTTGACCCAGGTTGTCATCATCAGCATGAGAGATTGGTAAGATCGAATTATAGAGGCCACTTGGGCCTATTAGATTCTGTCATCCATATCAGTCACCAGTGATAAAATTATTCTCTTTCATATGGTTGATAGGGTCCTAGGGTAAATTTTTATAGTGTCAGTAGGTCTTCAAATAAAAATTTGATCACTGGGTAGTCTCGTCAGGTCATTACTACTCCTTTCAGTCCCATGGTCAATAAGCATAAAGATGGTCAAGTCATTGTCCTTTGCAAAAGTATCTTGGCCATCTTGGTTTAAATTCATATCATCTTTCCATGTAGTGTCATCATTAGGTCATAAGGTCAAAATCAAGAAAATAGGTCATTTCACCATCAAAATCATCAATTGAAGGAGTTGTAATAGGGGGAAGTGATCAATAAAGATTTTTAAAGTGCATTTTGATCTTTTGAAAGATGTAAATATATGTAAAAAAAATTCTAAGCTGCATTAAACAAGTTATCAACTCAATTGATGAAAAGACAAGGTGGGACCACATCACCACCAAGAAGAAAAATCAATTTCTAGCCTATAAGAAGACCAACAAAGCTCATTTTTTTCTGCATTTTCTTGGTCTCATAGTCTCTTTGGTAAATTTTCTGAGAAAAACCCTCACATTCAAGCTCACTCACCTTCCCTCACCTGTCATATACCTTCCTAAACATTTTCCCTCACCCCTATATATCCCTCATTTTCATCATTTTCCTCGAAACCCTAGCCTACACTACACTTTCCTAGGCTAGGGCTATGTTTTTCCATTTTGCACCCTTTCCCCTCATTCATTTCCTAAAATTCCACTTCTCCTCACTCCCTAACATCTATACCTACCTCCCTAAATTTTCCTAATAATTTACACTCTCTTCAACCCCTTCACTCCCCTCCATTTCTAAAACTTCCCAAAATCTCATTTTTTTCCCTACACTAAACCCTAATTTCCACTCCTAGTGAGCTAGGTTTTACTCTGGATTCATATACCACTGAGTAGAGGAGGCATAATGGAGGAAAAATCATCATGTATGAACCCACTATAGCACCGAATGTCATGAATACACCATTTCTTAAGAAATCATTCCAAGATTCAGGTTGCCTTGCCTTTTGTCAAAGTGTTGAAGAACTTGGTTTCAATGACAAGCTCACAAGCAATTTTGCCACCGGTCTAAGGAGAGATAATGTGACCATTGAAGGGGTGGCTTTCACTCTTTCAGTAGAGGCTATTTCCAGAGCTACATGGATTCCAAACAATGGTGAACTTTAGTTCAAGAAAAGAGACCTTGACATTAAAAACTGCAAGATGTTTTTGAAACCTTCATACAAAGCTTCTCCAAAGCACATATTTCCATTCAAACACTTCTTGGACAAGTATTCCCCTCTCATGAAAATGATAATGAAATATTTCACATGTGAGGGTAGGTTCTCCAGGTTATATCAGTATCATGCAAGACTATTAATACATTTCAATGATGTAAAGGCTCTCAACTTACCTCATTACCTTTACAGAAGCATGATCAAAATGGAAGAGAAGGTGCATAGCAAAGGAGAATATCATCATGCTAGCTTGTTCCATCATGGCTTGGTGAAAATACTTGTTTTCCATAATATTGCACAGGTAAACTTGTCTTGGGATGGTTTCATGCATTCAGATTCAATCTTGCCCACTCCAACTTAGTCAAGTAGTCACTTTACACCATTAACTTCATGAAGACAACAGGAGGTGGGTTCCATAAGAAAACCTATCACAAGGACACCTAGAGCTGAGGTGAAAGATATCTACACTAGAGGGAAGAGGCTAATGTTTTCTCTTTCCAGTGTGGAAAGGGCTCAACCTACTACAATAGTTGAAGATACACCAACACATGACCACCATTGCATGAAGAAACATAGGTACATTTTGATACTCATATGGCAGATTTAGAAGTAC
Source organism: Pinus albicaulis (assembly GCA_034641835.2). Classification (NCBI taxonomy): domain Eukaryota; kingdom Viridiplantae; phylum Streptophyta; class Pinopsida; order Pinales; family Pinaceae; genus Pinus; species Pinus albicaulis. The sequence goes on from CM076574.1 coordinate 968,159,470, forward strand.
ATGAGGAAGTAAAATCATATGAGAAAATCATCCAAGAGAAAGAGCTTGATATTAGAGAGATAAATGACAAGTTCTCCAAGGAATAATTCATGATCAGTTTCTTTCAACAAGAAAACAAGCAGCTCAAATTTAAGCAACTTTTTCTTAGCAAGCCCAAAGTAGATTTGGAGAAGGATGATGCCAAAGGTAAGGAAATTTTTGATGTTGATGATTTAGAGGATCAAGAAGATCATGTCAAAGCAAGGAGACCAAGAACAGGAGGTCTTAAGAGTGCACTAGAGAAACAAAAAGAACCATCTCCACCATTAGGTCAAGAAGACTTTGATGACCGAATTGCACTAGAAATTGAGCAGAATAAATATTTTTGGCTTGAAAAGGTCAATTTCCACGTAGAGAATCTTCTTAAGAGGGCTAAGCATAACAAAACGCTCCAGAGGCACATGGCCATGAACTATTTCACAAGGAATAATATTTCTCAAATCAGAATCAAGAAATTGAAGAAGAAATAGAAGCAAAACCTAATGAGGCAAAAGGAGAAGGAAAAATTTTATTTTTTGGCTAAGGCCTCCCTCATTGCTTGACATATCATCTCGTCACTTCATGGGGAAATTTTGAACATTTTTTCTTATTGCCAATTTCAACACACCTTATAACACAAGAAAGGTCCAAGTGAGGAAAACTCAACCTCCATGGATAGATAATCACTGCACATTACATCTATCCACTTTTGGTGCCCTTTCATCAAACATATTGGGAGATAATTTCAAAAAAAAAATGCCAAAAAGTCACTTTTTTCCACCTTTTTGACCCAGGCGCTGCACTTTTGGAGTGACCTTGGAAAAATGCATTTTTCTTAGCCTTAGAGAGGCCATTTTTCTTTCTTGAGGAGTCTAATGACATTTATACATCCTAATAATTCCAATGGTACCTTGATATATGGATTTGGAGCTCAGAAAGGTAGTCAAAAGTCCTATGCAAGATGGGACTCTGCTTTTCCCTCGTTGTGTTGTGCTTTTCCCTGTTAGTCAAATTTTCGAGTTTCTTCAATCAGATTTGGATTTTCATGATGTAATTCACCTTTTTTTAAGTTGATATGAGGTATATTAATGTAAATAGTCTGTTTAATGACATTTTGATGTAATTTTGAAGATTGTGTATGATGGGTAGGTCAGTTAAAGGCTAAAAGGAGAGTTTGTTTTAACCTCCCAAGTCTTAGGTTTTGTTGGAAAAATTTGTGTAAATTGATCCTATCTTGAGGGATTCAACCCTTGGGAGAGGGGAATATGGTTGTTATAGGTCAATTTGGGCACCATTCCCAATGACCTGGCTAACTAGACATCATCTCCAGAACCAATGAATAGGGTCTATCATCCCCTATCATTTCAGTTGTTACATGCCCTAAGACAAAGAACAAGACAAATCATCCATGAATTTCATTGTAAAGGTTTCCAATATTTGAAGTTTATATTATATCATATGAGAGCTCACAAAAATTTCCTCTCAAGGGACTAAGTGTGTTTCATATGCAGGTAACCCCACTCAAGGGTGCTTTGCAAAGCACTTCCTGATACTCATAGGTGCGTTGGTCACATTGGGAGAGAAATTATCATTGTTCCAGAATCTCCACTTGGCCAGTGCCTTTTAGAAGAGTTCACATGTGTACAAATTTGAATCCTTGTGTCCATTTGACATCTCTAATATTGGGAACATGTCTTGCCTATTATTAGAAATTCATTGATTGTAAAACTACCTTCAGCTCATCTATAAATTAGCATAGATCCTAGTGCTTGAGAAGGAAGAATTTGATTAGAGAAATGCTGGTGGAATTTCAATTAAGGAATTGATTTGAGTGACATGCTGCTGGAGAGATGTGCATTATGATGAGGCTAGGATGCTATTGGAGATGGTGACACTACATCAATGATTGGGTTGTAACCCCCCCTTCTATCCATCAATAAAGATTGATGCTTAATTTCCCATATATGTATGTGTATAAGCTTTTGTCTTTCATATTATGAATTCTTATATGATGTATATTGTTTATGTTTAATTGATTTAACTAAATAACTTGAATAGACATCTATATTATTGTTATCTTTTGTTGTTTAGTGTTCATCTTTGCAGGAAATATTTTTGTGATCTACCTCAGATTTGAAGCTACAGCAAAAGCGACAGAAGGAGAATAAGAAGCGCTTGGACTCCAAGTAAGTTCTTTGATATGTTATGTGTGTCTATTTATAGTTAGGAAAATTAGTTTCAAAGTCTTTAATCTGTTGTTCTAGATGAACACTACATCTAGGGAAGAATGTTTTATTTGTAATCCATAATTCCGCATAACAAATTGGCGACTCCACTGGGGATTTTACCCTTCATCCTTAGTGTATTTGCCTCTAATTTTCTCTGTTTATTCACCTAGTAGCATTTACTCAGAAATATTAGGCTTTTTGAAATCAAAATTTGCATTAGAAGTGTGTTAAATTTTTTAGTTTTCATTCTCTGACTGAGCTCAACACACTGTTGAACAGGACACAGTGGTTTGCATAGCACTGTCTCCCTTCCAGGGGTGCGTTGCAATGCTCTGTCTCCCCTTAGAGATTGTGTTTCCCACTAGAATCATCCAAATTCCATTGAGTTTTCCATTGCATTTTCTTTCAGTTTGTGTTTGTTGTGTTTTAAAGAGTCTGATACCTCATATTGACCAGTGACCTTACCTACGCCTTCCTCCTTTGAAAGAAAATTATGTTCAATGTTTATTTAAAGAATTTTTATTTATCATCGACAAATTAATTTCAAAGTATTTTCATTGCTGCATTAGATCCATTTGCTTTTGAAAAAGGAAATTGTCATTAAATTCTTCGTTTCTTGATAGGAGAAATTGTTGTTAAATTCCTCATTTTTCCTTCAAAAGAGAAATTGTTGTTTAAATTCTTCGTTTCTAAAAAGTAAAAGGCAATTCTTTTTATTGATTTGATGCACTTAGTTTCCTTTTCTGCATTAATAACATTAAAGGGACTGAAAAGAAAAACCTGCATTTGCATGTAGTGGATTGTGTGTTTTGCATAGGAATAATTAGGAAAGTTGCATTTTAGTTTGTGCTCTTTGATTGTTTTCTCTCAAATTGATTTCTCTTTCCCTCTAGTAGCTATGGTTTTCATTGAAAAACTAAAAGTGAAAGATTTCTTATCATTTTATTTTGCATTTTAGGAATTTATAATACATCATCATGGTGAACCTTGAAAGGAAAATTGATAAACAAGATCAACATAAAATTTATCTCGATTTACCTAACAAGCATTGGAACCATAATGATAACATTTAGAAGGTATAGGCTAGAGACGTGTTCCAGCGTCGTAAAACATAGCAGTTGTCATTAATTGTCTGTGATACATTCTGAGTGTGATATCTCACTCCATGTACGTAAGTATATCGTAGCTCATCCACATACTTTTGTGTATATCGAGTGGTGTTACAGTACGAAAAGTATAAAGGGGTGCTCTCACTATACGGTTTCGCATCAAACAGTGCTAATATAGACTTGGGCCTCCACGTACCTTTGGGTATATTTGGGAGGAAAACTTTAGGTTGCTATCCATCCATAGTAAACCGAGTCGAGCACCTTGCAAATTGTGATACATCGAACACAACATTTCAGGGAGATTGCATGCCCGTACTTTTTGGTTTGCTAGGAGGTATTCTACAGTTCACAGTTTCTTGGTTAACCTTTTTCCTAACATTAGCATTTTATTTTTTTATTTTTTTTTGGTCATAAAATAAATCAGTCGTCGTGGAAGAATAAATCCATTTCCGCATCGTTCGCGTAGATTTGCATTGAAACCACCTTTACCACTAGAAGCTACTTCTGTGTGGCGAAGGTGATATAACTCTATTGAAAACCAGTGCTATTAGTACCTCTGGTGAAGCATCATCTTCCCATATACTAGAGTCAACACAATTTTTTTCTACAAATCCTGGTTTTTCTACTATTGTCAAGATAGATTCCTCACAGCTACTCGTGGTCATGATCCATCCAATCTGTGAGACCATACCTCTCGAACCCGACGTTGTTCAACTCGAAGTTTATCCGGATCCCATTGTGCTTGAGGGGGCAAATATTATTGGTCAAACTAGACATCATCCACAAGACCAATGAAATAGGGTCTATCATGCCCTTATATTTCAGTTGCTATATTCCCTAAGTGGAGAAAATCTTGATCCCAAAGTTGAACAACCGGAAGTTGTTCCTGTATTGGTCACTCCACAAAATATTGTAGCCATTGAGTCTCCCATATCGCGTAGTCAACCACCTGAATATACTTTGGGCCAGATGGTGAAGTTCTTCCACTTGGTTTGATTTCGATTGAAGAAATATCACAAGACGAGACACATTTAACTCCAACTTATTTTCGGTAGGAGCTTTACCTGTACTAGTCTTTTCCTCAATCAACTTCCTCTGCTTTTATTGATCCTATTTTACTTCGAGTTCCCATAGATTCTATAGGGTATACACTGGGTCATTTTACCATAGATGAGATAACATCCCAGATTGAACCATCTATTTCAGTTGCGATAGTATCTACTCTTGCTTCATATTTGATGTTTTGTCCATTGACTTCACCCATGTCATCATTTGGAATCCTATCTAGTTCCTCCCTTATGAGTACTGAATGGCTTCATCCTTTATTCACATATTCAGTGCAATATCAAGCTAATTCCATAAGTTATTCTCCTTGGTGGACGATGATACCATAGAAATCACCCTCTGAAATTACAAAATTCAATGAAAATCCTAGAGAAGAACTTTCAACGCATGTAATAACTTATCATTTGTGGTGCTCATCAAACTCCTTAAATGATGACTCCGTTAGACTACGTCCTTTCCAGTGCACACTCACTAGTTCAACTACATAATGAGGATGGTTCTTTTACTGTGTCAATCTCTTTAAAAAATGAAACAGGTATTGAGGATAGTTATTTTCCTGTGTCAACCTCGATAACTGAAACAAGTTCTCATGAGGATGGTTCTTTTTCTTTGTCAACCTTGTTAAAAAATGAAACAGAGTCATGAGGAAGGTTCTTTTACTATGTCAACCTTGTTAAAAAAAGAAACAGGTTATGAGGTTAGTTCTTTTTTCTTGTGTCAACCTCGTTAAGAAAATGAAACAAGTGCCTATGAGGATAGTTATTTTACTATGTCAACCTCATTAAAAAATGAAACAAGTCATGAGCATAGTTCTTTTCCTGTGTCAAGCTCGTTAAAAAATGAAACAAATATTCCCCTATAATGAACCTTCATTCCATCCAGATATTAGTAACCAATAGTTTACTTAATTGAATGAAATGAAGCTTAGGGGGAATCTTCTCTTGCAGGGGGCATTCAACATGTGCTCTTGCAGGGGGCATTCAAAACATTCTTACCAATTGCACCCAATCAACTATTAAAGTTCAGGGGCAAAACTGGTTCAGAGCTCAAAAATCCAAAAGGTAACTTTCAAATGGTAAAAATGAATGGTAAAACTCTTTTAATTAGTCATTTGATTATTTGAAAATCATATTTATTGTTGTGACTATGGTTTTATTATATCTCTATCATGAAACAAGTATTTTTAATCCATTTGATGTTGTTCTGAACAGGTTTTACAAATGATGAACAGATTAGTCGTGCAGATTTATTTCAAGAATAATTTGAACATAAAGCATACTTTTTCTCCTTATTTTTAAAGCTTTGTTAAAAATGAAAAATTATTTGAAGCACATTTTTATCTCTTTTTCAAGCTTTGATAATAGCGAAAAAGGAACCCCTGGAGTCTTCTTTCAGCTTTTTTCAAACTTCGATAATGTGAAAAAATTACTGATCACTTTCCTTTTCGAGCTCGTAAAAGTAAATGAGTTGATATCTACTCATTATAATTTTAACCCTTTTTCGGACTGAGATAGTTTATTTATGAAAAAGGAATACCTTGGTCAAACATTAATAAAGAGGTTCTCTCAGATATTATTTGACACTTTTTTGGATCTGAGCGACAACTTTACGAAAAATTACTTATGGAGTTTTCTTTCGTCCTCTTTTTCAAACTCTCTAAATATGAAAAAGGATCAGGCTATCACTATCGTTAAGCTCGTTAAAACATAAAATAACAATGGGCTTGTCAATCATGGCAAGTATCGAGTTTCATTCATCACTAGACTTGTTATATTATTAAATAGCGATACTTTATTTTCCTGAAGAGTTTAATTATAGATCAAGCATATTTTATCCTCCTCAAGCTTGTTAAAAAATAAAGAGGTAATGGTCGACAAATGACCGGGGAACATTTGGGAAAGTGAGCATAACTTTTTACGGTAGCAGGTCGCTCTTGAACATGACACTTCACTCCATAACCGTGACTATTTGGGTTGGGTAATCTTCTTGATGGTTCATTCATACCTATGGCTCATCATACCTTCACTTCGATTTTGGGTCAATGTTGCCAACTCATCTCAGTGTCACCGATATGTTCGAGAGAATTCCTCCAGTGAATATCATCCTTCTGCAATACTCATAAACCTTCATTCTCATGACAGTCATCCTTGAACATTGCTATATCAAGTCATACCTTTGTCTCCGAAATCAGTAACACCCGTTTCACAATAAGGTGACTTCATGTCAATGAAAAATAATTATCTAGGAAGTTCACTTAGAAAAATCATATTCCAGTACCATGAGATTTGTTACAACATCAACAAGATCCTTGCTTCTGGAATTTTGACCGAAATATTTTTTTTCCTTTCGACATAAAATCATCTATTCACACCTTATGAAATGTACTACAGTACCTTGAGGGACATTGACATCAATGGTGGTTCTCTCGCATTTGTTAACAACTCACAGCATTGGCTGGTAATCAAATAATGTCATACCATGTTTGACTACAAATCATATATTCGCATGGCTAGACTTGTACCCGAATGATCGAGTGAACGAGATAAGAAGACCCCAGATCTAGTTTCAGCCATCTAGGCTACGATTTCAGGATTGTTGTACACATCATCTGTATGATGACCTTACATACAGATCATCATCCGAACATGGGCATATATTTGTAGGCATGTCTGTATTGGGCAACATTCCAATGTAGACGACTTTGTGCACTATGTACATGTTATTAGATAGTTTATTTGTTGAGCATGGGAATGCATTCCCTCAACAATTTATGATCAAGAGAATATATCATGATGTAATGTATTGTAATATTGATACAGGTCGCCACTCTGCTTCATCTCTAGCCCATCACAGTGTAAACCATCTTAATCAAAATATTGTTATTATTATTATGACTTCATGCTTTAGGGGGAAATTGTTATAGGTCAATTTGGGCACCATTCCCAATGACCTGGTTAACTGGAAATCATCTCCAGAACCAATAAATAGGGTCTATCATCCCCTATCCTTTCAATTGTTACATGCCCTAAGACAAAGAACAAGAAAAATCATCCATGACTTCCATTGCAAAGGTTTCCAAGATTTGAAGTTTATATTATATCATATGAGATCTCACCAACACTGCCTCTCAAGGGACTAATTGCATTGCATATATAGGGAACCCCACTCAAGGGTCCTTTGCAAAGCACTTCCTGACTCTCATAGGTGTGTTGGTCACATTGGGAGAAAAATTCTCATCGTTTCGAAATCTCCACTTGGCTAGTGCCTTCTAGAAGAGTTCACATGTGTCAAAATTTGAATCCATGTGTCCATTTAATATTTCTAAGATTGGGAACATGTCTTGCCTATTATTAGAAATTCATTGATTGTAAAACTACCTTCAGCTCATCTATAAATTGAGCACAGACCCTAGTGCTTGAGAAGGAAGAATTTGAGTAGAGAAATGCTTGTGGAATTTCAATTGAGGAATTGATTTTAGTGACATATTGTTGGATAGTCGTGCATTATGATGAGGTTGGAATGCTAGTGGAGAAGGTGACACTAAATCAATCACTGGGTTGTAACCTCCCCTTCTATCCATTAATAAATATTGCTGCTTACTTTCCCACATATGTATCTGTATACGCTTTTGTCTTTCATATTATGAATTCTTATCTGATGTATATGGTTTATTTTTCATTGATTTAACTAAATAACCTTAATAGACATATGTATTATTGCTATCTTTTGTTGTTTAGTGTTCATCTTTGCAGTAAATATTTTGGTGATCTAGCTCAAATTTGAAGCTACAACAAAAGCGACAGTAGGATAATAGGAAGCACTTGGAATCCAAGTAAGTTCTTTGATCTATTCTATGTGTTTATTTACAGTTAGGAAAAGTAGTTGCAAAGTCTTTAATATGTTGTTCTAGATGAGCACTACATATAGGGAAGAATGTTTTATCCGTAATCCATAATTCCACATTAAAATTTTTTTGGTCTATTTGTGTCTACTTTTCTTTCAGAATCAAGTTTGGACATCAATGATTAGAAGGCTTTAAGTCTTATGTACAATTGAAATTTACAAAAATACAAGTTCAGTTGCAACTAATATATAGGGATTCATGTGGTATGATTTTGTGGCATAGTTTTTCTACCTTAATTCACTTTTATGAATGATTAATTCATCTTATTTCGATGTATATTATTTTCAGTGACTTTCTTATAAGATGTTAAACATAATTCTCTATGCGTATGCTATGTTTTGGTAGGAATTTCATGTTGATGTAGCTCATCTTCTGATAAATGAATTCATGCTAATCATGCTCATTTTGATCCTCTTCTTTTCCAACCCACACTACAATTGAAAACCTTATAGTGCCATTGAACATATCTACCATGCCCCTTTTTATCCCTACAACTGTAATCTTTTGTTTCTGACCTTGTTTCCTTTGCCCCTCCTCTTGATCTAGCAAAAACCCTAAATTTTCAAAACCCTAGAGCTCAGACCTAGCCTAATATCTTTACCCTTCTTCAGTCATCTTTGGCCGCAATATCATAGAGAGATACCTCTATGATTTGGTAGGGATAGCTACCAAATCCCAAGTGATTTGAGGTTACCTCCATCGATTTCCATTCTCAGCCTTGGGAGAAACTAGAGGATAACAGGGCCCTATAATACCACTTGCAAAACCACCACTGGATTCACTCTTTTTGAGCTGATAAATGGAAATAAGACCATGCTATCCATTTTTTTTTAATGCAACACCTTAGGTTGTTAGCACAGTTTTATTTATACATCACTACAACTAAGCAAAATTTTTTTATCTAGCTCAATGGTTTGAATGAGCTCAAATTGTAGGCTCTCATGCACTCTAAGGTATTCCAACTGCAGAGAAAGATTTGGCATGATAAAAAAATTAGGGAAAGAGCCTTCCAGAAGAGTGATTGGTACCTTCTGTTTTATTCTAGGTTCAAGGATTTCAAAAGGAAATTGATGACAGGGTGGTTGGGTCCTTACTTGGTAGAAAAATTCTATGAAAATGGATCTTTCTGAAAAGTAAAAATTGATATGGAAGGCATTCCATTTCTGGTTAATGATTACTTGGTAAAGTTGTATAAGAATCCTCTTTCAAACGAGGATTTTATCAGTTCAATAAGCAAGGATATGAATGTAATTGGGGGTCTCACAACTCTCAATTCATCTAGCCTCTTATCAACAAAAGAAAAAAGAAAAAAGAGAAAAAGAGAAAAAAATAAAAAGTCCTAGGTAAAAACCTTTATGAGGCACCTAAGTCCAACTCTAGGGTTGAAAACCTCCATGATGTAGCTTAAGAGAAAGAAAAGAGAGAAAATAAATGAAAATATTCTCGAGTGAAAACCTTATGTGAGGCACCTGGTGTAGACCTGTAGGTTGAAAACCTCTTCACGTGAAGCCTGCAGGCCTTGAAAAAAAAATAAAGAAAGAGAAACAAATAATCAAAGGAGAACTTACATTAGTTTTTTTAACAAGTTAAAAAGGAACATATAATAAAATGAGAACTTACATTAGTTATGTTAACAAGTTTTTTTTGTAGGGTTCCAGTCACAGTAAAAGAGAAAATATTCATTGGAAGCAACCCCCACATTCTACTTTTCCACCTCCCAAGCTAGCCTCCTGCATGTCCTTCATAATTCCACCCATCTCCCTACATTCCTCCATCATCAGGCAGCCCATCTCTCTCAATTCTACCCCAATTGTACAATGCTATAGGAATGTCCTGAACTACTATAAGATTGTGATCAACATGAGGAATGGGGTTATATCTCATGTTTTCCTTGGGGGAATGAATTGATAAGTCCACCACACATCCATCATCCCTCATCCATGCCATTTATCCATTTTTCCATCTAGAAATTCATCTATGTTCATGAAAAAAATCCATTTCCACCCCTTCCATGGTTTTCACCACCACCAAAGATTCCATTCCCTTTCAATAGGCTCACCATGAATTATATGAGCCTTTGGATTCATTTCATTAAGGATACTATGATTTTTGAGGTGTATGTATGACTGCTACAGGAAATGATCCAATCATTTATCATCTTACACAAACCATATAAAACGACAGTTGAAGACACTTGACAGCACGAGAGTGAAGACTTATCCATCTTGAAGCATTGACGAACCATCCTTATGATCTTGGGAAGCCACACTACTCTTGAGGAATTGTGGCATGGCCACTATTTATCTCCAACAAAAACAAATTGATCCATAATTTGAAGAACCTACATCGATAGACTTCGCTCAGTCAACCACCTATTAGAGAATATCTACAAAATATTGTGTTCAGAGGAAGGATCAGTTCATGAAACAACCAACATGAAATATAACACCTATAGAGACCATAAAATCAATCACTATCTTGAAGTTTCATGCACACATCAAAGCAGAAAGAATCCATCACGTAGGCATAGGTATGACACTCCTTACCTCTTCCTTTAATGAATGGAAGCTCAAAATTATTTGTAATGAATGAGGAATGAGTTTTATAGGATGAAGGTGGCTAGTAAACTTGGCCACCTTCAAATAGTTAAAGTGAAGTTAACTCACTTGTCCATGCAATGTGGTAAAAGTAAAAAATGAGAGGATGATAATTACAAGGAGTGGGTCCAACGGTCCAAAAGAGAAAATGCATAGATGGTAGGTGGGGGGAAACTCACAAAGCGCGTTTGGCCCACTACCACAAGAAGAAATAAAAAAGACAATACCAATTTCATTTTCATTGAGAAGCTCATTCCTAAAATGGTAAGAGAGGCCAATTAAGAAAATGAAAATTTAGCTAGCTATGATCCAGGGCCCTAGGGAGCTATAGAGAAGTTATAGATAGAATAAAAAGTGCTACAGGATTAGAAGAAGTTGCTACAATATTGCAAAACATTTCTAGAGGATTACATAACAATGCCACAGGATCAGGCTGAGAGGTGAAAAAGGGTTTGAATTCCCAATAAATTTCCTTTGAACCCCCACAGCCATAAATAAATCATCTAGGGAAGGGTAAGTAGCAAATTCTTCTCACCTCCCATGATTAAAGAAATCAAATAACTTGGTTAAAAATTATGCATGTACATACTATAGCAAACCTTAGCAGAATTGAATTTCTTTAAAAAAAAACACCTTTTTTTTCATATTAGAGAAGCAAGGTGGAAACAAAGTTTCGAATTTTGAATGAAATTATCATCCCTTTGGCTAGAATAAGAGCACCAACCCTATCAACTCTGCCTTGAAACAATAGGCTTATCATAACACAACCATTCACATGAAATTATTTGAGAATGCTTTGGGAAGAAACAATAGAAAACATGGGAGGGGATTTCAATACAAGGGAGCCTAAAAACACTAAAATAATCCATCAACATCCTCCTATTATAGATATATTAATAAGCCACCAATGGATGTGATTATTTGAAAAAATAAAGGGGTATGATGATTAGATAACCCATGAATTTTACATGGCCCTCCACTTTGAAGGGAAATACAGTGCCACCACTATTGTAAGAGGAATCTCCATCCATTTGAATTTATATCCCATTAACAGAGTGACAAAAATACATCTAGGATTTAGATGGGGAAATTAGGGTAAGATAGAAGCCATCACAACCAAAAAATAATCCTTCCTCCCTAAAGAGAAGCTAGTTGAAGACAAGAATGGAGTTAGAAGGGAGGTCCTTCCTTACCCATGTGATAAAGTGGCTTATAACATCATAAAATGCATATCTTGTGAAGGAAGGCTAAGTTTTGTGTATTCCTATTAGTTTAGGATACTCTATGAGTTGAGGTTCTAAACATGAAAACCCATCCCAAGAAAGCCCATTATTCCACATTTTCTCTTTCATTCTTTGATCGAAATGAGCCAGAGGGTGAGAGAAGGGAAGCGCCAATAAATTTACCAACATGGCCTCATAAGGATCATTGTTATCAATGCCTTAATTCACCTCAACAGACTTGTGTTATGGACTGAATTTTTGGACATCAATATGGAGGCCTTCATTGAGACTTAATCCCAATCTCTAGCAAAAAATGAAGAGACCACAAAATCTAGTGCTTCTAAGGAAGAAGGAGGTTACTGAATAATAATTTAGAGAAGAAATGAATGAAAGGGAAGGGAAACCATAGGTAGAAAAGGAGACCCTTTGGAAGCCCTCCAAACTTCAGAAATAGAGAAAACAAGAGCAACAAGTAAGCCTCTCAGGAGGGGATGTAGAACAAGAGGTGGCTGCCACCCTGGAAACCCTTAGCATACCCATAAAACCCAAAAGGAGTTAGCCAAAGTAGGTCCCCTTGTACTTAAAAACGAGGAGGAGCACTACGGTCAAACAAGGGAAGCCTCAACCTCCCTTAGTAGTCCCAATTACAATTTAAGAATCTGTCAGCCATCGAGAAGGATAATTGGGATGAGGAAAAGAAAAAATTAAGGAATTCACCTCCCTCAAATACAAGGGAAAGTAGCCTCAGACATACCAAAGGAGGCCAACCACTAGGGAATATAAATTCAAGTAGTTATAAGAAGAAACTTCCTTACTATTGGAAGAAACAAGGTTTCTACAAGAAAGGACAAAATTGTTATAAGATAAGGATAAACCGCTACATAAAGGAACAACAACTCAAGAGGGAGAAGAAGGTCCATAATAAATCTAAGAGCCTAATCCATTACCTGATATTGGATCATGTTACAAGTTTATTGAGGTAGGAAGGATTATACATGAAAATTTTGCAATCCACATTCTCTTTGTGCTAGAAAAGGAGAGAAGCCAAATTCACTGGTGGATGCATATTTCCAAGTCAAATAAATTTGAGGATGTAGGTCTTATGGAGGAGAAGAAGAAGAAAATGGGTAAATAAATGGTTGAATTGAGGTTAAAAGAATCGACCATGAGAGATAAATTCCATTGGAAAACAAGAGGTTAAGAGGGAAACTATAGGAAAAGGAAGCACAACTTGCCACCATTGAAAGCTTGTCCATGGAGGCCATCTAGTGCGGAAATCCATCCAAATAATATGTTATATTCATCAAAGAAAAATGGATGCAATTTAAAATGAATACCTTGGCACAATATTTCTCTCTCCCATTTCATGACTATAGTAGGTTCATTGACTTCTCGTAACAAGTAAGCATTGAAGATAGGGCCAAATTAGTTGAATTCTACATGCAAAATATGATCCTCACATACATGGACATTTGGGACCCCAATTCAAGGTTAGGGTATGCACAACTAATGGCCCTAGCCTCTATGTTTCTTTTCCATGAGGAAACAGGGGTTGAGGAAGTGAAAAAGACCATGGCCAGGGAAGCAAGTGTTCCTCTATACCTTAGATAAGAGTTAAGAATTCCCAAGGATGTCATAAAAAACCATAACATTATCTCTTCATACCCTAAATTGGCCCCTCGCAACCTAGAGAAACATGATCAAGTTGTTATCCATTTTTAAGACATCTTTAGGCTATTTGGGACCACACATTTACAGGCTTGGAAAAGGAGATGGCATGCTCTACCCCATAGTCTACAAATGAGGGAGTTCAACTCCCCTAGAAGGTTGAGGAATTCCCAAGAGAGAACCCTAATCTACAAAATAGATGTTCAAAGGTTAAAGATCAACTAGATAGGGCTAAATCTCAATCCTCCCTTGCTATTATGCTTACAACATCTAATATATAAATTAGAGGAACAAAGGAGTGGGAATCCATAGAGGCAAATTAAGGATTCTATGCATAATAGGGCACACCATCTGAGGTGCCTTGGGATTTCAGAGAGGCCACTGCGGCCACACATGAGCTACAAATAAGTGATTAAGTTTCTCAGAGGGTGAGAAACACCTTCAACAGGGGGTGATGATGGGTCCCATCAAAAGGTATATTATAACACCCATTTTTCTATCCTTCGACCTATAATTTCATATTTTCTCACATTAATTAACATATTTTTGGTTATAATGTGCTTAATAGGGAGACTAAAGGATGTTTGTCATACTTCATAGAATAATGTGGTTAATGTGAAGGAAAAAAAAATTGAGTGTATTTATTATGTAAAGGCACGTTGGAGGTAGCTAGAGGATATGTAGGATGATTTTCCCCAAAATTTACTCTCCTACAACTCTACTTGATCCCTAAAATTACTCACCTATAGCTTGAGGATCTACAGGCAATCGAGGAACTCAAGGGATTGCAAGGATCTAAGGGAACTAGTCCAGTTTTTTCTGACATTTTGGAAGGAAGAATCACTCTTTCCAAAGAGGCTTCTCCTCGGTCATATTTTTATAAATAAACAATCCCAAGGGCTCAATATGATTCTAATTCTTGAGTTGGGAAGACCTACTAAGAGCTAGGAGATTGAGACTATCATTTTCATTTCCTTTTCATGATGTACCTAAACTCTATTTTATATCAATGAAAAGCTTACTATTGTCTTACATCTGAGTTCGTTTTAGAGGACTGATTCCCCTTAGGTTAGCGCCCAATCCAGAGGCTCTAGTCTCTCTTTGTGTATCTTATATATGCATTACTTTTGTAATAGCATTTCTTCCTTTCTTAGTAGAATTTTACTTGCAAAAGTTTCAGGTGCAAGACTAATTACTACCTCTATTGTGGGAAGTGTGGTGAAATAATATGCATTAGAAAGCCATTGATATGTGTTTGTTTTCTTTTGCAGTTGTTATACCTTAGATGAATGCTCTTTTACATGCTCTATTTTTTTCATATTTAGGAGTTAAATCACATTATTCTTAAATATTTCATGGATGTAAGTCATATGCATGATGTAATTTATATTATATTCTGATGCAATATAATTCAACTCATCTTTCCTTTCATTTAGTTTTATAAAATTTTACTCATCCTTTTTTATTTAGTCCATTTTGTTGCAATTTGATCATTGTTTGGCATTCTTTTCAAGTTGAAAAAAGGATTTTTTTTTGGTTTATAGGTACTACCAGTGGCTTGTAGGATTGGAAAATTCATACTACCTTCCCCCTATTATCATCAACCTCTCCCTCCTCATCTCATAGTGCCCTCAAAACTCTTCCACCAAAACTACATTTCTGGGTTATTGAAGGACAACGTGTGCACTTGTTATTGTGCAAGATTGGCCTCTAAGGGGTGATAGGCATGGAAAAATATTCATACAACCTTAATATACCTTCATCTACCCTTTCCCACATTTATAACGCCTTTTCCACCCTCAGGATGCTCACGAATCCAATCCTGTAGCAAAACAGGGCAATCTTGTAGCAATCCTATAGAAATCTTGTAACATCTTGTAGAGTCATGTAAACTTGACAAAATTTGCTCCAAAACCTTGATTTTTGTCTCTTGTGGTTGAATAAGAACCCCTAGTCTCTGAAACCATGATTGATGAGGACCAAATACCACTTTAGACCTGCCCTTTTCTTCATTGCAACACAATTTAGTAGTTAGGGTTAGAGGAAAAATTCCAAATTTGAAGAACAATGATGAATTTCTCATGAAATTCCTACTGAAGTGTGTCAATAAAGCTAATTTTCCTTGAGCATAATTATTACATGGTGATTTATCAATGCAAATTATATTAGGGTTTTTATATTGAATTTATGCTTCTTTTAGGGTTTCAATTTCAAGCATTGTTATTGCATGGGATAATTTCCTTTTCAATGCAGTTCTTCACATTCTACAAATAGAATATTTTTTACCTTCTTGAAAGAAAAAAAGAGCTTATATTCCAAAAATAGATTAGTGACTCCACTTCTGCAAGTAATATAGCTTTTACAGTCCCGCAACTAGGGTTAGCATTTACAATTAAACATGTAGCATTATCATTCCTTTTTGTAAGTAGAATGATATCTCCATTTCTGCAATTAGGGTATAAATCTCTGTTTACAAAATTTCCTTTCTTGAGTCAGCTTGTAAAGTGGTATTTTTATGCCTTGGTCTGGTCCATTTCTTGAAGGTGGCATGAGTAGAACTTAACTTATTGTGCATATAGCACTATCACCTCTTAATAGTGTACAAATATTGGGTTGATAATTAATGTTGGTAGCCTTGGGAGTTGCAACACTCTTGTTGCAATATTGGGGCTCATCAAAACACATTGTAGAAAACGAACAAACATCACAAATCGAATGCCACCTCCTTGAAGATAGAACCATCACATAGGGTAAAACCCCCAACACTGCACTGGACTTACCAGGTGTAGGTTGGCTAGTTCTCTAGTGCTTCCAACCCTAGCTAGCATCCATAAAAAAACTCCTATTGCTTCTTTTATCCATACATTGTTGCATTATTCTAATAGATGTCTTATGTTGTTGAGGGTTGTCCTTATTTTTGTTTTTTATACTTTTTTTATTCATAGTTTTGCTCCTAAATATTTCTAGGAATAAGGATAGAGGATATGCTTAAATTAAAATAAAACAGGGGATATAATTTATATTTTTTATATAAAAACAAAATTATTTATTTAAATTGAGTATAAATTTAATTGAAATTATTTTTATTTTAAAATTTTAAATAATATAATTTGTTTGAATTATTTTAAAAACAAATATAGATTAAAAATTATCTTAATTTTAAATTTTATGTGTGTGTGTGTGTAATGTTTTTAACTTTTTAAATTCAAACTAAGATAATTTTATATTAAAATATTTATAAACTAAAATTTTATATATTTTCAAATTATTTAAATATATATATATATATATATATATATATATATATATATATATATATATATATATATATATATATATATATATATATATATATATATATATATATAATGTTAGTGTCTCTCAAATTCTAAATGTTAACTTATATCATCATGTTTGCATGACTAAAGAGTCATCCTTCGCATTAAACAGTTGATTACATGAGCAACCCAATTGATTTGTTTGTAAATAGTAGGAGAAACTACATGGGAATGGAAAAAATGTGAAATTAATGGGATATGTTTAGTTCAGAAGTTTAGATCGGGTGAAGACAAGCATTTATAAGATCCCTACTTAAATAGTTTAATCAAGTTCTTATGTGCTTTAACACCCACCTTATTAAAATTACTACAACCATCCTTTCGATCTCCTTCAATATTTGGAAAAACCTTAGTAGAATGGTCTTTTGGGATTTTCCAAATAAGAGATTGAAACTACAACTACCCCTTCTCTAGTACAATATGCATAACTAGCAAACTAGATGGGAAAAAATCTCTAGTAATTTGGCTAGGCAAATCCATAGTATTTAATCCCCTTAAAACTTGGTAATTTGCAATTATATATATATATATATATAGCGTATTTTTAATATGAAAAGTAGCATATTATTTTGTTAGTGAATTTTACTAATATTTTTGAAAAAAAGCAACAAGAAAGTCTCAATTTGACTCTCCCTTGGTTAAATTGAGAAATTTTGAATTTCCACATCAACAGACAACTTGGATGTGGTTAACTTGTGTGACATGGATCTTTCCAATCATTTAGCTCAATAAATTTGAGTTAGAGGGCTTGGAGTTCAATTAAGAATGTGTGATTGCTAATTTGTAGCAATCAAGGTCAATTATTTCAAGTTTTTTTCAAGTAAACTAGTTCTAATTGTTGGAGGAACTAGTGGAAGGTAAGTTGTGCAATGGGACAACAGTCTAACTTAGTTATCATCTAGTTAACTATTCAATTACCCCATAATAGCAATTTCATGATATTGGGTTTGTGTTATATTCTTTCCACAACTAGTCATGCGCGGGGCGGTAACAGGGGGGCGATAGCCCCCCTTGTACATTGCGTTGGGTGCAACGTACAGGGGGGGCGGTAGCCCCCCCTGTCAGGGTCCAGGGCAGTGCCCCGGAAAAAAAATTTGGTCCTTATTTTCCGGTGGGTAGACCCGCCCATGGTTTTGTGCATGGGTTTGCACATGGTTTTGGGGCATGATGGTTTTCGGCCCCTGGCATTTTGTAGATCCAGTCAAGGGAACTACGGTTTTGTTCTAATCCAGGTTTAATGGATTAGGGTTTATGTATGCTTTGGTATGTATATATATGTGTTGTAACACTAAAAGGAATATAATGAAAAATCAAGCTGGTCGTCCCGATTTGGGATCCAGGGGAAAATATCTGTGTATATTTGTTTTATGTTTTATGCTCTCGCTATTTTTTGTTTTTTGTTTTAAAGATTAATTCGTAGATAATTTCTGTACAAGTTTAAAACCTACATTTGGTATTAGAGTAGTTTCAGCTTCAAGGGGACGCATTTGCTGCTGAGAGGTTTTTTGCTCGGGCCTGAGGTAGACCCTGTTCAGTGGGAGATCTGCGAGATCGATTCTTGCAGTAAAAGAAGATGGTGAGCGGCGGGAAGATAGAGATCAAGAAATTTAATGGTTAGGGTTTTGAGTTGTGGAAGCTCAAGATGGAGGATCTGTTGGTGGATAAAGATCAGTGGATCGTGGGAGATCCAGGTACTAAACCAATGACAATGTCAGATGAAGACTGGAAGAAGCTGGATCAAAATGAAAAGAGAACAACACAATTATGTGTCTCGGATTCAGTATTGTTGAATGTATCTGGGGAAGCTACCACAAAGACCTTGTGGGACAAGCTAAGGACTTTGTACCAATATAAGTCTTTGGTGAATAAATTGTTCCTGTTGAAAAAGTTGTATAACTTGAGTATGAAGGATGGAGACTCAGTGACAAAGCATCTGAATGCCTTCAATACTGTGGTAATTCATCTCTCATCTATTGATATTAAAATCTCATATGAAGATAAGTGCGTTAGTTTGTTGTGTTCTCTACCAGATTTGTGGGACATTCTGGTTATTGCAATAGGTAGCAATAAAACTACCTTGAATTTTGATGACATTGTCTTAGCGTTGTTGTTGGAGGAAATGAGACAGAGAAATATGGAGGGTCAAAATGGATATGCCTTATCTGTATGAGGAAGGTCCCAGAACAGAAATAAGAATAAGGTTTCGAGTGGGAGATCTAAATATAGAGGGAGACTTAAATCTCCTGGAAAGTTTGTAAAGGTGTGCTGGAAATGTGAAAAGGAAGGGCACTACAAAAAGGACTGTAGATCTAAAGCTCCTGAGAAAGGAAATGGATCTGATGATGCTCCTTCTATAGAGGCAAAAACCACCTCGGATGAAGGTGGGGATGTGTATTTGGATTCTTCTTCAAATACACATGTAGATCATGAGTCATGGTTGATTGACTCGAGTGCATCCTTTCAATTCACTCCCCATAGGGAGTGGTTCTGCGAGTATGAGAAATATGATGGCGATGATGTATTCTTAGGTGATGATAGGAAGGCCATAATCGTAGGATGTGGAAAAGTCAAGCTAAAGCTGCAAGGTGGAAGGATTAGAATACTTCCTGGTGTTCTGCACATTCCTGCATTGACCAAAAATCTGATTTCTGTAAGAAAAATGGATGATGCAGGTGTAAAAACAGTGTTCAAGAAAGATACCTGTAAGATGGTTCGGGGAGCACTGGTATTAATGCGGGGAGTTCGCATTGGAACTCTGTACAAGCTTTAGGGCAGTACTTTTATTGATGGGTGCAATAGTTTTGTGGTTCTCGAAAGTGGAGCAGAAAGCCTAGCGGTCTCTGGAGAAAATACCATGCTATGGCATCAAAGGCTTGGACATATTGGAGAGAAGGGCCTTCGAATCTTGCATGGTAATCTTCGAATCTTGCATGGAAATGGTATGGTAGAAGGTATGTCTAATAGCTCTACGGATTTTGATTTGTGAACATTTTGTGTATGGAAGAAAATCGGGTGAGTTTTCTATGCAGTGCTAAGAGGCGGCAGATATTAGGGCTTGTGCACGGTGATGTGTTTGGACTCGTGTCGATTCCATCCCTTTCTTGATGGTCATGTACTATGTTTTGTTCGTAGATGAATTCTCAAGGAATACATGGATATATTTCTTGAGGAAGAAATTTGAAGTCTTTGACGGATTTACGAAATTTAGAGCTCTGGTGGAAAACCAAACGAGAGAAGAAATAAAGTCTTGAGGACGGATAATGATGGGGAGTTTGCAAGAAGGAATTTGAAGAGTTGCTAAGAGGTGGTATAGCACGGTAGAAGACTACTCCATACACACATCATCAAAAAGGAGTTGCAGAAAGAATGAACATAACGTTGATTGGAAAGGCAAGAAGCATGCTCAGTGGTACTGGGTCAGGACAATAATTATGGGCAGAGACAGTCAAGACTACATGTTACTTGGTTAACAAATCACCTTCATCAGTGTTGGAGGATAAGACTCCACATGAGGTATGGACTGGTAAGAAACCCTCTCTTTCACATATGAGGGTATTTGTATGTGATGCATATGTACATGTTCCAAAGGAGAAAAGGAGCAAGTTGGATAATAAATCTAATAGGTGCATCTTTATTCGGTATAAGGATGGTTTAAAGGGTTACAAGCTTTGGAACCCGGAAACAAGGAAGGTTGTGTACAACTGAGATGTGGTGTTTAGAGAGGTGAAAGATATTATTAAACATGAAGTCCTACCAAAGGAACCTGAGAAGATAGAGTTTGAGCTAAAGGAGGGTGAATCAAACTCTAAATCAGAAGAAGACTCAGAAGAGCAAGAGCCACAAACTCCAACTGTGAAAAGATCAGTTCGGGAAAGGAGACAACCAAAAAGGTATAGTCCATCTTATTTCTGTTCAAATTTTGCTTTAATTATAACTAATGATGATCCCAGAATTTTCAGCGAGGCGGTAGATTCAGAGGATGGAAAACTCTGGAAGGGGGCCATGGTTGATGAAATGGCATCCTTGCATAAAAATGAGGCATGGTATTTGGTGGAGTTTTCGGCTGGAAGAAAACCCATCGAGAGAAAATGGGTGTTTAAGAAGAAGATGAATGTAGAAGGCAAGGTGGATAAATACAAATATCGGTTGGTAGCAAAAGGTTATTCCCAGGTGCCGGGAATTGATTTTGGTGATATTTTTTCTCCTGTTGCCAAAGTTACTTCTATTAGATTACTTTTATCTATTGTTGTTGCATTTTCTTTTGAGGTAGAATAGATGGATGTGAAGACAACATTTCTTCACGAGGACCTGGAAGAGGAGATCTTCATGAAACAACCTGAAGGCTTTATGGTGAAGGGGAAGAAATAACTAGTATGTAGGTTAAAGAAGTCTTTGTATGGGTTAAAACAGTCACCAAGGATGTGGTATCAGAAATTTGATACCTATATATGGGGACTTGTCTTCACCAGAAGCAAGGAGGATCAGTGTGTATATTTTAAATTAATTGGTGACCGTGTTACTTATTTGGTCTTATATGTGGATGATATGTTGCTAATTGGAAATGACAAAGAAATTATCCAATATTTGAAGACCCAGTTGTTCTCCAAATTCGACATGAAGGATCATGGTTCTGCAAACTATATTTTGGGCATGGAAATTAAGAGAAATCAGGAAAAGAGGAAGCTCTGGTTAAACCAGAGGAAGTATGTCAAGACTATATTGTAGAGGTTCAATATGCAGGATATTAAACCAGTGAATGTTCTGATTCTTGTAGGTACAAAGATGTCTGCTGAAAAGTGTCCCAAGACACAAGAAGAAGAGGAGGATATGTCTCCTGTTGCATGTGCAAGTGCAGTGGGTAGCCTGATGTATGAAATGGTCTATACTAGACTAGACATTGCACATGTAGTGGGAGTATTGAGCAGATT
Source organism: Pinus albicaulis (assembly GCA_034641835.2). Classification (NCBI taxonomy): domain Eukaryota; kingdom Viridiplantae; phylum Streptophyta; class Pinopsida; order Pinales; family Pinaceae; genus Pinus; species Pinus albicaulis. Next base: position 968,181,548 of record CM076574.1, read on the forward strand.
TATGTCAAACCCAGGGAAGGAGCATTGGACAATAGTGATGCAAGTTTTCAGATATTTATGTGGCACTAGTGATTATGGCTTGTGTTACCAGGGAAGAGCATGATTGGAAAGAGTGTTGGAAATTCGTGGTTTTTTTGATGTATACTGGGCTGGAGATCTGGACCAAAGAAGATCTACAAGTGGGTATGTGTTTAGCCTATTTGGAGATGCAGTCAGTTGGATGAGTAAAAGACAATCTGTAGTGGCTCTTTCAACTACAGAGGCAGAATACATGGCAGCCACTCATGCAAGAAAGGAAGCAGTTTGGTTGCAAATATTGTGTTCAAGTATGGGGTTGGTGCAGAAAGCTATAACGATATATTTTTATAGCCAAAGTGAAATTTTCTTGACTCAGAACCCCTCTTATCATTCAAAGACAAAGCACATTTATGTTCAATATCAATTTGTGAGATATATGGTTGAGGCTAAAAGGGTGTTGCTGGTAAAGGTGGACACTTTGAAGAGTGTTGCAGATGCATTGACAAAGTCTGTGAGCACTCAGAAGTTCTCTTCGTGTAGAGAAAAAATGGGTGTTGCAAAGCTGGGCTAATGAATCAACTCTCCTGTGGCCCCCCGTGGAAAGAAAATAACAAGTGGGAGAATGTTGGGTTTGTGTTATATTCTTTCCACGAATAGTCATGTGGGGGGGTAATAGGGGGGTGATAGCCCCCCCTGTACGTTGTGCTGGGCGAAACGTATGGGGGGGTCATAGGGGGGGCAGTAGCCCCCCCTATCGAGGTCCGGGGCAGCGTCTCAAAAAAAAAATTTGGTCCTTATTTTCCAGTGGGCGGACCCACCCATGGTTTTGTGCATGGGTTTGCACATGGTTTTGGGGCATGATGTTTTTTGGCCCCTGGTATTTTGTAGATCCATTCAAGGGAAATGTTGTTATGTTCTAATCCAGGGTTAATGGATTGGGGTTTATGTATGCTTCGACATGTATATATATGTGTTTTAACACTAAAAGGAATATAATGAAAAATCAAGTTGATCGTCCCGATTTGGGATCCAGGGGAAAATCTCTGTGTATACATGTTTTATGTTTTATGCTCTCGTTATTGTTTATTTTCTATTTTAAAGATTCATCCATAGATAATTTTTGTACAGGGTTAAAACCTATACATGCAGACAATTTGAGTTCCCCAACTGTGGTGGAGATTCCAAGGTAGTGTAACATTATTTGTAGACTACTCTTGAGTGTACAGGTGTTGCATGCAGTCAAATGATCAATCTTGGGAATTATGCAATAATTTTGTTGGAAATTTCTAAATAATAGGGGCCTAATTTCCTCTGGAATTGTGCAAGGAAATAGGGGCTCAAGTAGAGGAAGAAATTGACTAAGTCTGGGTCAGAGCTTCTCAGTGAGAAAAGAGATAGGTTATTCACTTGCAGGTTGTGCTTAGATTGAGCAAGAAATTGTAATACATCTCTATTCATCAGATTAATGCAAGTAGACATAAGGTGTTTTTAGCAGTTTCTTTCCCCTGGAAAATAATTTTGTGCATGTGTGTTATTTCTTATTGCATGTTTCTTATTATTTCTCTAAATTGTGAAATGAATTCCATAGAGAAGTAGAGTAGGATCGTGTCTTGTGATTTAGATTAAAATTTCATGAGCAGTTGCAATTCTACACCATAATTTCTACATGGTATAAGAGTAGGACTCACATTAGAACAAGAATTTTGAAGTTGTTTCTCAGGAGGTTCAACATTGGAGTTCGGGGTAGCAAGATATCTTTAGAATTGGGAATATGAAATTCAATAGGATGATATTAGAGTATGTCTTGGAAGGAAGCTAAAATTTCATTGCATCGAAGGATCATATGGAGGTGATGCTAGATGAAAATGGATTGCTAGAATATGTCAAGACAAATATTGCAAAACCACAGGCATCTGATGTACAAAACCTAGCCCATTGGAAGAAAGATGTAACCAAGGCAAGGATAATAATATTGGAGGGAGTGTGCGACCAAATTTTCTCAAATCTCCATGGGAATGAAACTCCTTTCACAATGTGGAAAGCACTAAGAGATATTTTTTAGAATAGTAGTGATCACATGAAGTTATCGTTGAAGGATAAACTTCAAAATATCAAGATGTAGAAGAATTCCACTATTCTGTGGTATCTGAGAACATTTACACAAGTTCATAATGAGCTTGGCGGGGTTGGTGTAAATGTTGCAGAAGATGACTTGGTAAGACTAGCTCTTTTATGCCTTCCCAAAATATGGAACAACTACCAAGACTCATTGAATAGGATGGAGAAATTACTGAATTGGGAATGCTTATGGTCTGATTTGGTACAAGAGGAGATAAGGAGAAATAACAAAGATGAGACTTCATATAAGGGTGATGATGAAGAAAAATTTGCATTGGTTGGAAAGGGAAAGAAGGTAAAAGGGAAGAAATCTCAAACCAAACCAAAATCTAGCCAAGGGGGAAAGCAAAAAGACGTGTCTAAAATCAAATACTTCATTTTTCATGAATTCAAATAGTATGCCATGAAGTGTCCACACAAAAATTCAAGTAAAAATACCTCAGGAGGAGAAACAAGTGAATCCTTGGCTTAAAATTTTGAGCTTGAATTCACCCTTATCGCATGCATGGCCAACACACTTATGGGGAGCATGTCATTCTTGGAATCACGTGCATCGTTCCACATGACAGGGTGTAGAGAGTTTTTCAGTGAAATATAGGAGAAAGATCTCCATATGAACATTGAGCTATGGGATGATAGAAGGTACAATGTGACCGATATTATTATAGTCACATTTTAGATGGAGTATGGATCCCCTCTTGACACAAGGATGTCATGTTCGTTCTAGGCCTAAAGAAAAATCTCATCATTGTAGTAGTTTTGGAAGACCATGGTAATGATGCAATCTTTATCAAAGGGAAAACACTCCTAAGACACATAGCCACTGTACAGGTGAAGAAAATCGGGGTTCATGTGAATAACCTATACTAGTTGGATGTGGAATATTGTGTTTCATTAAGAATTAAGGCAGAGAAAATGCAAAGCCATGATGTAGGTGAAATTTGGCACAAAATACTTGGTCACTTTCATCATGGAACCTTAAATATTATGCAGAAAATAACCACTTGCCTCCCTAAAGGAGCACTAGAGTAGTGGGATGTATGCAAATGATGTATCTTAGGGAAGTATGTAAAATCCACATTCAATGGTCGAGACAACAAAGCACATGTAATCCTAGAAAGAGTCCACTCTAATTCTTGTGGATTTTTCTCAACATCCTCCACTTCTTTACACAAATATTTCATTATTTTATTGATGAATTCTCAAGGAAGTGTTGGATCTTCTTCATACATAAGAAGGATGAGATATTCTCCAAGTTTGTAGAATTCAAGGAACTGGTTGAGAAAGATATTGACAAGAAGGTGAAGGATCTTAGGAGCGATAATGGAGGTGAGTATTTTTCTAATGAATTCAATAATTTCTATGTGAAAGAAGGCTTTTGAAGAGAGAGAAAACACCTCACAACCCATAAGAGAATGGGGTAGATGAGAGCAAGAACTGGAGCATTGTAGTAGTAGCGAGAGCTATGCTATATTACCAAGGCCTACCACTGCATTTGTGGGCAAAGGCATGTAACACAATAGTATACTTTCAAAACTAGAGTCCTCATCAGATTATTGGTATGATTACAATGAAGGTGGCCTTCTCGAGGAGAAAGTCGTATATGTCGCACTTCAATATTTTTTTAGCCTCTATTTATTGCAATGTCTCCAAATAATTAAGGAAGAAGCTTGAGCCACCAAAAGATTTAGTTTTTTTTTTTGGGTTACACTGAAACTCCACACAATAATCATGTGTACTTACCTTCCCTCGAAATGAAAGTTGTGCGAAGGGATGTAAAGTTTTATGAGGAGAAAGTGATGATGTTCTATCTTGAGATGGAGCTTCAAATCCCACCAGAAGAGCATATTTTAGCTCCAAATGAAGAGCCTCAAGAGGTTGTAGAGCAGCCACAAATTCAAGAGAAAAGAGCATAACCATCTAGAGAAGGTAGAAAAATAACTAGGGAAGTTGGTAGATTAATTCAAGATGTGAGGGAGAATGTTGGAGCTCCTTCAAATTTTCACAGGAAAAGGAGATCACCTAAGAGGTGTACTAGATACATGATTCTAATGACTGAGCTTATAGAGACCGATCCATCATCTTTTGAGGAAACAATGGAGAAACTTATGTGGTTTGATGCAATGGTGGAGGAATATGAATTCATTGTAAATAACGGTTTTTGGTAAGTGGTCCCATGACAAGATGATAAATCAGTCGTGGGTTTGAGATAGGCCTTCAAGGTTAAGAATAAAACATACAAAATCATAGATAAATATAAAGCAAGATTTGTGGCCAAAGGATTCTCTCAAGTTGATGGAATTGAATATCAGTAAACCTTTGCTCCCGTAGCATGGTATTCATCCATCAGATCAATTCTTTCATTAGTTTCATAGATGGGGAGGATGATCCACTAGATGGATGTAAAAAAAAATTCTCAATGGTGTTATTAAGGAGTAGTTTACATCGAGAAACTAGAATTTTTGGGGACATTTGATTGGGAGTCCCATGTGTGCAGACTCAAGTGAGCATTGTACAATCTCAAACAAGCACCTTGTGCTTGGTACACCAGGATCAACAACTATCTCACCGGTTTGGGCTTCACCATAAGTCGCAATGGATGTGAACCTCTATCATATTTTGGTGATGAATTAATTTTGACTGGTGATGAGTAGTTGATCATATATTTCAAGGAGGACCTTACAAGGGAATTTGAAATGAAGGAGATGGGTCTCATGCACTACTTCCTTAGGTTGGAAGTATGGAAAGGCGATGGGGAACTATTTGTGTACAAAATAAACTATGCAAATGATATACTAAAAATATTATGCATGCAGATTTGTGAACCCATGGAGACACCTCTAATGACCAACTAGAGGAAGGAGGATACCACTTTAGGTGAGGAAGTGGATGCTACCATTTATCGGCGACTAGTGGGTTCACTGACGTATCTTTTGAACACACGAACATATATGTGATATGCAGTCAACCATTTGAGCCAAGATACATTTAGGCCAACCAAATTATTTTGGAAGGAAACTAAGCATGTTTTATAGTACCTAAAAGGCACTACCTAGTTTGGATTATGATAGAAACAGAAAATTGGAGTGAAGTTGTGTGGATTCATAGATGCAGATTGGGTATGAAGACCATCTGAACAAAAGAGTACATCAAGTGGAATTTGCAGTGTTGTGTCCATAGTTGTTTCCTGGCACAATAGGAAGAAAAAATATGTGGCACTTAGCTCAACAAAAGAAGAATACATGGATACAAATAAGAAAAATGTGAGGTGATCTGGATGAGAAAGATACTTGTGGAATTGTTTGGTCAGATCATGGATCCAAATGTGATCCATTTTGATAATCAAATTTGAATCAAGCTCCCTGAGAATCTGATATTTCATGATCGATCAAAGCATATAGATATATGTATTGCCATTTAAGGCACTATATGTAGAGGCATATAATGTTGCTACAATACATTCCAACGAAGGAACGAGATGCTGAAATCTTGAAAAAGTCTTTTTCAAGAGGGAATTTCGAGTTCCACACGTGCAGGATAGGGGTGGTTTATAATCCATAACTTTCTGAGAGGGAGTGTTGAGAAAGGCAGTAAGAAAGTCTCAATTTGACATTGCCTTGGTCAAACTGAGAAAATTCAAATTTCCACATCAACAGACAACTTGGATGCACTTAAATTGTGTGACATGGCTCTTTTCACTTATTTATCTCAGTAAATTAAAGTTAGAGGGATTGGGATTAAGTTAAACATGTGTGATTACTAAATTTTAGCAATCAAGGTCAATTATTTCAAATTGTTTTCAGTTAAACTAGATCTAACTGTTGGAGGAACTAGTTGAAGGTTAGTTGTGTAGTGGGACAATAGTATAACTCAATGATCATCCAATTAACTGATCAATAAACCCAAAATATCTAGCGCATGAATATAATTAAAGTTCCTTAGTTTTGGTGGAGATTCCAAGGCAATGTAAATGGTGAGCCCTGGTATTGCACCAAGAGTGTTGCAACTCCCAGGGGCTACCCTATTTTACTTTATCAAACTGGGGTTCATACAAACTTGGAGGTGACAGTGCTATATACACAATAGATTCATTCTACTCATGTCATCCTCTTCCGCTCTACAAAAGGGTGCTACTTCTATGGGTTCTCAGTGAAGTCTATCACACTTCAATGAAACTAAAATAAATTGCAGACAGGAAATGACAGAAATGAAAATAAACTAAATTGCTAAAAAGAAATGACAGGAAAGGAAAATAATTTAACTTGCTAAAAAGAAATGGTAGAAAATAAATTAATTTAAATTGCAGAAAGGAAATGATAGAAAGGAAACTAATTTAACTTTCTGAAAATAAATGGAAGAAAGGAAACTAATTTAAATTGCAGAAAGGAAATGACAAGAAGTAAACTAATTTAATTTATGCTCTATCTACCATGCTTCTATCCATGTCACTAAGCTATCCGTGACTTAATTCTAATTGAAAAAGTGCTGATTTTCAGCTTGGAGGAAAAATGGCTAAAGAGGCCAATGGAGGGCTTAACACATGAAACAAGACTTAGAAGTGGAAGGAGGGGGTTTAAACCTTACTAAAACTTTATTATAGCGCAAAAAATGCTTTGGAGCAGAATGATTTTAAAAGTGAGATGGCAGAGAAGTGGGAGTACAATTTGGGAGCGGGAGCGAAATGCAATTTGCGAAAAGGGAAAAGGTTGCAATCTACAATATGCGATATCACAATATCTCAATCGACAGAATAGCCCTCTGGAAATAAATTAGTAAAATGGAATTTTTCTACTCATTTCGAGAAGAGAATAGCCATGTTACCTTTCTGAAATTTTTATCACTGAGTAAAATAATAAAAAGCTTAATAGCTTGCAAAACAATTTCTGAATGGAATCGAATGGAAGTCGACTAGAATACCATGGAATCGACTGTAATTAGCTCCTAATTAGATTTATTTATCCTAAAGGGAAGCTACCAACAAATCCCTGAAAAATAGTGATTGAGTCCATTTTGACTCCAAGTAAACCATATATTTAGTGCACACCTCTTTGAGTTTCTTGGCCACCTCTGGAATTCGAATTACTGGAGAGAATCCTTGGGGATCTTGTGGATGCCTTTGGAATTCGAATTACTAGAGAGAATATTTGGGATCCTTTTCTTTCCTTTGAGGGTTAAGGAGGGTGGACAATCCTCCTATAATTTCTCTAATATTTCTCAATAATTTCCTAATATTGTGCTCATTTATTCTTCAACCTTCATCTTCCAGTGGTAGGGAGCAAGTCCCTAAATTATCTCCTTCTCTAAATCGGCACAATCTGCCCAATATTCTACAAAAACAACCAATATTAGGCACAAATATGCAATTACCTTTAAACCTTCCTAAGAAAATATTAAAGCATAAGAAAACATTATTAAGTGTAGAAGGAGAGATTTATTATATATTTTAATGTTCAGAAGGAAGGTATATGGGCCTAAGAAAGGTTAGATGGGCCTTAATTTATGTCTAATTTAGAGGCCCGTCATCACCCCTCTACTGAAGTTGTTGTTCATCCTTTGAGAAACCTATTCATCCTCCCTGCCTTATGGTTCTTCCTACATGCTAGATTATTTCATTTACTATTTATTGGCCCATGCGCTGCTCCCCCTGATAACATTCTTACTATTATTCTTGCATTTATTCTCATAGGTGCTTCATGGAGGTCCCCATATGCATTTTATTTTTATTCTTTCCTTTTATTTTCCTTTTTTTTTTTTTTAAATTGCATGCAGAATAAACTCACTGTTCTTTTTTCTATGAATTAAGTTCACCCTTGTTTACCCCTATGGAACTCCTTGTCTTCCATTACATGAACTTATTACTAACCCCTTTCTCAAGTCCTTTTTACTTTTGTCTTGTTCCTCTTCTTGGTGAAAAAGCGAGGCTAGTTGCTAGATAAGACTCAGGTTGCTCTGCTATTGATTTTGGCTATATAAAAAAAATTCCTCCTCACACTTTTTAATGTTTTATTAAGTTAAAATAGATTCGAAGAAAGGGTTAGATGATTGCATACATGAGCCTTAACATTGATTTTATTTTGCAGGTGATATTGAATCTGTTGATATGGATGTTGAAGCTGTCTTCGGTGGTTCTGAAGCTGCTCTGAAGATGCATGTGATAATCTACTTGAGGTCCTTTTGAAGCTTCTGAGCACAGGAGGAGGAAGTCCAAGTTTGAGTACCTTTAACCAGGGTGTTAACAAAATTTTTCTTTTTGTGCCAACTTGTTGTTTTTTCTACTTACAAATGTTGAAGAGCACCTACATTCATTAGAGAGAGATGCATGGAGAAATACAATAAAATTTTTTTAAGGCCTACTAGCTGCCTCAATGAGTTTTTCCACTAGTAGGTCTGCCTAGGCACCTCAAAGGAGTTTTTCACCTAGGATCTTTTATTTTTATTTTTTCTTTTTTTTCAACCCAATGACCGCCTCATAGAGGTTTTCAGTCAGTGGGCCAATCTCAGATGCCTCAAAAGAGGTTTTCACCTAAGATTTTATTCTTCTTCCTTTTTTTTTCTTTTTTTTTTTCTTTTTTACTTTCCTACTCTACTTGAAAAAACAAAACATTTTTCAAGTATAGGAATACTTCCAATGGGTCCATGTACACATCAAGATGATAGATAAAATCAGGTGCGTACTTGGAATACATGCTCTTACATGTACCTGAATATAAGTGATGAATTGCTTTGACTGGGATTGTATCAAGTATTGTTGGAGAAGAGTGTGTCGCTGCAACGTAATGACTGTTTGGAACCATATGTCAATATAATTGTGATGCCCCCGGTCCACTCACTGAGTTGGATCACCTTGGAGGTCCTCTTCTGTTGTGACACTAAAATCTTCCTCTTTTTGCTGATTTTTCTCTTGAACACATGGAGGAAATGCTCGTAAAAATGAGGAAACTTTCTCAACATCTGATTCTGATGTCGTCTCTTCATCAAGTGTAGCCCTTAATATTTTTATCTCCTCATTCGGATCTTCTTCTTATTTATTTTATCCTTCAAATACATTAAGAAAATCTATTCTTTGAAATACATTTCTTTAACTAAGATGAATACCATCTAGATCAAGAGGAGATGTTTGGAAGTGTTATACCTTATCATTGTAAGTGAGACGAGATACTTCATTGTATGGGTTTGGAAATGGTGGTACAAGTAGTTGACTGGGGGTGGATATATGAGATGGATATGGTTGAGGTTTTGGTTGTGGTGGAGGTGGATGGTAGGGATAGCATGGAGTTGGGTATGGAGGATAATGAGGGAAATATCAAGGATCTTGTGGATTTTCCCAATAAAATCCTTGCCAACCATGTTGCCAAGATTGGTTTTGGGGTTTAGATGGCCAAGGTTGCCAAGGAGGGAGCGTGTCCCAATTAGTTTGATATGGATTTGAATAATATTGAAATTTTGAAGTGGGTCCTTGCATCATATCAATTTGACTAGGCTGCTAGGGTCTCCTTGGAGCTACATAACATAGATTCTTTGGTGATTTCCTTGCTCCATTGTCTTCTTAGTAAACTTTTTTAAACCTAGGGAATGATGAACAAGAGTTAGTAACAAATGATCCTACATGGATAACAAAAATATCAGCATATTTCTTTTTCTCATTTTTCATTCTTAACATTTCTACTTGTTCACATAGATTACTAAGAATTTATGTTTTAAATTTATCAAGAAAATTTCCAAGTTCATCTTGCCTTACCAATGTTAATGCCGACTTACTTACTCTTTCCCTTCCTCTTGATATGCACTTGCATGTTTCACAAATTTCTTCGAATGACAGTCGGTATACATCTCCTCTATTCATGAGATTAAGGAGATAAATCCACTCATCCCTAATTTTTATAAGTAAGAGAGTTTTTAGTGTGTCAAATCCTAGATGATGCAATTTTTCCCTCTTAACATTATACATGAACCTCTCTATTAGATCCTCAAGGCTCTCATCTTCTTCTTGGTTCATTCTAAAAATTTATACTCTAAGATCACGATATTTATATTTTTATAGAAATATATTTTTCATATCATTCCATGATCTTATTGAATTAGTACCTATACTCATGAACCATTTAAGAGCTCTATCCTTCAATGTTGTAGGAAAAAAACTCAATTTTTGATTGTGTGATAAGTAGCCATAAGATCTACAAAGTATCTCAAATTCAAAGAGAAATGTTTCTTGATCCTCTGTCCTCATACCATGGAAGTTGGGAAGGAAATATGGAGGGATGGTCTTCATATGTACACTGATGTCCATACCTTGAATGGGAAACCCAATAAGATCTTCTTCATTGTCATCATATCCATCCATATCTTCTACCTTCAAAAGTGTATGGTGATGTGGTTCTTACTACACCACGTGGTCAAGTGGGGGGATTGGTATTGGAGAAGTATTTTTAAATTAAAAAATTTGAGTATCCCTACTCCTATGAGGCATGAAAATCAGATTTTTTTTGTATTTTTCAATATTTCGGAAACAACATGAAAAAGGAAATCAGAAAATAATGCTAAAATAGAATCAAAGCATCTAATAGACACCTCCCTAGCAACGGCACCAAGATGTGGTGAGCCCTTGAATTTCACCAAGAGTGTTGCAACTCCTAGGGGCTTCTCTACTTTAATTTATCAAATTGAGGTTTGTACAAACTTGAAGGTGACAGTGCTATATATGTTGATATTTTTTGTATTTTGGGTAGCATCATTTGTGCTCTAGCTCCCAAATTTTGTGGAGGGGATAGAGTACACTTGATCTACAAGACCCAGAAATTGATTTTGGAAATTTCATCTGGTCTAGGAGATATTAAATTAATTAATTATTTTAATGTATTTCCTAAGTTAAAACTTAGGGAACTTAAATAATTAAAGTGAATTTAATTAAACATGTGATGAAATTGTCTTAAGTCACACGGATCAAGCTTTCTTTTAATCTTACACATTGATTCAAGGTTTGATCATGGTTGTTGGTTTCCAAACGAGAAAAATTATAAAGGAAAGGCTTGGGGTCATTTGGAAAGACACACAGAGGTAGAGCACTGAAGCTAAGCTGAGATTCTAGGATGAGTTTGCTAAGAATTATCATAAGTGTTTTAGCTACAGAGAGGGGAATTTAGGCCAAGGGGATGATCTGATCCTGAGGTCTAGAATACACAAGAGGTAGAGATCATCTCAGAGGACAACACAGAGGAGAAGGGAAGTTGCAGCAGCAAGGACAGTGCAATCCCTCCAAGGACATCATGATTTTTAGCAGGAAACCCTCAAAGGGTTACATAGAGACCCTAAGGGGCAGTGTAGGGCCTGCATCTCCCGGTCTAGGGTAACGCAGAACTTTTCAGAGTAGCACTGAGGTTCAGAGGGGCTTCAAAGGATGACGCAAAGGCTTTCAAGGGCAGCACTGGGGTTTCTAGGCCCTAATATTGGCTGAGTTCTGTAAATCCCAATTGAGGGTATGGACCAGTCATTATTTTGGCCCTAGATCAGCCAGTGAGTTGTAGATCTAATATTTATTTGTAAGGTTTTCCAGATCTAGAACCCAGGCTTGTTGTATTCAGAAAATTTTTAATAATAAAACCCTCTCGTAGCCAGAGACCAGTTTTCCCACATTGGGTTTTTCCAGGGACTATTTTTTCTAGAAATAGCTATGTCACTTTGTATATGTATGCATGAACTTGTTCTATATATGGATTGGTGGAGATATTTTATGTGTTTTGCTTCGTTTTTAACTTGAATTTATTCAGTTAATAACTTGTCTAAGTAGGAGGAGCATAACTAGATTAACAGTAAATAATTTCTGCATAAAGTGTAAAGATTCATAAATTTCCACATGGTATCAGAGAAATTGCATATCTAGGAGGGTCACTAGCAAGAATCTGAAGGTTCTAGATGCAGGAAGAAGTTGGAAAAGCAGCAGAAGCACAGATCTGAAGGGACAATGCAGTTTTCAAAGGCAAATTCATGCAGAGGGAAGGGTGACGATGTCTAACGTTGTCTCCTAGCAAGCCCACACAATTACTGTGTAGGGGTAGCTAAAAAAAAATGATGTATTAGTCTAAAGCTAGCCAGTGTGATTCCGATCGAATCTATCAGATCCAGAAAAGACTGCAGAAAAGCTGCAGAAATTCAGAAGGTGCTGGTGGGGTTAAATTTCTAAAGTTTTAAGATTTTTTAGCCTTAGCGCAAGTGACAAAGAGCGGGAGGAGATGAGCTTCTCAGAGATTTTCTAGCCAAAAGAAACTTGCAATTTGGTTAGAGGATCAAAGAAGATCTGAATCATAGTTTATTTGGTAGATTTACAAGGAAGGAAATCAGTTTTTAGAGGGAGCAGAAGGTGCATGTTTCACCAAGGGCCTTAGATCCATTTCTCTAGCAAAGAGAAGAGGAAGTTCCAACACATTCTAAGCAGATGGATCCTCATGGACTGCATGATCAGGTTAGGCTGGATGGCCTCTCAAAATTTTCAGTTTGGAAGGAAAGGATCTTGATAGTCCTTGAGGCATACAATCTTAGATACCATGCAGAGAAAACTCTGGCCACACTAACAAATCTGAATCTCCTTTGGAAGCATAAGGAGGCTGCTAGGCATGTCAAGCGGCTGATTATGGATGGAATCAAGGACCATATTGTAGCACACTTAACTGAGAAGAAGACATCTGACGAGATGTGGAAGGCCTCGATCTCCCTGTATGAGGGAAAATATGTCCAAAGGAAGACGTTGTTGGAGACTCCGATGAGGTCATGACCAAGGGAGAAGACATGGAGAATTTTCTCTTTAGATTATATTCAATCAGAGATCAACTGACTACAACGAGTGCAAAGGTGGATGGCGATGTGATAGTCATGACTACCCTCAATGCAGTCATGGATGAGTGGAAAGCCTTTGTCCAAAGTATCTTGGGCAGAGCGAACCTCCCAGATTGGGACAGCTTGTGGTCAATTCTACATCAAGAAGAACTCTATAGATTCACCAAGAAGTAGCACAAGTCTAGATTGAGAAAATTAAAGAAGGGAGATGAGGAAGATGCAGCCTTGGCATCGAAGAAGAAGGATATCTCAAAGATCAAGTGCTTCTAGTGTGGTGAAATGGGACATTTTTCCAGCAATTGTCCTTAGAAGAAAAATGACAAGGAAGAATCGTATTCCAAAGCAGTTGTGGTAGATGATGGGTCAAAAAATGATGCAACCATGAGTTCGCATGAACCACGGAGTTGGGGTGACATGGACATGTAGAGGAGCTAATTGGAAGTAGGGCAGGATCCTTAAACAACTCATCTCTTGGATCACATGCGAGCTATGGAAGCATTAAGATAGTAGCAAGACAAGTGGAGCAATGGGTGCATAGATCACAAATGAAGTAGAGGCAGAGGCAGATCTGAAGACTGGGAGGAGCAGCGCAGAGCTGAGCAACAGAAGCGTAGAAGCAGCAACAACGCAGAGGCTGATGTGATTTCAGCAGTGCATTGCAGAGCTGCAACAGTGCAGAAGGCTTCAGAGGGACAACAAAATGCAACAACAATGTGATAGATTTCAGAAAAAGGGGTTGATGTGACTTCAGTAGTGCAAAGGGAGTCTGATTACACAGGCATAGTTGTAGTTGTGCATCATTCTTCATATCCCAGTACAGATTTTTAGCCTATGGAGCTTCAGTGATGAGGATGCAGCCCATATGACTTCTCTATCAAATATTGGGCAAGAGATTTAGTTGTTTCTCTCAAAAACTAAAGTTGCAGTGTAGTAGATCAGCAGTGGCAGTGTTATGAGTAGCACATATGCAACATATTGAGAGGGAGCTGCAATACATAGGTTCCAGTGGTAGTGGACGAGTCATGGGCAGCAATACGTAATGGAAGCAATAGTACAGATTTAAGTCGCAACAGGCCAACCATAAACAACACAAAACCATTGCCCAAAATCATGAAATGCATAAGTTTGATGTATTGCTAGAGCACACCCTTGATGTTAAGAGGGAGTGTTGAGATTTTTTGTATTTGGGGTAGCATCAGTTGTGATATAGCTCCCAAATTTTGTGGAGGGAGTAGAGTACACCTGATCTACAAGACCCATAAATTGATTTGGGAAATTTCATCTGGTTTAGGAGATATTAAATTAATTAATTATTTTAATGTATTTCCTATGTTAAAACTTAGGAAACTTAAATAATGAAAGTGAATTTAATTAAACATGTGATGAAATTGTCTTAAGTCACACGGATCAAGATTTCTTTTAATCCTAGCCATTGATTCAAGATTTGATCATGTTTGTTGGTTTCCCAATGAGAAAATTATAAAGGAAAGGATTGAGGTCATTTGTAAAGACACACAGAGGCAAAGCACTGAAGCTAAGTTGAGATTCTAGGGCGGGTTTGCTAGGAATTCTCAGAAGTGTTTCAGCTACAGAGAGGGGAATTTAGGCCAAGGGGATGATCTAATCCCAGGGTCTATAATATACAAGAGGCAAAGATTAGCTCAGATGACAACGAAAAGGAGAAGGGAAGTTTCAGTAGAAAGGACAGCGCACTCCCTCCGAGGACGACATGATTTTCAGCAGGAAACCCTCAAAGGGTTACGCAGAGACACTAAGGGGTAGCGTAAGGTCTATGTCACCCAGTCTGGGGTAACGCAGACCTTTCTAGAGCAGCACTGAGGATCATAGGGCCTTCATAGGATGATGCAGAGGCTTTCAAGGGCAGCGCTGGGGTTTATAGGCCCTAATCTTGGCCGATTTCTGTAAATCCTGTTTGAGGGTGTGGACCAGTCATTATTTTGGCCCTAGATCAACCAGTGAGTTGTAGATCTAATATTTATTTTTCAGGTTTTCCAGATCTGGAACCTAGGCTTGTTGTATTCAGAAAATTCTTAATAATAAAACCCTCCAGTAGCCAGAGACTGGTTTTCCCGCATTGGGTTTTTTCGAGGACTAATTTTTCCAAAAATAACCATGTCACTTTTTCAATTTGTGCATGAACTTGTTCTAGATCTGGATTAATGGAGATCTGTTATGTTTTTTGCTTCGATTTTAACTTGAATTTATTCAGTTAATAACTTGTCTAAGTAGGAGGAGCATAACCAGATTAACATTAAATAACTTTTTCATAAAGTGCAAAGATTTAGAAATTTCCACAATATACACAACAGATGCATTCTAATCATGTCATCCTCTTCCACTCTATGAAAGGGTGCTACTTCTAGGGGTTCTCAGTGAAGTCTGTCACACTTCAATGAAACTAAAATAAATTGCAGAAAGGAAATGACAGAAAGGAAACTAAACTGAATTTTTGAAAAGAAATGACAAGAAAGGAAACTAGTTTAACTTGCTAAAAAGAAATGGCAAAAAAGAATCTAATTTAAATTGTAGAAAGGAAATGACATAAAGGAAACTCATTTAACTTGTTGAAAATAAATGGTAGAAAGGAAAATAATTTAAATTGCAGAAAGGAAATGACGGGAAGGAAACTAATTTAATTTATGCTCTATCTACCATGCTTCTATCCATGCAGCTAAGCTATCCATGACTTAATTCTAATTGAAAAAGTGTTGGTTTGCAGCTTGGAGGAAAAGGGCTAAAGAGGCTAATGGAGGGCTTAACACATGAAACAAGTCTTAAAAGTGGAAGGATGGGGTTTAAGCCTTACTAAAACTTTATTATAGCACAAAAAATGCTTTGGAGCGGAATGCTTTAAAAAGTGCAATGGCAGAAAAGCGGGAGTATAGTTCGGGAGCAGGAGCAAAATGCGATTTGCGAAAAGGAAAAAGGTTGTGATCTGCGATATGCGATATCAAAATATCAAAATCGGAAGACATGAGCGGTAATTTTTAACAAGGAGCGGATAAAGACTACAAAATGTGATTTGCGATGGGATAAAGACTGAGAAATGCGATTTGCAATTTGCTGTGTGGTGGAGTATGGAGCAATATCTCAATTGGCGTTTGGAGTGGTAAGTCTTAAAGGAAAAGGGGAAAAGGTGGCGAAATGTGAAATCTGATGGGTGACGTGGTGGTCGGACTAGTGGCGGAGCACAATACCAATATCACAATCGGCATCGAAAGCGGTGAGTGTTAATGGGTACCAAATAAAAATGCGATTGCGATTTGCGATGCGACGGAGTACGGAGGATATCGCAATCAGAGTCAGGAGCGGTAAGTATTAACAGGAACAAAATAAAAATTTAATTGTGATTTGAAATGTGGCGGAGTACGAAGGATATCGAAATCAGTGTCGAGAGTGGTAAGTATTAACGGGAACACAATAAAAGTTGTGATTTGCGGTGAGCAAAGTATGGTAGTGAGAAGTTCTAGGAGCAAGGTCTGAGGTCAAAATCCAATGGTTTTTAAGCATTTTGCGTTAAAAAGGGTAATGCAACTGTGACTAATAAAAACAAAGGAATAAAGCAAGTTGAATGGTTGAAGTGTTTTTGTGAATAAGAAGGTGGGGGTGGTAGTGAGAATAAGCGGGAAAAGCGGAAATGGAGGGCGTAACAATAATGCACATATTGTGAAGACAGGTATGGAAAGGAATTGAAAAATGACACAGAATGGCTGAATGAACTTCTCTGGAACGTTCGGTGCTTATTACTACAAATAACCATGTTGATCCATCCACGAAAAATAGATGAAAGTGTGATAATACAGTAAAAAGAAAGACTTGAACTCGTAATGCAATTCCTTCCTCAGAAACAGTGAACAAAAAGTAATTTTTGGCTCGTGGGAAGGTCTACCCTCCTGGAACTTTATGGACAGAGATGATAGGGGAAGGCTCGATCCATAACTTTTGGATTTTTCCTCTATTCTATTACTCTCATAAGAAAATGAAAAACTACAACAACAGACTGAAAGAAAATCTAAACAACAATGAAACTATTAGAAGCAGAACTAACTAAATGACAGAAACAAAACTAGCTAAATGATAGATAGGAAAGAATGAAAACAACAGAGAAGCGGAGGCACATGGGTTGGGACCTAACCCACGAGCCCAGATCTCTAGAACTAAATTAGTAAAATGAATTATGTCTACTCATTTCAGGAATATAATAGCCTTGTTACCTTTTTGAAAGTTTTATCATTGAGTACAATAATAAAAAACTTAATGTCTTGCAAAAAAACTTAAAAATGGAATCGAATGGAATTCAATCAGAACCCCCCGGAATCAGCCTTAATTAGATCTTGATCAACTTTATTTATCCTAAAGGGTAGCTACCAACAACTCCCTAAAAATTAGTGATTGAGTCCACTTTGAATCCAAGTAAACCATAGATTCAGTGCACTCCTCTTTGAGTTGATTGGCTGCCTCTGGAATTCGAATTGATGGAGAGAATCCTTGGGGATCCTGTGGCTTCCTTTGGAATTCGAATTGCTGGAGAGAATATTTGGGATCCTTTGGTTGCCTTTAAGGGTTAAGGAGGGTAGAAAATCCTCTGATAATCTCTCCAATATTTCTCAATAATATCCTGATATTGTGCTCATTTATTCTTCAATCTCGATCTTCTAGTGGCAAGGAGAAAGTCCCTAAATTATCTCCTTCTCCAAATCTGTATAATCTGCCCAATATTCACAACATTCTACAGAAATAACCAATATTAGGCACAAATATGAAATTACCTTTAAACCTTCCTAAGAAAATATTAAATCATAATAAAACATTATTAAGTGCAGAAGGAGAGATTTAATATATATTTTCATGTGCATAAGGATGGTATATGGGCCTAAGAAAGGTTAGATGGGCCTTAATTTGTGTCTAATTTAGGGGCCCATTAGTAACATCAGTTGTACACTAATCTTGATTTTACATGTGTTGCATGTAGTGAGATGATCAACCTTGATAATTGCAAGCATTTTGGAGGAAATTCCTAAATAATAGGGGCCTAATTTCCTCAAGAATTTCTCAAGGAAATAGGGACTCAAGCAGAGGGAAAGAATGACCAAGTCTGGGTAAAAGCTTCTCAATGAGAAGAGAGATAGGTTATTCACTTGCAAGTTGTGCTTAGATTGAACAAGCAATTGTAATACATATTTATTCATCATATTAATGCAAGTAAACATAAGGGGTTTTTAGCAATTGATTTCCCATAGGAAAATAATATGTGTGTGTGTGTGTGTGTGTGTGTGTTATTTCTTATTGCATGTCTCTGATTATTATTCTAAATTGTGAATTGAATTCCTCATAGTAGTAGAGTAGGATTGTGTCTTGTGATTTACATTAAAATTTCATGAGAAGTTTCAATTCTACGCCATAATTTCTATAAATATTAGAAAATTATTCTAATAGAGAAAAATAAGTGATACACTTCATTTTTTATTTTTAAAGTGTAGTAGCAATATTAAGTCATATTAGATGCTCTTATTGGATCATCGTACAATTTGGAATCTATCTTGGTGCCTTTTTGGTAGAAAAATTGAAGGAATTGGCTTGCAAGGCCCATTTTAGTGGCAAGTCCCAGTTAAGGAAATTTGGGGTATAAAATCTTTCTGAAGCCATTTTGAGGTTTCAAACCAAATGTTTGTTTTTGGTCAAAATTTTATTAGAATATATTTGACCCCCTTAGCATTTTTCTACCTTTATTTCCTTTCAAATAATGCAAAAATAACCTCAATCATAGCTCATGTGTGAAATTTATTACTTTCAGAAGTTCACATACGTTGTTGGCCACTATGGTACAAGTGGATTCCACGTCATCCTCGATTACTCATACACGTTGCCCTATCCATATGTGTACTTTCAAGAATATTCTAGAAGGTCTAAAATGTTATCACTGATTAAGGTTGAGGAATTCAAAACCCTAACTGTAGGTGGTTATTGCGTTATGTTAAATAATCGGTTAGTAGGATGAGAACAGGTCCCATTATTTATAATTATATTTGTTCCATATCTTGGTATAAACATCTAAGAGTGGCATTCTAAGGGAATAATAGAGTATGAAGGGGATTTTGTAATATCCATTCAAGCCATAGAGTCAAAATATAACTCCAGAGTGAGTTTTTATTCCTTTATATGTGCACTTTTATATATGAAGCAAAGAGAGAATAGGATATGTCTCACTAGTTGGGTTTTCTCTCATATTGTTTTCTCTAGGATAAATATTGTGTTCACTCTTGTGAATGATTTACTCATGTACTTAAGCTCTCCATTTCTTATTTTAGTTATTTCATAAATTCAAGCAATGCTAGTAATTAATTAAATTGGAATATAAGGAACATTAATTTGCATAGTACAAGATTTCATAATATTATAAGATCTATTCTTATAAAATGTTCCATTTAAATATTCATAAAAAATCATTAACTTCTAAGTGCACTATGGAAATTCAAACAAAATTCAAAATTTGATGATGTTCAACACAATATAAATATAGTAATTTTTTCCCCTTTTTTTGATTTTTTTTTTTTTGCTTGACCCATAGGTATTTGAACCTTGAATCTCGTGGTTTATATATTTCTGACCCCCTTAACACTTTTTCTACCTATTTTACCTTTCAAAAAATGAAAAAATTACCTCAATTAGAGCTCATGTGTGAAATTTATTCCTTCCACAAGTTGACATACCTTTTTGACTACCATGGTACAAGTGGATGCCACATCACCCTCGATTAATCTTACATTTTGAGTTATCCACGTGTGTACTTTCAATTTTCTACCTATTTTACCTTTCAAAAAATGCAAAAAATTACCTCAATTAGAGCTCATGTGTGAGAGTTATTCCTTCCACAAGTCGACATACCTTTTTGACTACCATGGTACAACTGGATGCCACATCACCCTCGATTACTCCTACATGTTGAGTTATCCACATGTGTACTTTCAAGAATATTCTAGTAGTTCCAAAATATTATCACTAACTTATGGTTGAGGAAGTCAAAACCCTAACCCTAGGTCATTATTGGGCTATGTTAAATACTAGGTTGGTGGATGAGAAGAGGTCTCATTCTTTAGAATTATATTTGTTTCATATCTTAGCAAAAACATCCAGGAGTGGTATTCTGAGAGCATAATAGAGTAGGACGGGAATTTGGTAATATCCATTCAAGCCATAGAGTCAAAAGGTAACTCCACAGTGATTTTATATTCCATTCCATGTGCAATTTTATAAGTAGAGAGGAAAGAGGATTTATCTTATCAACTAGGTTTTCTAATCACACAAAATTCAAAATTCGATGATGTTCAATACAATATAAATATAATAAAGTTAGCTAAATCCTTAAAGATATTTACAACTTTCAACTTTTACAAAGTGAGAAAATGTTACAATTCAAGCCAAACTATATCTAAATGTTCAACTTTAATAAATCACCATGTTATAGTTTAACCATTAATAATTCAATGTTATGAATTAAAACTTATTTGTTAATATAAGAATGGAACTCTAACTAACATATCGAATGTTTATGTCAAATTTTAACTTTTAAGAATTTAATTGTGTCAAGAGGTGCTCTTTAGCCTCCAGTATGTAGATGTTGTAGTGTGCATAAATGAGTGTAAGCATTTAAATTTCAAGTCTCTTACTATGGAAGAGATGTTCTAGTGTTTGTAAATGGGCGTAAACATTTAAATATCCACTGAACATGAAGAGATGTTGTAGCGTTATAGAAATGAAGCATTAAATAAAATAATAATAATAATAAAACATAATGACAATTAAATTTTAAAAACATAATAAGAAATAAAAATAATAAGAATAATAATTCAATTTAATTCAATTTTTTATTTTATAAAAAAAAGTATTAATAAAAATACAAATAATTTTTTCAAGGAAAAAATCATAATTTACATATGGCATTAAAATAAGCTTAAATAATAATGATTTATATTTGTAACCATGATTTTTTAGATTATATAATTAATAAACATATAAAAATTTAAGAAATTTAATTAAATAATATATAACTAAAATAAAATAAAAAATTCTAAATTTAAAAATATTGTGTGTGTGTGTGTGTGTGTGTGCATGTGTTCATAATCATTGTATTTCAAAATTTCATATTTAACTCTCGATGGAGTGGAAGGTGGTCGATCAGAGGCCCACGACAGGGACTATAAATCCCCTCCAACACATCATAAATGTTAACAAGACACCTTGAGAATGATTTATCTGGTGCTCGCTTGGTGAAGGATCTAGAGAGACTCTTATGTTTAATTGGCTTTGGCTTGGTTGTGAAGCTCATATTGTGGTGGGATAAATTTCTCCAGGTGCACAGGGTGGCTTACAATTCTCCTAGCCTAAAGACGGTTAAGCTATGCTATGTGTGGGGGAAGTATGATGCAGTGGAAGCTCTAATGGTGGATCAAATTGTAGCTATTTGGGACCTTGGGATTTGTTGTTTGACTATGGTAAGTGATAATTCCGTGCAGTTTGGGTGTGAAGAGGCTTCTGTAGTGGGGGACTTCTTCAACTTGGTTCTTGGGTCAACCCACTTCTCTTCCTCGCATGTACATTTTTATGGTCAATATTTGGATTGTTTTCTTAAATGGAGTTATTTTTTGTCTGGTTTTGGTTCCTTCATGGAAATTTTTGTGGGCTTGGTTTTTGTTTCATCTTATGACAAGCACTCTATTAATTTTGGAAGTCGGTCAGAGGGTATTCTGTCTTTAGGTATTTTGTGTCATAGTTTGGTAAGAGGGCCAGGGTGGGGGTTGTAGGCCATTAGATCTTGAAAATTCACTATGTGTAAGATGGTAGCACAGGGATTGTGTTTGGGGCTAGAGTGGTTTCATTTTATATTTGAAATTATGTTTTTTCGGACCTGGTGTTGGTCACACAAGGAAGCTCCCAGTTGGTGGCCTATGTGGTACGAGTCCCAGTCATTTTGGGGTGGATGGGGAGATAGGGGTGTGATGCAATTCCAAAGGGGACGTGCACGTAGGGGTGTCAAACCTTGGGGAGAGGGAGAAATGGATCTAGTGTAATAATGAGATATTGGGGAGGATATTGAGCAACAATAAGCTAACTCTCGAAACAGAGTTGACCTTCCCCCTCCAATTGACCTTATCGAAGCTCAATTGCGTCAGATCACTTTGATGGTGGATAAAATAGCTTGGTATCATCATGATCATTGTAAGGAGCTCATAGCCTTTATGAATGGTTTACAACATAACCAGTGGCACATGATCGATAGGTTGGTTTCTCTCTGACGTGGGAAAAATCAAATCCATGGCAAACATGACCGTTTGGAAGGAAGGTTGGCGCATATGGAAGCTCATGTACATGAGGCCTTTTCTCATCCTAAGTCGCTTAAGAACGTGATGGCTGCTCTTGGTTTGGGTAATGTTGTTGATTAAAGATGGTGGTTAGATGTTTTTGGCTATTAGGACTCTCTTAGTTGATGTAGGCAGTCTGCATGAAATCTTGTAGCTTTCTCTTACTATTTTCTTTCTATTCTTTCTATTATCTCCTAGCCAACAAGTTTGGTAGGAATAAGGTCGGGTGAAATTTGCTTGTCACTATATCATGATGCAATCCTTTGAAGAATTAATAAGAAATTTTAGACTTATAAAAAAATCATATTTAAATTTAACTAATAAGTATATAAAAATTCAATGTTTACAATAATTTTTTTCTAAGTTATATATCTATCTAACTATTTATCTATATATATCATCAATACTATGCATATCACATTATAAAATTAAATAAAAAACATTCAAAGAAAAACACAACATATAATTGTAACTAAATGTATTATCATAGTCTTATTCAAATTAAGAATAAGATATATAAAATTTATATAAATATATTTGTGACCATAATATTTCATAATATATAATTAATAAACATATACAAATTTAATAAATTTAACTAAATAATGTATAATAAATTTAACTAAATAATGTATAACTAAAATTAAAAATATTTCTAAACTTTTAAATGTGAAATATGTATCATCATATAAATTAAAATATTAGTAATTATTGTATTTCAAAATCTCATATTTAAAATTAACTAATAAACATATAAAAAATCAAAAATTACAATAAATTGATTTTTCTAAATTATATATTTATATAACACACTATATATATATACCATGCATATCACATTATAATATATATATATATATATATATATATATATATATATATATATATATATATATATATATATATATAAATATATATTACACTTAGAAATATTTGATTTCTCTAAATACTTAATAGATTCCAAATTAAGATAAATCTATATAAATATATATACTTATATATTTAACTTAATAATTAGTATATAATTATCTTAATTTGGAATCTATTAAGTGTTTAGAGAAATCAAATATTTCTAAGTGTAATTTTTTCTTAAATTTTACAATCAATAAGAAATTTGTATCTTGAAATATTTAATCTCTTTAAATGTTTGATAAATATTAAATTAAAATAGATCTATATTAATTATTCATCAATTAATAATATATAAATAAAACAGTATAATAACATAACTCATAATAAATCATACTATTCTTGACTTTATTATAAAAAATTAACAACTACATTTGCTAATTCAAATGACATAAAAAAAGATACCAATTTTACTTAATAAAATGAAATAAATTATAAACAAATAACCAAAAAAATAACCATCAAATATATTATAAATATTGTTATTTGAAAATACTTTGAATTCATACATATAGCCAAACTATATTCAAAGTCATGACCTTGAACTTTAAATTTATTCATATAGAATTAAATTGTTTCATTTACTCGTTTATTTTAAAGTTAAATTTCATGGTTCCACATTAATAATTATCATTATAATAATGAAAAAATGAAAATATTATTATATAAAATGTAATATTCCAAATTATTTATAATAAATAAATATTATTTTAAAATTTTAAATAATTTATATGGTTTAAAATTTAAAGAATGCATATATATTTTTTCTATACCAAATCAATATCAGATTGATATTCAAACTCAAATCTTGTTACTTTATTTTAAAGAATCATTATCACATTAAAGAGTCTCTATCAACCATTATAATTTCCATGTCTTTGTTGATGTCTTCCTGATTTCTACCACTTTTTGAACTTCTATATAGTTTATGCTATGAACAATTATTGGCCCACTTCCTAGACAATCTCTAGTTCTATTAAGACATGTCATTGAAGATTTAGATAGTAAAGTGATGAAGAATAAAATCACACTGGATGTGGTAAGAATATCATACTTCACCAAGGTGTGTGAAGAATATGTTTTTTTTTTAATACTTTTTCATGATGTTTATTTGATTCTCTAGGAGACAAGAAAGTCTAAGAGTTTATGGAATAGAATCATGTTGGGCTCTTTAGAAAAAGCGGTCCACCATGGTCTGTAATTATTGTTTGGACATGATGAAATGGAATTGTTCTAAAGGGCATCCTCGTAAACATGGGATTTATGGGTTATATTCACTAGAACATCCTTTATTCCTCCTAGGTGCGTTGCAACAATACTAAGTGATAAATAAGTATATATGGATTTAAATTACTAAACTATTATTTTGTGAGGATTATGGGAACAAGGTGCATAATGAATGAAGCACATTATCTCTCTTAACCCATAAAAATAGTGAAAATGATAGATGCCTGTGATGTTAAGCTCAATAAGTGAACAATTAAGGAATTATCATATGTGAAATCTCAAAATTCGTCATAGATATATTTTTCCTTTTTCATGTTCTTAATATTTGTATATTAATATAGTGAAGTATAAAATTGATGTGAACTATTTAAGTATCAATCATTAAACCACGGCATATATATCTATATATAAACTATTTAAATATTAATGAGTTATGATTTAATAAGCTTTTTTAAAAATAAATTTTATTAGAGTGTAGGCCTGTTATTGGTGGAGGGAGCACAACTTCAACTCTCTGCAACTCTCCAAAACGCATAAACTTTCTAGGTCATTGGTCCCAGATTTCACTCACATGCCTCTTTTCTCCTCAATAGTGCATGCACCATAGGCGATGGAATAGGAAAATACCATTTCCGCCAAACCTTACTAGTTTTGCAAGGTTTGCATAAGGCTTACCCTTTTGCTCCTTCGAACACCATCCCACGATCGCCAACCATCAACCACAATAGAGGATCTTCAACCACCTTGTTGAGCTCAACATACTTGATATGATGATGATGATGCTGATGGTTACCATCTGTTAAGACCAATGCAGTATATCAGACCTTAAGAAAGGAGAAAGAATATAAGTTTGATTATTCAAAATCTTGTTTCTATGGTCAAAGAGAAGGGACATACGTACTCCAAGGTCACTATAGGTGGGTTGGCTTAATAGGTCAAGAGACTGGAAGTATGACAGATGGTAGAGAATTGAGAGCGAATGTGAGTAAGAGTAGGGCAGTCTAAAAGGAAGAGCTTCTCATCTTACACCTGCTTAGAATCGCAAATATGATAGATTTTATCGTTCCAAGGGGTCTTGGGAATAGCCCATCGCCCAGTCTCACTCCAAAGCTCATGGGAATTAGTTCTGATCTTAGCAAGGTTCAATTTTTTCTTATTGCTGGACAACACAGAGAGATAATTCAGATTATCAAGGACGGGGTTGATCACTTCCTTATAGTATGTTAGCTTCCTTTTACTCTCCAGTGCCTCATCCTCCCACAACTTGTCCTTAAACTTGGAGGTAATAGTATTTTTGATATTGTCTTTGCTTCCCATACTGAGCTCCTCCTCAATTCCCCAATGGTTGAATCAGGACTAAGCATCCTCATGCCATGTTGTCCCTGTTAATGACCTCACTCACGATCCAATGAGGTATTTAGCGCTCCCCGATCTCACTATTCATTTGATTTTCCATTCCCATTAAAGTGTAATTATTTATATTTATATATTTTTAAAATTTGTTAAATAAATATTAATAATTTCACATTTTTATAATATTATCATTTTAAAATTAAACATTTCATATTATATATAAAAATTAAATATTATTCTGCTAAAAAAAATCAATATAATTAAAAAACTATATATGTGTGTTAAATATGGCAAAATCCCACGTTGAAGATGGCTTCCAAAATCTATATCGAAATATATAACGATTAATGGAAAAGGAATATGAATGTTCTTTGTTTTTCGTTATCATCTTGATTCCAATAGAGAAAGGTTATAGTTAAAGAGTATATTTCGATAATTTTATATAATATCATTTTATGTTTAAAGAATGTCAAATATATTTGATTAAATGTTAAAAGAAATATTTTAAGTTAATAAATATAGATACGAATAGTATAGTTTATAAAAGAATTAGTTTTATAAAATAATGATCATAGAAGAGAATTCTGGAAAATATGTTATCACGTTTTTTTATTTTAATTTATTAAATTATTTATTAATTATAATTCGAAATTTTAATTTATAACCTAATTATTATTTATATTATATTATTTTATTTTATTTTTACAATTTTCATTTATTTCTAATAATTTATTTTTAAAAATACAAATTTAATA
This sequence comes from Pinus albicaulis, assembly GCA_034641835.2. Lineage (NCBI taxonomy): Eukaryota > Viridiplantae > Streptophyta > Pinopsida > Pinales > Pinaceae > Pinus > Pinus albicaulis. The sequence goes on from CM076574.1 coordinate 968,208,135, forward strand.
TTAGTATTTACACTAGTACAACCCTTTTTTGAGGTTAAATTTAATTATTGTTTAAATTTTATTTTTATATAAAAAATGAATAATCACAATCTAAACTAATAGCTTTGGATTTTTAAATTATTTTTGTTATGTAGATTTAGAGATATCCGATTACGTTATAGACTTATGGCGTGAACAACTAAATGTGCCGATGTCTAAGTTTATATACAAGTATATGTGTATTTTAAATTAATTAATTAAAACTCAAATGATGTAACAAAATTACGAGAACATTATTTAAGTGAGAAATATATTCAAAATATTATATGGGATAGAAAATTGTAAAATTAGATGGAGTGTATTCGTTTTAAAGATTTAAAAAAAAAAAAAAAATTGTATTTTATTCTTGTGAAATACATTTTTGTTGTGGGTGAATTTTTTTTTAAGGTGGTTTGAGAAATTGTGATTTAGGGGTATTTAAGTTATAAAAGGTATTTGGGGATCACATTCAATTTGGGTCACACTAATCCTAAGATGACTGGATTTTAGCATGTCTCCTCCTCTTAGCATGGGCGTAATGGCTTCCGTGGGGTTTGATCCTCGGTCGCCTTGCTAATAAGGTCCATCCTCAACTAGTTGTGCTAGTGGGACTTGACTTAGTTGAAATGTTTTCAAATTAATATTAAATGTGTTTTATTTATTTTTACTTTTAAATTATAATTTATAATATTAATAAAAATTTAAGTTATAATTTTTACTTTTGTTTTTTTTCTTGTAGTAAATATTTCCAAAAAAAAGTGTTATATTTTTATTATTCAATCATGTAAATTTACTTTAAAATTAAACAAAATAAAAAACAGAGTAGTCATTAAGTGTGACTTTCTAGAGTTTTCAATGGATTTTTCGTTAGAATCTAGCGAAAAAAATTGTGGTAAAATCTTGATTTGCGTTGTTTAAACTAATTTTTTGACTAAATGTATGGATTCAACACCCTCAAAAACCCCTGAGGCACTTTGATTGTGAAGAGTTCACTCGCTAAACTTGTGATTTCAATGAATCCCTATCAGATTCTAGACAAATTAGATCGGAAAATAAACCGAAAAGCTTTCCAAAAATTCACACTTAAAAAATACTCTATAAAAACCATATGAAAAACTAAATTAAAATAATAATAATAATAAAATAATCAAAAACTATTTAATTTAGTGTATCTTCAACTTTCTCCTCAAAATTTTTAAATTATGTTCGTAAAATTATCTTCTAACCATGTAAAGGAATAGTGACTAAAGTGAACCCTATACTATGTTACCTCTTCATGATAATAGGCAAAGGGTGAGTTAAAATGATGAAGTCACTAAAATAATAAGATCCAATCAAGTGTGCTAAATAATCCAATATTTAATTAATATTTTATAAAAAAATTAATGATAAACTTCGTAGTTCATAAGCCAACTTCAATACAAAAAATATCTTAGAAAGGACATTATAAGAATTAGTAGCAGAAGTAGAATATATTTTCACATGCACCTCAAGGATCACAGAAAACAAGAGAAAATACTTTATCAACAAAAATCTAGAATTTTGTAGCTCCAGGAAGGGGAAAAAACATTAAGTTCTTCAATAAGTTGGTGGTCTAACATAAACATAGAAACTATATTTCCTCTCTCAAAATCAAGGAAGGCCTCAAGATTAATAGAAACCAAGTTGTTAATATATTATTCAATACTCTTCTCCAAACCCCAACTACACATATTAGAGGCCATTAGGAAAATCACCCAGCACATCCCTTATTTGGTAAGTAGAGAACATAATGAAGCCTTGATTCATGAAACATCGTCGGACGAAGTTGAATGGGTTGTAAAAAACATGCCCAAAACTAAATCTCAAATCCTATATCGATTTATAATAGACTTGTTTCAAGCATATTGGCCATTTGTGGGAGAAGATATTCTAGCTCTCATGGAGGAATCAAGAAGCTCTACCTCAGTTCTATCGGCTCTGAATGTCACCTTATTAATCTTAGTGCCCAAATTAGATAAGGCATATGAATTAGGAGGATGTTATCCAATAGCACTTTGTAATGTCATTTGCAAGGTTATTTCCAATTTCCTTAAGCCCATTTTCCTTTCTCTCATTTCATCAGAGAAAATGGGATATATTAAGGGACGGAAAATTATGGATCGAATTATGGTTGCACATGAACTCATACACTCTCTGAAGAAATCCAACGAATTAGGTATCATTATTGAAATTGACTTATCTAAAGGATTTGATAAGTTAAGTTAAGGTTTTATACGTAAAATCTTTCTAGCTTTCAAATTCTTAGGTATTTGGTCTAGCTGGATTGGTTCAGTAATCTCTAATTATTCTTCTTAAACGTTGTAAATTTATCCCCATCAACCAATTTTAAGGACCTTTTCAGGGATCCAAACAAGGAGATCTTTTTTATCTCTTTATATTTATTGTCATAGTAGAAGGGTTGAGAAGACTCCTTAAGGAGGTAGTTTCCAATGACATAATTAAAGTTCTCTGTTTTTTTTAGTGTTAATCTCACAATAGCTCACAAAAAAATTATTCATGACACTATGTTAATGGGTATACCCTCAATCTTGGAATATTTTGCCTATGATTTCATGACTACCTCAATCAACTCACTCAACTATATGAAGTCTTTTGATCATGTCAGCATTCTATTAAAATGTTGACAAGCAATCTCGCTTAAACCTTTCAAACCCCCTCTTTTGTCCTAAAAAATCCTTTTTCTGCCTATCGTTGCCATTTATTACCCCCAAATTACATTATGAAAGGCCGAAAACCCGCATTTGAAAATATATCAGGCCTAGCTCCTTCGGCCCTGGCCCCTCTATCTTTCTCATGTGACCGGGGTGCTAGAACCAAGCACTAGCCTGGAGAGCGCTTATCAGCTAAATGATCGGGCGCAGTATTAACCGTCGATTTGTGTAGATCGAACGGTCTTCGTGGATCAGTGCTGCGCCCATAGCCCACCCATTTACCGCTCCGATCGCCTGTTCACCGTCCGATCAAACCATAAATCAACAGTTTGTAGCCCATCCGCCCTTGTGGTCCCCGCGCCCAAAAACAATGTTCAAAACCGGTGGTATTCATCACACTGCCTTTGGAGGGCGGGTAGTATTTCCCATTTCGAAGTGATTCCACTCAACATATGACACGTGGCTCTGTCACTATTTCAAAAACGCCCCTCCATCGCGCGTTATTGTTCGGAATTTGACTCGGCGCGATATTCATGTCAATCGTCCGATCTGGGGCTCTTCATCCAATGGCCATCACACTCCGAAGATGCACGGAAGTTAACCAAGGTATCCATACCCCTGGCCCGCCAATTCGTCACCCTCCGACGCGTCCTCAGCCGTCGATCTCCTCCTGAGATCGAACGATTCAGATTGCTTGCCTACCTACCATCAACACGTGTCCTCCACCACGTCATTATTACACATGTGTTCGTTACACGCCCATCCCATATACATTTTCCATTCTAAAGCCGACCTCTAAGGTTTTACATGTAATTTTCTACATCCCGCCAACCTGCAACCAGAGCATTTCTCTGTCATTCCGCTGTGCTTTTCTGCCATCACCATTCCACCATTTCAACATGCTGCACTGTCATCCTCGCTATCCCCGTTGCATCCACTTTCCCGTGCATTTGTTTTCTTGACGATTTTTTGTATTTTGCAGGGTACGAACGACGGTAAACCGCCATGATTCACAGTCTTGATTACAATAGCAGAGAACACCGGAAAGGACTATTTTTTGGAGGCTGGAATTATGGAGAAAGGTCTGGGAAGCTGTAACGACATGACCTCCATTAAAGAAGTAAGGGTTAGACTCTGTCAAACCCTCTAAAGTCATTCAAAGCGCAGATTTCCTGATCAGAGACATTAATATTTCAAAAAAAGAGTATCAGTGAACGGTAAAGAATTAAAGGCATGTAATTGAAGATTTTGGAGCCTTAACCTAACCATTTGAAGGTAGAGTATCAGATCGAAGACCCTGTAGATCACTCAGAAGGTTTATGCACAGAAAACAATACCCTCAAGGTTTTATTTCAGCAGAATTTTCTCTCCAGGGAAGGACACACTGCCCATGAGGTTTTTATTTCTCTACCGTGTTCCTGAAGAGACTTCCACCCAGTGCATTTATTTCAGAAGTCAGGCCACAGAGTACTTACCGCACTACAGAGTCATCAAGCAGTATGGGCGTGCATGTTTCTGCCATCCTGTCTTAATGAGGCAAATTAAATGTTCATGATCTACTTTCTTTACTAGTTTTCTTCTTCTTCTATAAAACCCCCAGAGAACAGATTATTGAGGGTTCCAGATTTTATCAGAAAATTATGCAATAAGAGGATTTTTGTATGCATTTTGTAAAAACTCTTATATGAATGTATAGAGCCCGTTGGGTCTCAGTGAGGAGGAGTTCCATCTTTAAAGAGGATTCTGGTCTTTGATTTCTCACAGTGTGTAACTTTCTCTCATATGTGCTATTTTAATAGATCATTTCATTTCATCCACCTTTCCTATATCATGTTTATGGAATGCGAGTGGCTCACTGATTTTTGGTATGGATTTATCCTAGTTGATACCCATGCTCGGATTAGTCAATCGCTTTAAATATGGCTCAGGCATGATATTCTATTTCACTATTCACTTAAACCATATTTCTACTATATTAGTTTCTTTGGGAGGTTATTTTTGAAATGCTATTATCATGTATGGATTCTTAAATTGGTAAGCCCATTACATGGTGATATTGTGTATCTGGATATCGTCTCAATGACAGCTAGTATTCTCTTAATCTTTCATACACAGCCACACCTTCTGATAATTAATTTCGATGACATATCATTTGAATCCGCCCTCTTTACAATAAGCTGCCTCTGAATTGTCTGATTCTTTTATATTGGAGTTTTGTATCTTGCCTCTGCAGTTTTCCTTTCCCTGTGTCAGTTTCTGAAGGTCTTGGTCCCATTCAAATTAATATTCCTTGTTTTCAGGAGATAGCATGAGAGCTTTTTGTTGATAACTCTCCCTATTATATCATACGCTCCTTGCTATATAAGATGTCCTAGGCACTATTCTTTCACAACTCAAGGTTGTCTCTAGGAACGACAACAAAGTCCAAAATTTTCTTCTTTAACACCCCCCTTTTTCTTAGGGTCATATCTCTCGCCTGCTTGGTTTCTAGCACTTCTCCTTACCTCTAAAAAACTTGGGTGCCCCTTTGGATGGAAATTCTATGAAATCCAAGGATTATTTGTTGCAAAATATGTATCAAAATTTGGATAGATGGATGTTTCATTCTCTTAACATTGCAAGCCATTTCATTCTCCTAAAATATGTTCTTCAATATATTTCAGTTTACCTTTTCACTTCTCTCACTTCTCCAAAATCTATACTTAAATCCATTAATTTCCTCCAATTTTATTTCCCTTAGGGGAGTGTTTCTCATGTAATAAAGTGATGCCTTGTTCCATGGGATAAGCTATATCTACCAAAGATACACAGGATTCTCTCCCTCAAATATCAATAAATTTTGAGGAAAGCGTGAGGAGCAAAAACATTGTGGGGTTTTCTTCATGAGGGAAATGAGCTATGGTGCCAGATTTAAATAGAAAATATGGTCAAAACACTACTCCTCAACAATGAATCAGATCTTAATACACAATCGAGGTATTATCAATATGGAATATTTTGAGTAACATCATGTGTATTATACAATAACATTGTTTATGGGAGGTACATAATGGGAAGAGTGCACTCTTTTAGGATGATTCATGGAACTAGTTCCCGAAACTTAACACTCAAACACCTCTTTTGAAACTCCAAATCAATATGACATGTATAAATTTCCTCACGATGGAAAACTATTGGAAAGAAAGAGCTCATAACTCCCAATGGTATGAATGGAATCCAAAATAATCATGCCTCCCTCTTCCATTCACTATGGATTGGTTACAATTTTGAGAATAACTATGGTAGAGAAACATATAAATCTCAGAGTAACATGGTAGACTCTAGAGAGGCTACTAACCAAAAGGAACCTTCACAATCAAAGAAACATATCACTTGGAAATAGGAAACTCCTTCCTTCCAAAACAAGGGATATAGTAGAAAATATAGATGTAGAAACTTTGGCCAAGGGTCTCCCACTATATTTGGCTCTTGCCTCAATGAAGAACCTTAAGATGGGATGTGATAGCTAAATATGGATTTGAGGGGCCTTCTATTTTATATCCTTTTCAACTTAGCAAAGAGGATGTTGAGCATCTTTCCAAATCCTTCCTATTCTCTTATTCCCGCTTGGAATAAGCAATAATCTTGTTCCACCAATCTGAATTAATATATAATAGTATCTAGGATATAATTGTTAATTTGATGTCTACTTCTTTTCACCATTAAATAAATTCTAAGGTCTAAAATGGGCCTCAAAACAAAAATGTACAACCAAAATCAACTTTATAAAAAATAGTAGGATTCAAGATGATGATGTCAGCCATGGGGGATTCTTCACCATTTTTGGAGTAAAAAAGTAAAAAGATTAAAAGCAAAAAAAAAACTATGTTTTCAACTTGTATTTTAAACATATCTCCCTACAATTTTACTCAAATTTCAAGCAATAGTATTCATTGCATGCATAATATAATTCCTCATCCAAGGAGTACCTATGTTGCATACTTTCAATGGACCATGCTACACAAAAAATGAGAATTACATGAAAAACATAATTTCAATCACATTTTTTCATGTAGAATGGTCCATAGAAAATATGCATTGTGGGTACTTCTTGGATTAGGAATTAAATTCCGCATCCAACAAGTGTTCATGCTCAACATTTGAGTAAAACCATAGGCATGTAAGTTGAAAATACGAGTTGAAAAAGTAGTTTTTTTTTTCATTTTTCCCTTTAAAATTTGATGATGGAATCTAATATTATTTTATTATTTCCACTATTATTTAATAATATTCCTTAGGAGACCCATTTTAGACTTTAAAATTTTTCTAATGAGAGTAAGCTTAAATAGACTTAGGAGGCCCATTTTAGACCTTAATTTTTTTCTAATGAGTCTAACCTTAAATATATCATGGTGCTTTCTTCCATATTTCCCCCCTTGGAAAGTTTGAAAGAACATAATCAATGAATATTTCATGATTTCATCTCCCTTTTAGACTCTATTTGGAATAATATCCTTTCCTATAAGATCCTTTCCATTAGAAGTGACCATTTTTCATCTCTTAAAACTAGCTCTAGGATCATACAATCCTTTATTCCCTCCTATCACCCTCTCCTCCCTTCGCTTGATTTTTGGTCACCCCTCTCCCCCCACCTACCCATTGATGGGTCCATTAAGCTCAATTTTCACAAAGAATCAAAATAAAATCTAGGTGCTCCTACATTCGATGAAGTCTTCAAGATGATTAGGAAATATTTTTTATCTCTATGATGGCACGTTAGGGAATAATAGTAACAATGTGGCTAAGATCCAAGCACTACAATATGGTATCCTTGAGGAACAACAAAAAGAACTATTCAAACATTTTATTAAAGGGGATTCAAAATTTGTGATAGCCTAAATTAAGAAAATTATACATTGCACCAATCCTCACAAAATCTCATGTAGTAAGGAACTCAATAGCTTCTTACTTCATATTTCCATTAGATTTCTTGGCATCCCTATGTTCCTAAACTCCCATGTATGAGGGAAAGGATATAAATTAATATAACAACTAGCCAAAGAGGTATGTTCAATAATATTTTTGGCTCTTGGCATATTTTATATGGACCTCCAAGCCTCTTATTTGAAGAGTGACTGCAAGCTCTTGGCTAAATAATATATCCATTCCATGTGTGGGGTGAGGTAGTGAGGAAAACACTACCTCATTCAATGAATGAGGCTAATTTTCCTCCCATCATCATCATGATGTGATACATGGTTTCAAACTTGGCAAGGGGAATTAAGTGAAACGTGATATTTATCACCTCCATTTCACTAGGTTGTATCCTAGGTGGGATATACACATGCTCTAGATAGAGGTATGATGAGTTTTGTTTCATCGTCATTATGGAATTTGGATCCCGTAGTACACTACCATTAATATTCATTATTAAAGTCATTTGGTGGTATATCTGTGTGGTTCATTCAGTGATTTTTTTAAATTTCTTATAGTATGTCTAGGTGTTGCCTTGTGGGCTTTGTTGTGACTCTTTTGTTATTCCCATGTGCTCCAATATCCCTCTATGAAAATCCCCTTTTGGATTTCAACACATTATAGTGTGACTCTCTCTTTTTTTTTGGTTTTTCCCTTATCTCTCTTGTTGTAACTATGGTCTATCAACATGCATGATGCAAGAGAGGAAGCGATGGAAAATGCTTATCCAGTGGAGATTGGGCTTTGATGCATGACACAGAAGAGGAAGCAATGGAAAAGTTTCACCAAGTGAAGCTTAGGCTTAACAATGGGCCAAATCCTTGTCTAGGTTATTCCAAGAAAAAATCTCGCAAGACATTAAATATGAGCTAGATAATACTATTGGTGAATATTATTGTTTGTCATAATATTCTGAAGTCACGATGGAAATGGAGGCTTGGGCACCAGATTCCAGTCATACCCACATTTGGAAAACATAGTATTTATATAAAATATATATTTACTGGTGTATAAAGTCACTTATGAGCCACATCCTTCTTGGAGGGCTAGTCAACCAAGTTTACCAAACCTAGCTAGTCAATATAGTTGAGTAGATTGTATAGTTAAATAAATATGCAAGTTGGGTCGACCATCTAAGTTAGTCTAGATATTTAATCCATTGTATATATAAAGAGTCTAGTATAAATATGTACATGCTTTGTTGGTCTACCACTACTTCTTGTTCTCTTTCTATTCTCTCTTTTATATGTGTTGAATTTATATCTTTATATAGTATATTACTACAATAAAACATGCCATTAGCACTACAAATAGCATCAAAATCCATGTTTCCAAGTGCACAAATTGGCTTCAAGAAACATCACAAAATCTGGTGAAAAATGGCATCTTCACATGGGTGCATTGATTTGTGCCAGGAGTAGCACCTAGAATAGCATCGGGTTAGCATGAGAAACTATTTCTTCCATTCTTGCTTCCATGATTCTGTCCATTTTTACTTCTAGTCTTGCTCCCATTTGTGCTTCTTGTATGGCATCGAAGGTAGCTTCTTTTTTTGCTTCCTAATTAATTCCAAGTTATACTTCCATCATAACGTCAATTTTTTCTTCCAATATGGCATCGCTTGTTGCATCTAGCTTTTCTTCCATTATGGCATCTTCTTTAGCATCTAATATGGATTTAATTCTGAGTGTCTTTTGTTTCTTCTAATATTTCTTCCATTATTTCTTCTTGGTTTGCTACCTAAATGGATTCTTTGTTTTCTTCTTCAGGAACACCAATTTTTGCTTCTAATATTTCTTCCATTTTTACTTATTTGTTTGCTACCTAAGTTTCTTTTGTTTTTGCTTCTCAGCTAACACCAAGTTTGGCTTCCAATATTGCACTTCCTAGTTTGCTACCTAAATTGCTTCTTTTTTCTTCTTCTTATGTAATGCTAGGTTTTTCTTCCAATGTGTCTTCTGGTGTGCTTCTAGTTTGGCTTCCATTGTTTCTTCCTTTTTTGCTTCAAGAATTGCTTCCCTGTTAGCCTCATGGTTTTATTCATTTTAGTTAGAAGGTTTTCTTCCTATTTAGCACCTGTGTTTGCTTATTTTTTAGGTCCATGCTTTTCTTTCTTTTGGTGTTGGGATTTCCTTCTGAAATAGCCTCTAATTTTGCTGCTTATTAAGAAACCAATTTAGCTTCCTATTTATAGCCAGTAATAGCTCCAATTATGGATTCCACTTTAATGTCGAATTTTACTTCCATTTTAGAGCCACATTCTACTTCCATTTTAAGAACTCATGATGCTTCTTTTATAGCTTCAATTTATGAATTTAATATTTATTTTATTTCAATTAAATTAGTTAAGTATATCATACCTCTTAAATAACTTATATGATTATTGCATTTGAAATAATTTATATCATACCAGTTATGAAGAATATCTAGGGAAACAAACATCCATACAAACTAACAACATGATTTATTTTTAACTATAACTGATATTTTATATTATTAGTAAAAAAATTGTTGGTCATGACTAGCTATGCATAATGCAGGCCCATATTCACATCATAAATATTTCCAGAGTGGATCTCTTTTAGGTTTCTTATAGTTACATACCACACCACAAAATTGGAATAAAATAACAAGATAATTTGTTTTAACTATAACCTATATTTTTATACCATTAATAAACAAATTCGTTGGTACGTGAATAGATACACATAATGCGGGCCTATATAATACATGTCCAAATACCATAATTCAAGGTGATACATGTCAAAATTACACAACTCAATATGGTACTACAAGTGAAAATGATACATATGATAATAAACATGAAAAGAGGCATCAAAGCAATTTTTCAACAATGATCCATGATGGAGTCTATATGATCAATGTCATTGGCTACTACCAACATATTTTTCATCATCATCATCATTTCTATCATGATCATCATCACTTTCATCATCATCGTCATCTGTCTTGGTTTCCTCTCCATCTACCTCATCTTCATAATCTTGAATGTATGAACCAGAACCAACATAATATGAATTGATCTTGGGATCAACTGGATCTTCTGGAAGACCCGTGTTTTGCAAAAAAATCATTCCAAATGAAAATTTATTATTTATTTCATGCAATATTTAATATTTATGTTATATTTGTAATATTACAACATATGAAATGGAACCATAATCATATTACATCATATCAAAGTGCACATATATACCATAATACAATTTCAATTAATTTACAACTAAGATGTCATTCCAATGCTGTAAAACATGTAACAATTATAATAAAAGTTATTAAATCTTGGAATGGTGCCATACCTTTATGTTAACTAGCTTGTGTGTTGTGTAGTGTACCAGCCATTGCTAGGAAGGAAGCGCCCTCCTTCTTAGAAAGGATCACTGGTTAGGAAGGTACTATAGTTTCTTGATTTATTTCCTCTCAGGTATAACTCATGTGTGATTGCTATTATACTTATTATTAGTCTTGTTGATTTTTTAATGATTGTAGAATCATAACCTTTGTATTGTGTAACAACATAGGTCTTGGAATGGTCCCTTTTTTAGTGTGACAATTATTTAATTTCCATTACAGTTTCATGGTGTGTTCATTTCATTTGAATGTGTGTTTAAACATTATTTAAGAGAATGGTTTCTATGAGTGTTGTTATTTTTTGAATAAGAGTGACAGTGTGACAAAGTGGTTTTATTTTGCATTGTGTGTTTATTTCTTGAGAGTGTTAACAAGGTTTGAGAGTGTAATAGCTAAAGTGTTGAATTGTTGAGAGCATGATTACAGTGATTGAGTTTGACATTCATTAGCACTAGTCATCATTTTCCCTTGCATATATTTTGCGTAATATCGTTGCAATAAAAAAATGTACCCTAATTGACAATTAATGTGAAGAGTTGAAACTATTGCTCTAAATTAAAAGGATGATTGGTGTGCCCAACAACAAGCCGAATAAAAACCTATGCACAACTTTCACATAATGCAATTTGAAGCAAAAATCAGAATTTTGAATTAATTCTGAAGAAGAATTATTGAAGGGCCAAAGTAAACATACAATAATTAAAAAGTGTGTAAAATAATTAAATAAACAGCCTACAATTTGAATCAATTAGATTGGTCAATAAATGAAGTGTGGGCGTGTATTTTAGTAAAGGAATTTTGGCCTGTTTCAAAAAAATGCATGCCCGACCTTCATTTCAAGGCCAAATTGAATGATTTGACTTTGATAGTACTTTTTTACTCACAATTAACATTAAATTTTCACATAAATTTTTTTGTTGTGCAAGAATATTCCTAATTGGATCGATTTCGTAGGGTTAATTTCAAGGTTTGTGTGCCTCAAATAGATGCACACCAGGAGTTGTACTTAATTTACTATATGATAAGGATCATTCCATCCTAAATATAAAACCATTTTATGCAACATAGCATAATCGCTTTCATAAAGGAAATGTTATATACTGAAATTAAAGTCTGTCGGAATAGCAATGGACCATATTTGGAAATGTTTACAATTAGAACAAATATGCACTCCTTGGCCAAACCAATTATAGTCTTAGTAAGGAAATTTGAAATGGGAAATGATTGGAAACTTCCTAACCTTAGGATATATCCTTGTATCATGTCTAAAAAATATCCTACATAACTATGTTTCCCACTTATACACAACTTTCGCATAAGGCATGTCAAAGAAAAAATTAGATTGTTGTATGAAATCTTAAGTATATATATTTAAGATCAAAGTAAAGATATAATAATTGAAAAGTTTGTAAAATAATTAAATAAATGTTCTACAATTTGAATCAATCAAATTGGCCAATAAATGAAGTTTGGGTGTGCATTTTAGTGAAGCAAGGAAATTTTGCCCCGTTTCACAAAAATGCATGCCCAAACTTCATTTCAAGGCCAAATTAAATGATTCAACTTTGAGAGTACTTTTTTACTCATAATTAACATTATTTTTTCACATAGAAATTTTTGTTGTGCAAGAATATGCCAAATTGGATCAATTTCGTAAGGTTAAAGTCAAGTTTTGTGTGCCTCAAATAAATGCACACCATGAATTGTACATAATTGACTGTGCGAGAATGATCATTCCATCCTTAAAATGAAACAAAATGTTATAAATTGAAATCAAAGTCTGCTAGAATAATAATTTATCATATCTGGCAATGATCACAGTGAGAACAAATATGCACTTCTAGGAAAAACCAATTATACTCTTGGTAATGAAATTTGAAATGGGACATTATTGGACAATTCCTGACCTTATAAACTTGCATCATGTCTGAAAAATATCCTACATAACTATTTTTCCCACTTATACACAACTTTCACATAAGGCAATTCAAAGAAAAACTTAGAATGTTGTATGAAATATGAAGTATAAATGTGTTGTTGTTACGACAAACACCCTCCAAAAATTTTCTTACACTTGAATTTTGGATCCTACTTGTGATCCTATGATCTATCATTCCAATTTAATCAAAGTTGCTTCATGATCCGTTGATATTTTGATAAGTGTTTAAGTCTTCTTTTGAGATTCTAACTATCAAAACCACTTTCTCACACGTGCATAGTAATTATTGATGTATTCATGAGTGCACCTTTCCTATGCAAGCTCATGAATCAATGCCTATCTTTGATAAAAAGAATTTTACATTCCATAAGGATATTTCTTGCATAGCCCTTGGAATTAGTGTCTGCACAATCTCTCAAAATAGTGCTTGCGTAGTCTCTGGAAATAAAGAGTGTGTAGTTCTTAGAGATATTGATTGCGCAACCGTTAGTGATAGGAATTGCACAACTCTTGGGAATTACACAGTTTCTTATGATAGCGTTTATGCAATTGAAAAGAACAATAACTATACAATCCATGTCGACAATCAATGTGCAACTTTGATTAACAATATCTCTCACTCATAATTGTAATTGTATCATCATTCCAGTGAGTTTTCTCAACTGTCAATTTTGCACACCTTTACTTTCACAAGTGTCTCTTTCACTTTCATGACTATCATTTTTTATTTCTTTCACTTTAACAAATGTATCTTTTTCTTTTTCTTTTCTCTGGCATGTGTTAGCTTCACTTTTTATATATTTTTCAGGTGTCATTTTCACTTTTTCTTACTGTTGCAAGTTTTTCTTTTGATTTTTTTTCACTCCTACATGTATTGCATCTTAGCGCACCAATATAGGAAGCTCTAGTGTGGTATTTTCATTAACTGATCATATATATCATATGGATATGCACTAAACACTCTCCCATGACTTAGCACACTTTCTAGTTGCAGTCGACACTTGTATAATAACTTATGTTTTAAGTTTCACAAAACTATGTTTCAACTTTCGTACTTATAAATAAGTGTCGCTTTGTTGTTGTTTCAAGTTATTATTTTTGGTTTGGGGTTTGAGCATGTGTTTGGCTTGTGTTTATGTTATTTGAGTGTGAGATCATTGTTTCAAGACTTGTTTTCATGTCTTTCTCTTTCTTATATGATTGATCCCACACTTCAGAATTTTTGGAGCATTCACTATCTTTGTAGCTTACTAACTCCCTTTTGGAAATGTTCACTATGCAATCTTAAGTCATAGTGAAGTGTCCTTTCCTCTTGGAACTTTACATCTCACAACAAATTCCTCCAAGGACTACACATTTCACAATCATAGTGCTTAGTCTCTACCTCTTGTCCCTGAAAATTGTGTAATTCTCCCTCCTATTCAGTCCTCCAATGTGCATTGCACAATCTCAGTCAATAATAAGGCCTCACTGTCTCCTTGACTTGCACAATTACGCAATCACTTGGCTTAGTCTTCCTGAACTACACATTGTGCAATCATAGTGAGCAATATTTCCTCATTGCATCATTGTCTCCCTCAACTATGCAGTTTTATCTTCCAATACTTCAAACATTGTTTATTGCATAGTAACAATGACTAGACCTTCATCACTGCCTCCTGGAACTGTGCATTGTGTAATCCCTTAGCCTCATCCTGAGTCTTGCAATCTATCATGTGTTAAATTAATGAATTGCATGAATAAGTTATATTAGGAAACTTCTGAATGTATGTCATCTTGTCACGAGTGAATTTCAAATGCAAATAATGTATATTAACATGACATGATGATGTTTGAGCACTAGTAAAAAATGTTGAAATTAATGACTAGGTGACTAAAAATGTTAGTCAACGCAATTATTTCAAGTGAATTACTAGTAAATTCGAGAAATCTTAAGTGACCAAACAAAAAATGACTAACTTAAATGACTAATTTAGTCTTGGAATAAAATATACGACTAGATAATAAGTTACTAAACTAAAAGTGATTAACTTAAATGACTAATTTAGTATAGGGATAAAATATATTACTAGATAACAAGTGACTAACTTAAATGACTAATTTAGTCTAGGATTCAAATATATGACTAGATAATAAGTGACAAAATTAATAAGGATTAATGTAAATGGCTATTATAGTCCAAGAATAAAAATATGGCCAAATAACAAGTACAACAAGTATTGAATTAGTCATTTATGTCAGTAATTTTTAATTGTGTCACTCCATAAATGGAAAATTTCAATTTTGGTACCAAAGAGTTACATTTCACTATAGGTGTCTCTGAATCCATTTACAGTGTTAAATTTTAGAGACAAAGGGGTCTCTGAATTTACAGTGTTAAAATTATGAATACCCTTTTGTCTCTAAAGTTTAACACTGCAAATGGATTCATCTACTATTAACTTAATTGCATGTATCATCTATCAACTTTACACTAATGCCTTCATTATAATTTTAGTAAAGGTAATATTTAGATAGTCAAATTAATATTTATATTATATTTAATATTTGGCCATAAAGTTTAATTTTTAAACTTCATTGATTTATGTTAAAAGTGTGAGTTGTTTTAAATCTAAGGTTATATATTCATATTCACATTTAATAAATAGATAAATATAACATTTATTATGTTAAGCGCGTGAGTTCATTTAAATATAGTATCAAATCGTCATATTTACATTTGATAAATACTAAATAGATAAACCTAAAATATATATTTATAGACTTATTTAGTAAATAAAATACATATTTATAGACCTATTTAGTAAATAGGTATGAACCTTTATTAATTTAAGTATGAACCTTAATTAAATTTTTAATTATGTATGAACCTTTGTTTTTTTGTAAATCAATGTTCTATTCATGTAGGAAAAAAGGAGTACATATAGCCACTTGCAAAATAGGTGGTCTCATCCCAACTGGGTTTGTTGACAAAAAATTTCATAGATGAAGAAAAATACAAAAGAGAGACTAGGGACATTGTCCATAAACGGTTGGGCTAGAGGCACCAAAACACATATAAAACATAAAGAACACCAAATAGCATACTAGTCGCACGATGTGATGGATGCAGGGTTGTACGGGGTTGTTCCTAGATGTGGTGGAGGATAGAAGTCACACTGACTGTGCACTTCAAAGTGTGCCACCCAAGTCTCTAGCTTTTCTACTTTCTTAGCGAGTTGATTTTGGCATCGCCAAACCATTACCAGTCTCTCCCAGACTTGGAACTGTAAATAGTTCGTTTGGTCCAATGTTTCCATTTTCTCTACATGTTCCTCACGATGGACTCTCTCAACTCTTTACACTCTTTCCACCAAGTCGTTGATAAGAGCATGACAGTTCTCCAGGAAAAAATGTTGGATAACCTACCCCTCATTTACCTCGGATCAATCAGACCCACAATTCCCCTTGCCACCATAGGCTCCTCTACCTTGACGAATCTAATTTTGAATCCTCAAACCCCCACCTCTTTTATCCCCCTAGCTTACCTCCTCCACAACCCCCATGCACACCCACACTAGCGAGTCACACACGTCCTGCATTCTTGCCACCCTGGCATGGAGCCTCCATGATTATTTTTGAGTCTACCACCCCCACATAGCCATGGACAAGAAGGGATAGAGAACACCCACACCACAGTGGGGGCTTCATAATTTTCCAAGTTCAAGGAACCCCATCATGTGCAAAGTCCAGATACCAGACCCCCCACCATAGAAAACAAACACCACTAGCAAAGGAGCCAAATTTCATCACCCAACACCGCAGGGAAGCACAAAGCCACCTCCCACTACCAGATAAAGACTACCACCACCAGGAAAACCAAATATCATCACCCACCAAACCAACACAGGAAATTGAACAACAAACAATGAAAAAGTAGCCAATGCCTAAGCATAACTTCTCCCAAGGCAGCAACCAACCTCCAAATTCTCCACATAGAAACCACACACCAATCCGCCAAACATCGTCGCACCCACACCAAAGGGCATGAAATTGGGAAAAGAAACTAGCTTTCTGCCACCACCCTCGAGGTTTCCTGGACTGCAGATTATATCTTCCTCTCTTAGCACAAAAAAACAGGCTCACTGAAATCCAAGAAAAATGTAAACGAGTGAGCTCACTTACCTTCAACTTCCTGTCCTCAACCCAGACACAAACAATGACTAAGAAAATGAGCATCAGGGACCGATTGAACACACTGCACCAAAAAATTCCCACGACAAGCACACACAAGCCACTCCCTTCATAAACCTTCCTGCGACATTTGCGCTTCCTCTCCCGAGGCCACCATTAGGACCACCACCATACCAAAGTGAGGAGTCTAATTTCAAGCTCCCTCATCTTCCCTCACCTTATCCTTTCACCACCTCCGAACTCCAATGCGCAGTTATTTTTCACACGAATTGCCAATGTGAAGCCCGTAACTCTCCCACTTATGTGTTATGGTGAAGGGACCGGGAGTATCATACCTAACCCTCCATCCACTTATATTTACCCACGCGATACGCCTTCCATGTGTTTCTCAGACCTCACCCCCATCGGGGAGTATTGTATGAAACTTTGTTAATTTAGTTATGAACCTTAATTAATTTTTTAATGGTGTATGAACTTTTATTAATTGTTTCATATGAACCTTGGTTAATTTTTAATGGTATTATGAACTTTTGCTAATTGTTTAGGTATGAACTTTATTTAATTTTTTAATAATATATAAACCTTTACCAATAGTTATAAATATGTAATTCAAAATATTTGAGCATTGTTTATTGTGTAATAATGGATAAATGTGTTTAGTTTTATCAATTTCTATGAGAATTGTACCAATGAATATGTTTATTTCATTTAATACATAATTTACATGATTATATCAAATTAAGCTTTAAATAAAAAAAATATTATTGGTTTTATATTTGATTATAATCAAAGTAATAAAACTCTTTTTTCAAAAGAGATCCTCTCAAGTCATGCATAGTAGGGAATTTGAAGCCCTTTCCTATAGATATAATATAGTCCCACATAGCTTGGTAATATGGTGAGCGAGCAACATTAAATGGGATATTTGCATCATACCACCATCTAGCAATGTATTGAAAAGAAGATTCTTTGCACAGTTACAAGACATTCCATATAACCCTCAATGATGGATATTTGACCTTTGAATTTTTGTTTGACTGCTTGGATTTCCTTATGGGGGAGACAGTGAAGGGGGTTTATTAGCATTTATGGCAGAACTAATGAATGATATTTTTGGAGGAAAGAATGGTAAGAAGGATCTTTTTGGAGAAGCGACGACTTTGGTACATTTATGGAGGAAACCAAATATGTATGATAGCCAATGTTTCAAGAATTCAATTTCTCTATCGAGATTTATTCTTCGAATACTAATAATGCCCCTTAACCCGACATGGTGCCAGGTTTATGTACCGAAGCTCCCGCAGTGGACCAAAGATAAGATCAAAACCCATACAATGTCACCATATTATAGCTTGAAGGTGACCATGGATTGGAGACAATATCAAAACCACTGCAACATTACCATTTCAGAGCTTGAAGGTGTGAGTTGCAATAATGAGAAGGTTTTCAAGCTTAGCGTCATGGGATTTGGCCTTGGTGGAATAATATTGCCTTTCATTTTAACCTGCGCCAATTTAGACTCCTTTGACCTGTTTTCAAGATGTTTTACTGGAAAGATATCAATGAAGCTCCAATATTTGGTCAATCTTTCAATCTAATTCCCTTTTCGTGAATCCTCTGTGCTTATCTAAATGTTAGAGATCTCCATGATAACAGGCTCACAGGAAAAGGTGGCGGACTTTGGACATTCAAATACTGGATCCAAAGGTAGTTTTTTTCCCTTGGGTACCTTCTTCCTGAATACTTCAAAAGGCAGCAAATGACAGAAAAATATGATGTGTATTATTTTGGAGTAGTGTTACTGGAGGTCTCTCGTGCAAGGGAAACTCTTAATATTATTTTTCCCAAAGAAAAATTTAATAAATTAGAGTGGGAAATGCATTGGAAGAAAAAGGGAAAGCTTGAAAAAATCATTGACCCTCACCTTATTGGGACCATCAACCCTGGTTCTCTGAAAACGTTTAAGGAGACTATCGAAAAGTTCTTGCAAGAGGAGGGAATCGACATGCCTTGCATGGGATATGTTCTATGGAACATGGAATATATATTTCATCTCCTGAAAATATCCATGAAAAATGATCTAGATGATAATACTATAAATCATATTGCAGATGTTCCTTTGCACTACCCAGATCCTGAGCCTTTTGGTCCAAGTTCAGTATGGCTTCAAGTCTTGTACAAAAGTTCTCAATTTATAGATTTCATTAATGAGCATGTGGAATTTTGGAGTTCTCAACATCCCACGAAGGGATAGTTGTGAGAATTTACCTATTTTTTGGAACATGTTCTCCTTCAGTGGATATGACACGTAGTGGATCCATACCTTAGTGCAACAATTCCTTACCTCGGGATGTTTGCACAAGATTCAAGGAAAAGTGAACACACAACACTAGTGGCTTTGGTTTGGGAGGAGAGCTACAAGTATGTAGAAGAGAATGAGGGTGCATGTATTATGCTCCTTTTTGTTGCCCAAAGCCTGAGACTTTTTATACTAGCATTATTGGATGAGGTCTTGGTGGAAGTGATGATGATTTAGAAGATGCAACCACAAGTGTTATGTTTTCACAACTGATGAATCCTCGTGGTGGGTGTTCACAAAACAAGAATCCTTTTCCATGTTCCAAATCTACCAAAATAGCACATGCAGAGAGAACATCGGTGAATTTGAAATGGTTAGGTTCAGTATTGTTGTGATATGCAACAACACCCCCCCCCCCCCCACCCCCGCCACCCCATTTTTATTTTTAAAATAATTTAGACCTTTGATAAATAGAAATAGGGACCCTTTTATGAAAGTATTTTTGTCTTTTGATAAAATTCAAATTCCAAAAAACATCAAAGATTTTTAAATAAAAACATCTCGATCGCAAATCGCAATTTCGCACAAATATTTTCTTAAGTTAAAACAATAAATCAACAAAATCCCGATTTTGTGATTGCCGATGTGAAATTTCGCAAGTGACATAATAAATCGCATATCGCATATTTACACTGCCAAAATTTAAGCAATCCTTAATGAAACTCTGATATTGCGATACTGCGATATTGCAATTTCGCAAAATCGCATATCGCATAAACAAAATGCAATACGCATCATTAAGACAGGTTCAAAGGGCGCGATGTGATTGATCTAACAGTTTTGAATAAAGGCTTTACGCAAAATAAATCATGTCAGAAAGTATTAATTATGTTTATGATCCCAATGTAAACAGTTACGGATCATGCGTCATGATTAATTAATGATATAGCTTTTTTTAGATTTTTCCTTTCAAAACAGATCATTTCAATAAATCTTCCATCATTTGATCATTTAATCTATCTTTAGTAGGGATTTCATTTCAAATATATGTCCATCCGCAAAGTTATTCAGAAGCACGACAAATAGATTGTTGCAGAATTCGAACAAACAAGAATGGCACCTATAGTCTCTAATATTGTCTGCACTGTTGATGGGGGAGCTACTAAATGGCAAGTTATTTACACTATACTTGATTTAGACGAAGAGCCAGAAATAGTGGAAGTCGTGGAAATTTCCAATGATGCAACACCTTCAGACTTGCAATTCAAAGATATTGCATGTTATTTCCTCCATAGAATAGCAGCGAGAGCTACTCTTCTTCCATATACCAACATGATTTGATGGGTGTTTGATAAATCAGTGATCAAAGACATATAGTTAAGAACCTACAATGATGATATTCTAGGTTCTTTCAGACTTGAAGATCTGAAGATCATGTATAAGCTGCCCAACCTGCAAGATACCTACAACAGTCAGTTTGTTGCAAAGTTTGCTGAGAATAACCAAGACTTGTTCAAGGAAATTCAAGGTTGGAGGAAATTAGACAAACCCTTATAACTTTGCAGCAGCAATGTTATCCATATTATATGGTTTACCTGATAATACCAAGTTCTCCATAAATTGGCTTCCCCTAATTTACTCCTCTATTAATTCCCTCATAATGAATTGGGTGACTATCCTTTCAGATAATCTAGTTAAGGCAATTAATGAATATCACCAAACCATAACTTCTTCATCCAAATCTATTCCCCAGCTTTATATGAGTGCATATATTTTTTATGCCATCTATTTTTCTACCAACTTTCTAGTTATGGGATGGAAATGGACCCCTGAAGACCCTACCCCGATACATTTGATTCATAAAGAGATATGGGAACATAATTATGCACCACATTTTCATAGGCTATGTTATGGAGTTGTATTACCACTACACCAATTTATGTATGACATAGTGAGCCCTAGATTCACTAAGGAAGCCCTTGCAGACCTTCAAATGATAGGCAGGAGTTTTGTTGAAGAACCATTTTCCTATATTAGAGTTTTTGGAAGCTCTATTCCCCCGCATATTCTTCCATTATATGTTTTAGAAAAGTTGATGGCAAGAGAAATCACTTACCAAATAGTTGGTAATGGACTCACTAAAGCTTTTAAAGACAGTAAAAAGTCTTTGTGGCCAATTTTTCCAATTTCATGTGGTTCATTTTCACTCAGCAATTTTAATCACGCATTAAAAGAATGTCAGAATATTGAGTTGTTAAAGCTCCCTGTTTTACCCTCTAGACAGTTCAACCCAGAAAAGGTTGCTAACAAATTTACTTTGTTAGTCAAACTCAAGCCTATTGTACACACTAATGACAGATTTGAAGATATTTTTCAATCTGTTGGGACTTTTGAAGAAATCCTAATTTTTTTCAAATTGAATCTGAATCCAGAAGAAATATAGAGATTCAATGAATTCAAAGAACAGAGACTCAGACGAATTCCACAGGATGTTTTGATTACCAGTTATACGATTAAAGAAATTCAGGAAATTAGAGCAGAACAATTAAATTCACAAAATCAAAGTGAATTAGATAAAATCTGTACTACATTCAACAATACATTCACAAATACTCTAGAGGCATCATCATCACAGAAGAATACAAAATTCCAGACTCCACAGCAACAAATAGTTTCAACAAAGAAAATCATTGAAACTCCTGATATAATCTCCCAAGAAAGAGAAATCATTCCTACAGATCTGAATGATGAGATTATCCTCAAGGTGATTGATATTCCCCCATTAGATGTGTTCTATAGCCCTCTTCATAAGGTTGTAGTGAGAAAACAGAGGAAAATAAGAAGAATTGAAACCCCCCGGGGTTTGAAGTTATGGAAGTAGTATGGAAAGATACTCCATCAAATCCGATTGAAAATTTAACTCGGCTATATCAATTCGCTGGTGCATACACCACTACGACAATTGATAAGGCAACATAAGTATCTATTTTGATCCAAGAAAAGGATGTCAAAATCATGGAACTACAAAAACAGCTAGATGAAGAAAGAAAGAGTTTAAATCAGAAAGTGTAACAAAAAATTCTCGTAGTACAGCAAGAGATGGAAATGCTTAAGATAAGTCATGAAAATGACTTATCTAGAAAAAATTCACTGATTGAAAAGTTGAGAGAAGATCTTACCAAATATGAAGAAATTCCTACTGCAGAGGAATTCATAAAAGAAGCATCAACATTAAGTGCCTTACTCTCAAAACAAAAAAATATGTTTTTTGTACAAATGTCAAACATAATTCCACACCTAGAAATTTGTGAACAATTAACAAACACAGTCATTGATCAAAGGATTGATTTCAATGAATTTAATATCAAAATCTCTAATTATATTGAATGGCAAGATACAGAAGAAGGGAAGAATTCATATCTCCCAAAGATCCAGGAAACTTTCAAAGATATTCTTTTTACAGACTGGGATGCACGAGTGAAACAAGCAGAATTAGACATAGATAGAGCAGCAGGTATATCAAAGAATATGGTCAAAATGATTAACCATATATTACACACTTTCGGGCTCATCAGAGAAGGAAATTTCAAATCTCTTCCTAATATCAAAGATTTAGAACAAAGTTGGAAAGAAGGTGGTCAACTCAAGGAAGAAACACTTCTACATCTAAAGAAAACTGATTGGGAAGCATACTGGCAGCTATTGGTAAACCACACAGTCAGATCATGACACTCAAATTTTTTCTAAACTCCATACAGAGAATACATCCTATTTTACTGGACGCTATATTTGCTGCACAAATGAAGATATAATCCAGCAAACCTCCACAAGTTCAACTGATGTTCGACATTTGTGAGAAAAAAGCACAACTGGCAGTAACTTATCGTCCAACATGATTATTAGTTTGTTTGTTTTCAATTTTTAGCAAATATATAGTAAAGATGAGGAAGGTTGTTTGAAACCACCTCATAAGATATTTTCTATAATCTTTTTGTAGGTAATTAGCATAATATTTAAACCCTTCTCATGCATTTAGAGAAGGGTCCAGAATTTTATTGAGAAAATTCGCAAAGAATGCTTAATTGTAAGTAAGTTTGTGGATGTCTTTATGAAATAATGGAACACGGCCATTTTAGTTACATATCATTTTGTATCACTGTTGATGCACTTCTATATTATTTGAAAGACTTACTGATGTATGATTTGAATGTGGCCTACTATCATTGATCAGATGAACAGGATGGTACACATATGGTACTATTATCATGTATGCTAGTTCTGTTTTGAATACTAGTGATGAATCCAGCTTTCATGAATGATATATGAAATCAATTTTTTTTATCTGAAATATTAGTTGCACTACTGTACGATATAAAGATAGGAATTAATTTGTTTTTGTATATGATCATAAAATATATGCGATATGTTTCTCATTTTCTTTTGATTAATTGTTTTTTCAAGAGAATCATCTTACAAAGTAATAATTTTATTAAATCTGTGATGATTTTAATCATCACAGATTGAATAGATATCATTTTATATCACATAAATATAGTATTATCTCGAGTTAGACTAAATTAGTTTTAATTTCAAGTTTTTAAATGTTTTGTTTTTTCTAAGTAAGATTAAATTATATTAGTTAAACATAAAATACATGGAGGCTCTAGCCTCTGCAGTTCAAGCTTGTATCAGTGGCATTGTTTGCAACAAAACAGCAAAAATGGAGCTGCCCATGTAGGGGAAACCAACCCAAAGAGTGTTTGAGTCGCTGCCTCGAGTGAGGAAACCAGCGTTATATAGACATGAGTGATTGTACCAAAAATAGATAGAAACATATAACAAAACTATGATGCTAGGACACGTAAATTAGATAAAACTTGAAAGATTAAGTATCATGGGGTGCTGGAGGTGTTTCCTCGACTATGAGGCATCTATATTCATCTTCATTAGCTTCCTGGGAGCCCAGTGCAGCATGTCGTGGCTCTGTGGCGTCACCACCTTTACCACCGGCCTGCCTGCTTTGCTCCTTGTCATCGTTACTGTATCCCGAGCTGCTACTATTGTCCAAGCGTGAATTATGCTTTGCAGGAGCCTATTGCTTCTTCACCTCTTCAGAAGGGCAGAGGTCACTGTGAGGGCGAGTTTGCAAAAAGGGCTGACTATGGTTGGGAGCCTCGGCGGGTTCCTCTCGGAAGGAAACCAAGATGGTAGCTACAACATGAGGGAAGTCGGAGGTGCATTGAAAGTGGAATTGGCTAGTGGTGGGGGTCTGCGAAAAGGCAGGGAGGACCAGGCGAGGAGGAGGTTGCAGAGATGGCTCAGAGGTAGAGGGCTGAGCAGAGGAACGAGACAAACCAAACAAACGACCATGTCCGCTGCGGGTTTCGGGGTACCTGCTCCAAGAATGATCAAGGGAGGAGGACGAGGAACTAGAAAGAGAGGAGGGGGACGGACGAGAAGCGCAGCCCCTACTGCCGCCACGCCTGCATCACATGTGATGCCTGAGATGAGGCATATTGGCGCAGTGGGGGTGGAAGGTGCTCTAAGAAGTGGAGGGAGCAGGGTCGATAGAAGGCAACTAAAGCTCAGAGGTGGGGTTAAGGCCAGAGGCAGCAGAGAAGTGCAATTGGCAGAGGATACTCTGTGAGTAATGGTGGCCCGGAAGAAATTCAATGCAGCTCCGAAGACTGCGGTGTCTCCCAGTCGACATGCGGAGGCTTGGCTCCACTACCTCAAGGGAGCAGCATCCTCGCAGGGGTGAAGACTGGAACGGAATAGAACCAGAAGGTCAAAAGGCAGAACCAGAAGGCTGAAAGGTACAACCAGAGGGCCGAAGAACATAGCCAGACAAGTGAACAAGGAGCGACATTTTGAGGCAGAAGGAGCAGCCTCGAAGTTCTTAGCAGAGTAAATGCTGCTCGGGATGATGGCCCGAGCTATTAAATAGAATTGATGGCCATAGGTGTGGCTTGTGGGCGGCCATGTGGCCTTGCCACATACTAATCCACAAGCACATAACTATATATATGCCTTTAAACACCCACATTCGGGGAAGTTTTTGCATGTTAGAATACATTTGTTTTAGTTTTTAGGAATTATTCATGTAAATCCCTTGAGAGAAACCCAACAATCAAACAAAAACCCAACTCTGGGAAACTAGTCCCATTATATCCAGTCAGAGCCACTATCCCAAACAGAAAGGAACTATCTTGAGGGTCGGATTGGGTGGTTATCACCTTTTTTTTTGCCATAGATTTCTGAGGCCTCAACATTTTTAGCACTAGAAGGAGGGCCAACTATGAATGGCACATAAATATAAACCTCAAAATAGAAACCCTCATAAGATTCGATCTCCCCAAAAGCATCCTACAACTTCCCGATCAGATTCTAAATCACCAACTTAGAAATCGGAAATTGTAGAAACCTCCCCCTCATCTCCTCAAATATTTCATCAATCATCTGCTTCAGAATCCACTTCTGAATCTCCCAAATTTCAGTCTTTAATTCAGAAATTAGAAGGAATATCTATTTCTGCAGAAAATCCTGTTAACCCAGAAGTTTCTGAGGAAAGTGTTACTTCTCTATTTAGAGAAACTAGTATATTAACTAGATCTAGAAGTGAGAAACTTGGAATTCCACCTTTTGAATTTCCAATTGAATCATTTCGCAAAAAAGTTCCTATAACCAGATCTAAGTCAGACACAAGTGAAGTTACATCAAATTTCCCTTCAGTTACTTCTTCACATCCTCGGATTCAATCTCCATCTTCTTAGTCTTCCATTTCCTCTATTCAAACAATCAGTGTTGTTACAAGTAGTACTGTTACTCTTCAAAATAGCACAAGTATATTCTAACTACGGTAGATTATTTCAGAAAATGGGTAGAAGCTATCCCATTAAAAGCGGTTAATATGCAAAGTATTGCAGATTTTATTGATCAGTTCATAAAAACCAGGTTCGATCTCCCATCAGATTTGATATTTGATAATGCATCTTACTTTTCTGTAAATGCCATGATAGAATTCGCTTTGAAAAGAGGTTTTAAATTAAAATACTCAACTAATTATTATCCACAAGATAATGGATTAGCTGAATCTACAAATAAAAACCTCATCAGGATCATCAAACGAACTGTGGAACAAAATCATAAAAATTGGCACAAATCACTATTATTTTCTCTTTTGGCAAATAGAATCACCCAAAAAGCATCAATAGGTACTTCTCCATTTATTTTATTTTATGGGAAAGAATCAGTTCTACCCACAAACGTAACAATACCATCATTGAATTTAGTGCAGTTTATTGATGAAAATCCTTCATCTTCCCTTCAACTTAGACAAGATCAAATTCTTAAAATGGAAGAACAAAGAGAAAAAGATAAGGCTATACATGCTCATCATCAACAAATAGTGAAAACCTCATTTGACACATCATCCACCAATTAAATTTTTTTTGAAATAGGAGATCTTGTTTTAAAATGGGATAAAGCACATGAGGAAAAAGGTAAGCATACCAAATGAAAAATATTATGGCTTGGTCCATTTCAAATCATCGAAAAAATAGGCTTATCTACCTTTTTTGCTGCAAGACTTATCAGGTAGAAAAGATTCCTTGCCTATAAATGGTCAAATTCTCAAAAAATATTTCTCTTAGAAAATCAAGCTTTTAAAATTTTATTTTTGCTTTAGGAAAATAAAAGTTGTAAACAGTATCATCATTGGTTCATTCAAATTTTTAAAATTTTCTAATCAATTATTTCGATCTTTCCCTTCTGTAAATAAGTAAAGCGAAAGATGACTATAATTATGAGAAATGAGTAAACTTTATTTTTAAGATAAATTGAAATTACAGAAGGCATTTTATTTTTGAAAAAGACTCTAGATATCATAAAATATAGTTATTATGTATCATTTAGAAAAAATAAATTTTTAACTTAGCAAGGATTCTCTACAAAAAGGTATCTACTAACTCTACAATTATCATCCATAACTCTTAAAAGAGCTAATGATTCATCCCATCTGATAAAATTTCTTCTTTAGAAATATAAAAAATAGAGAATTAATGTAGACTGATATTACCAAAACCGCATACTATAACTGATATTTAGCTATATGATTATAAAAAATCAATAGACAAGGGGTCTCATCACGAGCCAACTTGTTTAGTCTAAATTACTATCAGTGAATGACATTGTCATTATCAGGCTACCAAACTTGGACAATGATTTTGGAAATGTATTAAGAAAAAGAAAGTGAATGATATGTCATATTTATATTTTTAAAATAAGAAATCAAATTTGGATGGGACCATGAATCATTATTGGTTAAAAGATAACCCTGTCGAGGCTATAAATGCTTGCTAGCAACAATGGCTCTATCTGTGATAAATGAGTAAAAATCTATGAAACCAATTTTAAAGAAAACCTACTTTATCTTTTTAAATCTAAGTACTGACTGATATACATACCTATATATTATCACCGAATGAGTTAATTTAGAAGAAATGAAATAAGCAAATAGATTATATTTTGAAAAAATATTGTCTAATTCATGAATTATATTATTTTTATTCTTATATCTTTTCCTTGTTTTGAAAGTTTAGAAATGTCAAAATAAACCAATAAGAGATATCTGGTTCTCCCAAGTGAATTGCCAATTGTTGTGATATGAAACAACACCAGCCCCCCCCTCCCCCCATTTTTATTTTTAAAATAATTTAGACCTTTGATAAATAGAAATAGGGACCCTTTTTATGAAAGTATTTTTGTCTTTTGATAAAAATCAAATTCCAAAAAACATCAAATCTTTTTAAATAAAAACATCTCTATCGCAAATCGCAATTTCGCATAAATCTTTTCTTAAGTTAAAACAATAAATCACCGAAATCCCGATTTTGTGATTACCGATGTGAAATTTCGCAAGTGACATAATAGATTGCATATCACAGATTTAAACTGCCAAACTTTAAGCAATCCTTAACGAAACTCTGATATTGCGATATTGCGATATTGCGATTTCGTGAAATTGCATATTGCATAAAAAAAAGGCAATATGCATCATTAAGATAGGTTCAAAGGGCGCGATGCGATTGATCTGATAGGTTTGAATAAAGGTTTTACACAAAATAAATCATGCCAGAAAGTATTAATTATGTTTTATGATCCCAATGTAAACAATTATGGATGTGTCATGATTAATTAATGATATAGTTGTTTTCTGGATTTTTCCTTTCAAAACAGATCATTTCAATAGATCTTCCATCATTTGATCATTTACTCTATCTTTAATAGGGATTTCATTTCAAATATATGTCCATCCGCAAAGTGATTCAGAAGCACGAAAAACAAATTGTTATAGAATTCGAACACACAGGAATGGCACCTATAGTCTCTGATATTGTCTGCACTACTAATGGGGGAGCTACACATTAGGGGAATTTTGAGGTCTAAAATGGGCCTCCTAAGGAAATAATAAAATAATAGCTAAACCAATAAAATAATATTTATGAATTTACAATTCACTTTTTTCACCACAATCCATGTAACCATAGTTAAATTCAATTCAAAAGTTGTACCAAAATAAAATTAATAAAAAAATTGTATTGATGTGACTATAAGTAAGAATGATCTTTTAAAAAAAAATACATTATCATTGAACAACTAATGCATTTGTCCTTTGTACTTAAATTACTTAAAATAAAATATAAATATAAATTTATAAATTCTTAATCATATTGTATGTTATTAATTAAAATCTATATTATTTAAATTGTATAATAACATGTAATTAATATATAATATAATATAATATAATATAATAAATGTATAGGGATATGCATTGTTTCTTTCAAGAAATATAAAATGAAAATAATATATTTTTATTAAAAAAGTGTGAGATGACATTTATTATGAGTACTTTACTTTGAATTTAAAAGTACTTAGAGGACTACCATTTTTAACCATGAGTTTTTATCCACCATTGAGAATGTGACAAGTAAATACCTTTAACTCAAGTAATGACACCTTAACCATTAGGGATGATGTCATCCCCTAAAATGTGATTGGTTCTCATAAAATGAATTTTGATTGTACATTTTCCTTAGGAGGCCATTTTTAGACCTCAAAATTCCCCTAATGTAAATGGAAAGTTATTTACACTATACTTGAAGACGAAAAGCCAGAAATAGTGGAAGTCGCGGCAACTGCCGATGATGCAACACCTTCAGACTTGCAATTCAAAGATATTGCATGTTCTTTCCTACATATAATAGCAGTGAGAGCTACTCTTCTTCCATATACCGACATGATTCGATGGGTGCTTGAAAAATTAGTGATCAAAGACAGACATTTAAGAACCTGTAAGTATGAGATTCTAGGTTCTTTCAGACCTGAATATCTGAAGATTATGTATAAGCTGCCCAACCCGCAAGATACCTACAACAGTCATTTTGTTGCAAATTTTGCTGAGAATAACCAAGACCCGTTCAAGGCAATTCAAGGTTGGAGGAAATTAGACAACAAGTTCATATATGAGAAAACCGGCATGTATCCTATCGCGTCATTAGCAAACCCTTATAACTTTGCAGCAACAATGTTATCCAGATTATATAGTTTACCTGATAATACCAAGTTCTCCATAAATTTTCTTCCCTTAATTGACTCCTCTGTTAATTCCCTCACAATGAATTGGGCAACTATCCTTTCATATAATCTAGTTAAGGAAATTAATGAATATCGCTAAACTAGAACTTATTCCTCCAAAAATTTTCCCTAGTTTTATATGAGTGCATATATTTTTGATGCCATATGTTTTTCTACCAACTTTCCAGTTATGGGATGGAAATGGACCCCTAAATACCCTACCCCGATACATTTGAGTCATAAAGAGATATGGGAACATAATTATGCACCACATTTTCATAGGCTTTGCTATGGAGTTGTATTACTGCTACATCAATTTATGTATGACACAGTGAGCCCTAGATTCACTAAGGAAGCCCTTGCAGACCTTCAAATGATAGGCAAGAGTTTTGTTGAAGAATCATTTTCCTATATTAGATTTTTTGGAAGCTCTGATCCCCCACATATTCTTCCATTATATGTTACAGAAAATTTGATGGCAAGAGAAGTCGCTTACCAAATAGTTGGTGATGGACTCACTAAAGCTTTGAAAGACAGTAAAAAGTCTTTGTGGCCAAGTTTTCCAATTTCATGTGGTTCATTTGCACTCAGCAATTTTAATCACGCATTGAAAGAATGTCAGAAGATTGAGCTATTAAATCTCCCTTTTTTACCCTCCAGATAGTTCGACCCAGAAAAGGTTGCTAACAAATTCACTTTGTTAGTCAAACTCAAGCCTATTGTACACACTGATGACAGATTTGAAGATATTTTGCAATCTGCCGGGACTTTTGAAGAAATCCTAAATTTTGTCAAATTGAACCTGAATCCAGAAGAAATACAAAGATTCAATGAATTCATAGAATAGAGGCTCGGATGGATACCATAGGATGTTTTGATTACCAGTTATACGATTAAAGCAATTCAAGAAATCAGAGCAAAACAATTAAATTCACAAAATCAAAGTGAATTAGATAAAATATCTACTTCATTCACCAATACATTCACAAATACTCCAGAGGCATCATCATCACAGAATAATACAGAATTCCAGTCTCCTTAGCAACAAATAGTTTCAACAAAGGAAATCATTGAAATTCTTGAGATAATCTCCCAAGAAACAGAAATCATTCCTACAGATCCGACTAATGAGATTATCCTCAAGGTGACTGATATTCCCCCAATAGATGTGTTCTATAGCCCTCTTCATAAGGTTGTAGTGAGAAAACATAGAAAAAGAAGAAGAATTGAAACACCTCCGGGGAATGAAGTTATGGAAGTAGTATGGAAAGATACTCCATCAAATCCAACTGAAATTTTAACTTAGCTATCTCAATTCGCTGGTGCATACACGACTGTGACAATTGATAAGGCATTAGAAGTATTTATTTTTATCCAAGAAAAGGATGTCAAAATCATGGAACTACAACAACAGCTAGATGAAGAAAGAAAGATTTTAAACCAAAAAGTGGAACAACAACTTCTCATGGTACAACAAGAGATGGAAATGCTTAAGATAATTCATGAAAATGACTTATCTAGGAAAAATTCACTGATTGAACAGTTGAGAGAAGATCTCACCAAATATGAAGGAATTCCTACTATAGAGAAATTCATAAAAGAAGCATCAACATTAAGTGCCTTACTCTCAAAACAAAAAAATCTGTTTGTTGTACAAATGTCAAACATAATTCCACATCTAGAAATAAGTGAACAATTAACAAACATAGTCATTTATCAAAGGATTGAGTTCAATGAACTTAATATCAAAATCTCTAATTATATTGAATGGCAAGATACAAAAGAAGGGAAGAAGTCAGATCTCCCAAAGGTCAAGGAAACTTTCAAAGATATTCTTTTTACAGGCTGGGATGCACGAGTGAAACAAGAAGAATTAGCCATAGCCAGAGCAACAGGTATATCAAATAATATGGTCAAAATGATTAACCATATATTACACACATCCGGGCTCATCAGATAAGGAAATTTCAAATCTCTTCCTAATATCAAAGATTTAGAACAAAGTTGGAAAGAAGTTGGTCAACTCAGGGAAGAAACACTTCTACATCTAAAGAAAACTGATTGGGAAGCATACTGGTAGCTATTAGTCAAACCACACAGTCAGATCATGACACTGAACTATTTTCTGAACTCCATACAAAGAATACATCATGTTAGCCATCAGTAAATTTTTGTCATAGAAAATGATGGCTAAAAAAGGTCTTAAATCCTTCAAGAGATTATTTTAATAGAAAATTTCTCATTCTTGAAGTCTTTTGATGCTGCCTAAAACTAAAAATTGATTTTCACTGCTATTTCATTAAAGAAATCCACCAAGAAACCATGCTGATATCCAAAAAGACTGTTTTTAGGCCTTTTTCCATCATTCTCTAAACCTATTTTCCATCATTTTTTCCCTTATTCATCCTCCATTTTCCTTTTAAAAATCCCTTTTTTCCTTCTCTTCACCCTTCATTTTCCTTAAAAACCTCTCAAAATCCCTTTTAAACCCATAAAAATTCCTTTTTATGGTTTAAATTGCCCATTCCTCCTTATCGAAACTTGAAAAAACCTCAAAAAATCCTTAAAAACATATAAAAAACCCACTTATTCCACTTTTTATTAACAAACAGGATTTAATCCCCTCAGGGCTTAAAACCTTGGCCTTTTTCCGGTCATGTGACCTAGCCCCACAACCGGCTGCCTAAAAATATTTAGCCCCAACCCTTTCCTTTCGCTCCTGGTCCCTTTTCCTTCAGAGGACCACTGCCCAGCACTTCCCCTTAAGTTCCTTCCCTTATCCTTTTTATACCATCACTCCCTTTGTAAAAGCCTTTTTCCTTTTTTTTTTCCCCTGCCCTACTTGGAAAATTCCTTATCAATTGTGACCGTCAATCTTCAAAGATCAACGACCACCATGCCTCCCTTTCTCCCCCTATCCTCCCGACGTAATTCCATCCATTCACCCTTACAATGAATCTTCGTCGTCGATCTATATGATCCAATGGCCCCGATCAAACCTGACAACCCGACTCTGCCAGGGCCTACCATCCACTACGTAAAGTGCCCATATAATCACTCGCTGACACCTGGCCCCCACCAAAGCTCCCGCCGCGCATCTTTCCCATCGCGTTTCTCTCCCGACCGTTGGATCCGCCCCTCCTCATCTGACGGTCGATATCATATATCACGTGGTTTTTCCATCCAGAGTTTAACCTCCCAAAGTCACGCGAGACTGCCAGTTTTTCAAAGGCCACGTGGCACATTTCAATTGGATCGCGTTTGATTCAACACAAACCACTTACTACTCGAGGGTCATGCGAAAACCATTCACGGTTTTTGAAAAACCACCAATCTGTAATTTCGCGCCATATACAATTTTAAACCTGGTTTTCGCAGGTTTTCTCCATAAAACCTCTCCCACTCCTCTGCATAAGCTCCTTTCACCCTCCACCAGCCTTCAAAGCAGTTTCACCCACATAACGCAAGATTTTATAATAAATTTGTTATTTTTTGCAAGTCATATGGTGGTTTTAAAAGAAGAACCCCTCTCTCCCTGTCAGCTCGCAAAGGGTAGTCAAGATAAGGACCCTTAGGTCCAAAACAAAGGTTAAAAACTAATGCAAAGGAATTTCCTGGCTATCAATTCATAGTTGATCCGTGCTTTATGAGCACTGGTTACATGGTCAAACCCTCCAACGCACCAAAAATCTCCTGTCCATAGCAAAGAAGAAAGAACAGTGAAGATAAAGCTTGAAGATAAAGTTAAAAGTCAAAAGCCTGGAGATTAATGACTTAATCAAAGAGTTAAATACTAAAACAGTGGATTAAAGGGAAAGCCAACAAACAATCAAAGTTAAAAGGGTTAATGCATAGGTTTGAAAGATTAAAGGCTTAATCCTGTTGTGTTAAGGTTAAAACACAGTTTAAAGGTGGATACAGTCAGCAAAAGGACAGTTGACAACCGAAGAAGAATGAAAAAGGCATGATCAGCCTTAAAACACAAAATCATAGTTAAAACAATGTTTTAAGGTATTAAGACAGATGGATCAGTAAAGGAAGCCTCCCAATGCCACGTCAGTAAGGAAATTAAAGCCAAAAATGCCACCTACATACTTATTTTCTCAAACGAATACACAACAAATGCACAGTCAGAGATATTTTGCCAAAGATAGCTCAGAATTAATTACCAGCCTACCAAAAGCCTCCAAAGTCAATAAAAGTGACTCTAGTTGATGAAATTTAATGTAAAATTGATTAAAACAGAGATAAAAATCTGAATTTTTCTCCATTTGGTCCTTCAAAGGCTGAGAAGCACTTACTCTGCATTAATTGAACACAAATAACTCTTCTCTACACTCCACCTCCTCATTCTTCTATAAAAACTCCAAGAGGAGCACATTGTAAGGGTTGGGTTTTGAATACTTGTTGAATGTAAATAGTTGTTGAAGCATGTTGTAGCTCTGTTAGGAATTGAAGATACATAAGCTAATATGAGAAGTTTGAAGCTGTAAAGACCCACTGGACTTGAAGATTGTAACTGGTTTGAACATCAAATACAATAGTTGATTTATGGGATCCTGGTCTATGTCAATGGTGATGTTATTCTCACTGTAAATTGTTATTTTCTTTGTGTTTTCATTCTGTCCACTTTCTCTCATAAAGAACGAAAAATATAGATTAGGTTTTACTTCTGAAATACCCTAAATCTCACTGATAAATCTTTATCCTTTATGTTTTCTTCTAAATGTGTTTTGAAGATAATTCAATAGAGTATAACCAGTGAAGTGTTGGTAAGCCCATGTTTCTTGAGTACAACTTGAGATATTGTCTTTAAATGTTCTCGAAAAGTTTGCTAATTAAATTTGAGCTAGAGAAGTTTATGGTTAGCCTTGTCTTCTATTTTCTTCTCCAACAGTTGCTTTGAAAAGTTCTCTAAGATTATGCCAAAAGTAGGATAAGTTCAAAGTCCTTACCTGATATTAGGCTATTCTTTGTTTATGTTAAATGTTTTCTTGAAAATTCTGCTAAGTAAAGTTGAACTAGGGAAGTCTATGGTTAGCCATGTCCTCTTCGTTTATCTCCAACAGTAGCTTTGAAAAGTTCCCTAAGAGTATGCCAAAAGTAGGATAGGTTCAAAGTCCTTACCTAATATTAGGCTATTCTTTGTTTTTCTTAAATGTTTTCCATTGAGAATATGCTGAAAGGAGGATAGATTCAAAGTTCTTACTTGATCTTAAGCTATTCTTTGTTTTCCTTTGAGTATGCTGAAAGCAGGCTAGGTTAAAAGTCCCTACTTGATCTTAAGTATTCTTTGTTTTTCTTGTATGTTTGCTTCTTTCACTACACTTTAATGTTCCACACCATAAATGAACTTAAATAGATCCTTTGACATAGATGACTTGCCCCATGGACCACTCTTGAAACTTGTTGTGCAATTAAATCCTCTTGTGACTCCATAGCCCAATGGATTAATGATGTTCCTTACTTATCTTATCAGCTGAACCATTCTTTCACTTACTCACATCTTCACCCTTCATAAAGACTTCCTTCATTTTGATGATATTCTACCCAACCAAAACAAACAAACCCTTGTTCTTCATAACTAGCCTAATATAATATCATAAGCCTTAAAGAAATATCATTGAAAACAATTATATAGAGAGATCCCTCTCTGAATCTAGGAGGGCTAGATCCTAGGATTCCAAAGTGGTTCTAATGTAGGCTCTGCAGCGTTTTTTCTTGCCAATCTTGCAAACTACAGAGACCCTAACATAGTGGCGACCATACTGGGGATTTCTGAGTAAAAATCCTTAAAACAAAACACTGAGTATTCATTCAAGTAATATTATCTTTCTTCAAGCACTACCAGCATATTGGTGATCATGATAGGACTTGTCTGAATCAGTGGCAATCTAATTAACCCTTAGGATTCTAACATACCCTTATCAAACCTTGAAGAAATCAGCTAGTGATCCATCGAGTAGACTCAGTTTGTATCATCACTGTAGCTAAGTGTTGAAACAGATATAGGACACTCTCATAACCCACAGGACTATAAAAAAATAAGAAAAACCAAAACATTTGAGATTGGTATTTAAATCAATCAATGGTAGTGGACCATAAGATATTTTACCTTCAAAAGTTAAAAAAAATTCCACCTGGTGACTCCACATTTCTAAATTGACCTAAAGACTCCACTGGGAAACCTAATTTCATTATATCATCATGCAAACTCAGTTAAGGAAATTTTGAAGATTAAGTTTTATTGTTAAAAGATCAATTAGCCTATTAAAGATTGTCATACTTGGTTGAACTTTTCTTATTATTGGATCTAAAAACACCACATAGTGGCTTCTAAAAGAATTCATACTAGAGCATATCTTGACCCAAATCCTCCTGAGATAGTTGATAATCCAGAAATTATACTTAGGAAATTTCCTAAGTCTAAAATTTCAATTGTTGTCAAATCAATTCATAGAGCTGATTCTGTCCTTGAAAACCTTACAGTTCTACAAGATACACAAGTTGACTTACCATTCACAAGAAAAACATCCAGAACCAAGTCACTTAGTGATATTGATCAGATAGACTTTGAGCCTTCACAATCACCCCAACATAGTGGTGAACACACTTATAGCGGAGAAACCAAACCACCTAATTTGCATTTCATTCATAATTTTGGCTTCTCTCATCCTAGGTCTGCTCAACAGCCTCTTGCTGGTCCATCCACTTCTATTATCCATACACCCACTATTCAAACTACTCCATTCCATCAACCTCCTCCTATCTTACATCCTCCACTTGTAAACCCCCCACTTTTTCCACAACCTCCTATCATGGCAACATGGTATGCCCCTCTAGTCCTTCTTTTACCTTTAGTCAATCTGCCATAGGACTATCAGTCCAAGATTCCATTATATGATGCCAGTGGTTCTACTACTGCTTCACAACATGTGGATAAGATGAATGACTATTTTGATAGAAATGAGATAGATGATGAAACTGTCAAACTCAGATTGCTT
Organism: Pinus albicaulis; assembly: GCA_034641835.2. Taxonomy (NCBI): domain Eukaryota; kingdom Viridiplantae; phylum Streptophyta; class Pinopsida; order Pinales; family Pinaceae; genus Pinus; species Pinus albicaulis. The sequence continues at coordinate 968,245,224 of CM076574.1, forward strand.
GCTCAAATTTTAGGGGGAGAAGAAAGAAAATGGTTCAAAATATTAACCCCTAATAGTATTAATGACATCCAAGCTCTCCATCAGTCATTCCTAAAAAAATGGGAAGTCGGAAAAAACCCTCTCCAAATACTTTTAGATTACAACAACCTCAAAAGAAACACTGGGGAAAGTGTTCAAAATCATTGCACTAGGTTCAATAGTGTTTATAATGCACTACCCCCATATTTGAAACCTCCACATGGCTCAACACTGGCAAAATTCCTGAAGGATTTGATCTTAAAATGGCATATCGGCTAAGAGAAAGATATCCTTTGACTTTGGAAGATATGCAGAAGGGAGCTCTTGGTGTGGAAGTAAATCTGATTGAGAAAAGAGCTAGGATGAGGAATGAAAAGAAAGTATCATTTAGGGAGGAAACTGCACCCTCTACATCTAGCTCAAAAATGGAAAGAATGATGGAGGAAATTATCAAGAGGATGAGCATATTTGAGAGAGAACAATCAAGAGAAAATCAATCAGCTCCTCAAAACATAAATCAATCTCAAAATCAAAATCATAACTTTAGGAGAAATCAACCTCAAAAAAGACAAAGAGAGGATGATCAACAAATCAGACCTCCTTTCCAAGAAAATTATGTTAATGAGGATAAAGAGACAAATGAACAAACAGAGGATGACAACATAAACATGTTGGGAGTAAGCAATGAAAATTCTGATTTCCTCCATGAAAGAAAACAAGGTCTATATACGCCTTATCATGACAGAAGAACATAAACTGATTATTATGAAAAATATTATAAAAATGCCACCATAGGATCACCTAAACAATATGACCTGAGAAGTAAAAATAATCAAGAAACTCCCAAGAATAAAGCCTGTGATAAATCTACCAAAAACAACCCTGAAAATGTTTCCAAAATGACAGCATAAATTCATAAAACAGTGGCTGTAAATTCTGATCCAAACAAAGGGAAAAATGCCCAAGCCAATGAAAAACAGAGTGTTAACCCCAACAGCACTAGCATCTCAGCTAATGCTCATGAAAAAACCATTTTAACTGCTGTAAATACTAAAAATCAGCACGTTGATTTTGTTGAACAAGTAGTGACTAACAAGGCTGAATTAAACACTTCAAAAAATCAGATTCCTTTTAGCCTAGAGAATGAAATTTCCAAAATCAAAATCTTCGTCCCACTTACTGAGTTAGTCACTCAAAATGTATATAGACGTCATATTTTGAAGGCTTTGAACATAGAAGATGTCCATGACATAGTTACCTTAAATGATGATACCCGAGAGCAAAAGAAAGTTGATCATACTCTGAGTATGACAGAAAATAGCATAGATTTAGAAAATGAAGACTTAGAAGTGATGCAATCTAAAGATCAAAGCTTGCCAAAAGGACTGGTCCCTTTAGAATAATTGTTTGACTTGAATGATGTGGCCAAAAAGCCAAAACTAGAACCCATAGAAACTGAAGTGGAAGAATGCAACATGAGCAGTGAGGAAAAGCCCAAAATGATCAAACTATCTAAAACAATGCCATCTCACATTAAACTGAAATACATTGAGTTGTTTAAAGAATTTTCTGATGTGTTTGCATGGAACTATGAAGATCTGAAATCATGTGATACAGAAACAATCCAGCATAAAATACCACTCAAAGAAAACCAGAAACCTTTCAAGCAAAAATTGCGCAGAATCAACCCTCTTCAATTACCTCTAGTAGAGAAAGAAATTAGAAAAATATATGATGCTAGGATTATAGTCCCGGTTAGATACTCCGAGTGGGTGTCTAATATTGTAACAATTAGGAAGAAAACATGAGAGATAAGGCTTTGCATTGATTTTAGAAACTTAAACAAAGCCTCATTAAAAGACAACTATCCTTTGCCCAAAATGGATCATATCTTACAAAAGGTAGTTGGTTATAAAATAATTTCTTTGCTAGATGGCTTCTCAGGTTACAATCAAATTCTAGTACATCCTGATGATCAACTCAAAACATCCTTTACTACACCTTGGGGTACTTTCATGTATTTGAAAATGCCTTTTGGTTTAATGAATGCTGGTGCCACATTTCTAAGAGCCATGGATATAGAATTCTCAGAAGAAATAGGTTACCTCATTGTGATTTACCTTGATGATATAATTGTTTATCCTAAAACAGATGAAGAACACCTAATGCACTTGAGAAAATGCTTTGAGAAATGCAAAAAGTTTTCGTTGTCCTTAAATCCAAAGAAAACACTGTTTGGTCTCCAAGAAGGTAAACTTCTTGGACATATCATTTCATAGGAGGGAATAAGGATTTATGGTATATTGCAAATAATCCATCCTAGAAACATCAAGGAGCTTCAATCTTTCATTGGAAAGATAAATTTCTTGAGAAGGTTCATACCCAATCTAGTTGAACTCCTTAGAAACATAACAAATATGCTTAAAAAAGAAGGAGTTAAATGGACCTTAGAAGCAAAGAAATCATTTGAATTGGTAAAACAAAAAACTCACCAAAACACCAATTCTTATCAGTCCTAATTTTTCAAATGATTTCTTCATTTTTTCATTTGCATCAGAACACACAGTAGCTGCTGTCCTACTACAGAAAAACTTGAACAGACAAGAGCAGCCCATTGCATTTTTTAGCAAGGCATTGAGAGATGCACCTCTGAAGTATAACATAATGGAAAAACAAGCCTTTGCCTTGATTAAAGTCTTAAAATACTTCAGAGTTTACATTTTTCATTCCCACATCATAGCATTTGTGCCTCATTCAGTTGTAAAAGACATATTGACCCAAGATCCAGATGGAAAAAGAGGAAAGTGGATTGCTGTAATTTTAGATTATGACTTAGAAATCAAGCCCACTAAGCTCATAAAAGGTCAAGGTCTAGCAAAACTTATGGCTGAATCCAACTTTCAAGCTCTTGATATAAACATGTTTAATGCATTAGATGAACAGGAGGATTTCTCAACTCCAATTATTGAAGATCATTTTCTGAATTCATCTTGGTATGCTGACATTTTGTATGTTTTGCTCAATCTTAATGTCCCTCCTGGTTTGTCAAAAACAAAGGCAAGATTCTTAAAGTTGAAAGTTGTGAATTACTACATTTTGGATAAATGTTTATATTGGAAAAATTCTAATGGATTATTGCTTAAATGTTTCCCTGAGAATGATATAGAAAATATCAAGCATGAGTTTCATGAAGGAGAATGTGGAGGCCACCGCTACTAGAAATCAATTGCTAACAAAATCCTTAGAGCTGGTTACTACTGGCCCAACCTCTTTCAATATGTCCATAAAATGATTATTTCCTATCACAAATTCCAAATTTTTGAAGGCAAAAGAAAGTTGCTTCCCTTACCTCTGCAACCAATCACTGTTGAAGCTCCTTTTCAGCAGTGGAGTCTAGACTTCATTGGGAAAATACATCCTCCCTCATCTTCCCAACATAGATGGATCCTCACTGCAACAGACTATTTTACCAAGTGGATAGAAGCCATCCCCTCCAGGAATGCCACAGACTCAGTCATCATTTCATTCCTTGAAAATCATATACTGTCTATATTTGGCTATCCTAGGAAGATCACAACTGATAATGTTGCTACATTTGGGTCTAAAAAGATGGTATAATTCTTTCATAAATATCAGATTATATTGGGTCATTCTATAGCTTATTACCCTCAAGGTAATGGATTGGAATAATCATCAAATAAAAAGTTGGTAAACATAATAAAAAAGTTGCTGGAAGACAACAAGAAATCATGGCACAATAAGCTAGTACATGCTTTATGGGCAGACAGATTGACAGTTAAAAAGTCAATTGGGATGTCTCCTTACCAGCTAGTTTATGGAACTGATGCAATATTTCCAACCAATTTAGGAGTTCCAGTCATGAAGTTGATCCAAGAAGTACAGTCTGAAGATGATGATGTGATAAGGAGAATAAACCAGACTATACATCTACAACAAACTAGAGAGGAAGTATACATCATAGCACAACAACTACAAGAAAACATGAAGAAGTTGTTTGACAAAAGAACCAAGGCAAGTGATTTCAAGATTGGTGATAAAGTTTTGAAATGGGATTAAAGAAGAGAAGATAAGGGCAAACATGGAAAATTTGACAGTTTATGGCAAGGCCCTTATCTCATTCAATCTACCATTGGAAATAATGCATTCTTTCTGGAAGAATTGGATGGAGCTGAATACTTTGGAGGTCCTGTCAATGGTAGGATGCTCAAACACTATTTTTGTTAACTAATATTTTTTCTTCCAAAGTTTTTCATTTCATTGTATATAACATTGCTTTTGAATTTGGAAAAAGAAAAAAAAAACAGTAGAAAAAGAGGGCAGAAATAAAAGAAGAAGGTATAGCCCCATACAAAAAAGAAAGAAAAATCTGAAAGTGTGCAAGCTTAAATGCCACTACCAAAAACAACACTGATATTTTAGTCATACAGCCTAATCATGACTAAGATAGATTTCAATTTTCTACTGATAGATTAGTGAAGAAGATTTGCCAAACTGTTTAATCTTGTCTTATCAGTAGAATATATTAGGATAGAAAAATAGTAGTTCAAACAAGCTTAAATCCTGCCTGTGAGTTCTATGAAGAATTAGTTCTAATATGCTCAAAATCTGAACCAAGAGAAAAGAGAATAGCTCCGAAAAGATAAAAATCAGAGCTAAAGAAAGAGTGAAGGATGTCTTTTTTCAGATCTTAAGCCTTCACATTGTTGTTTTTATTTTCTGCAAATTTCAGTCTATGTGCAGCTTGTTTTTATGCCATAGTCCCACAACAAATCGGACTGCTTAATCCTGGTTTTCCTGTCCTTTCAATTTTTGTTTTAGAAAATAGAGAATAAAATCTGTCACACAGTCTAATCCTAGAAGATAGTAGCTTAGGTAGAGAATTTATGAGTTCAACAGTTTAATCTGAACTCATGGAAGAAATAAGGGTAGATTTAGATTAGTTTCCTGCTTTCAATAAAAGAATAAAATGTGCATGAAAAATGTTTGCAAGTCCAAGTGCACCTTGTGAAGAATTTTTTTTAGGAAAAGTAGGCTGTGTAGGTAGAATGTCTGCATCCCAGAGATAAAATTATGAAGTTCTTGACATATCCAAGGAGCTGCCATCCCCAAGTGGAGCCACTGTTAGCCATCAGTAAATTTTTGTCACAGTAAATGATGGCTAAAACAGGTCTTAAAGCCTTCAAGATATTATTTTCATAGAAAATTGTTCATTCTTGAAGTCTTTTGATGCTACCTAAAACTAAAAATTGATTTTCATTGCTATTTCATTGAAGAAATCCACCAAGAAACCATGCTGATATCCAAAGAGACTATTTTTAGGCCTTTTTCCATCATTCTCTAAACCTATTTTCACTCATTTTTGCCCTTATTCATCCTCCATTTCCCTTTGAAAATCCCCTTTTTTCCTTCTCTTCACCCTTCATTTTCCTTAAAAACCTCTCAAAATCCCTTTTAAACCCATAAAAATTCCTTTTTATGGTTTAAATTTTCCATTTCTCCTTATCGGAACTTGAAAAAACCCAAAAAAAATCCTGAAAAACATATAAAAACCTACTTATTCCGCTTTTTATTAACAAACAGGCTTTAAGCCCCTCAAGGCTTAAAACCTTGGCCTTTTTCCGGTCATGTGACCTAGCCCTGCAACCGGGTGCCTAAAAATATTTAGCGCCAGCCCTTTCCTTTCGCTCCCGATCCCTTTTCCTTCACAGGACCACTGCCCAGCACTTCCCCTTAAGCCCCTTCCCTTATCCTTATTATACCATCGCTCCCTTTGTAAAAGCATTTTTCCTTCGTTTTGTCCCCTACCCTACTTGGAAAATTCCTTATCAATTGTGATCGTCGATCTTCAAAGATCAACGGCCAACATGCCTCCCTTTCTCCCCCTATCCTCCCAACGTAATTACATCCATTCACCCTTATAATGAATCCCCGCTATCGATCTATATGATCCAAAAACCTCGATCAAACTCGACAACCCAACTCTGTCGGGGCCTACCATCCACTACGTAAAGCTCCCATCGAATCACTTGCTGACATCTGGCCCCCACCAAAGCTCCCGCCACGCATCTTTCCCATCGCGTTTCTCTCCCAACTGTTGGATCCGCCCCTCCTCATCCGACGGTCGATATCGTATATCGTGTGATTTTTCCATCCATAGTTTAACCTCCCAAATTCGCGTGAGACCGCCAGTTTTGCAAAGGCCACGCGGCACATTTTAATTGGATCACGTTTGATTCAACACAAACCACTTACCGCCCGAGGGTCATGCGAAAACCATTCGTGGTTTTTTCAAAACCACCAATATGTAATTTCACGACATATACAATTTTAAACCTGGTTTTCACAGGTTTTCTCCATAAAAACTCTCCCGCTCCTCTACATAAGCTCCTTTCACCCTCCACCAACCTTCAAAGTAGTTTCACCCACATAACGCAGGATTTTATAATCAATTTGTTGTTTTTTGCAGGTCATATGGTGGTTTTAAAAGCAGAAACCCCCCCCCCCCCCTCCCCCCCACAGTTTAGTAAAGGGAAAGGCCAGAAGATAAGGACCCTCGTGGTCCAAACAGAGGTTAAAAAATCATGCAAAAGGGATTTCCAGGCATCATTTCATAGTTGATCCATGCTTTATGAGCACTGGTTACATGGTCAAACCCTCCAACGCACCAAAAATCTCCCGTCCATAGCAAAGAAGAAAGAAAATTGAAGATAAAGCTTGAAGATAAAGTTAAAAGTCAAAAGACTGGAGATTAATGACTTAATCAAAGAGTTAAAGACTAAAACAATGGATTAAAGGGAAAGCCAGTGAACAGTCAAAGTTAAAAGGGTTAATGCATAGGTTTGAAAGATTAAAGGATTAATCCTGTTGTTTTAAGGTTAAAACACAGTTTAAAGGTGGATACAGTCAGCAAAAGGACTGTTGAATACCGAAGAAGAATGAAAAAGGCATGATCAGCCTTAAAACACAAAATCACAGTTAAAACAATGTTTTAAGGTATTAAGACAGATGGATCAGTAAAGAAAGCCTCCCAATGCCACATCAGTAAGGCAATTAAAGACAAAAATTCCACCTACATACTTATTTTCTCAAAAGAATACAAAGTAAATGCATAGTCAGAGATATTTTTCCAGAGACAGCTCAGAATTAATTCCCAGCCTACCAAAAGCCTCCAAAGTCAATAAAAGTGACTCTAGTTGATGAAATTTAATGTAAAATTGATTAAAACAGAGATAAAAATTTGAAATTTTCTCCATTTTTCCCTTCAAAGGCTGAGAAGCACTTACCCTGCATTAATTGAACACAAATATCTCTTCTTTACACTCCACCCCTCATTCTTCTATAAAAAATCCAAGAGGAGCACATTGTAAGGGTTGGGTTTTGAATACTTGTTGAATGTAAATAGATGTTGAAGCATGTTGTAGCTCTGTTAGGAATTGAGGATACATAAGCTGAGATGAGAAGTTTGAAGTTGTAAAGACCCACTGGACTTGAAGATTGTAACTGGTTTGAACATCAAATACAATAGTTGATTTATGGGATCCTAGTCTATGTCAATGGTGATGTTATTCTCACTGTAAATTGTTATTTTCTTTGTGTTTTCATTCTGTCCACTTTCTCTGATAAAGAACAACAAATATAGATTAGGATTTACTTCTGAAGTACCCTAAATCTCACTGATAAATCTTTATCCTTTATGTTTTCTTCTAAATGTGTTTTGAAGATAATTCAATAGAGTATAACCAATAAAGTGTTGGTAAGCCCATGTTTCCTGAGTACAACTTGAGATATTGTCTTTAAATGTTCTTGAAAAGTCTGCTAATTAAATTTGAGCTAGAGAAGTTTATGGTTAGCCCTTTCCTCTAGTTTATTCTCCAACAGTTGCTTTGAAAATATTCCTAAGAGTATGCCAAAAGCAGGATAGGTTCAAAGTCCTTACCTGATCTTAGGCTATTCTTTGTTTATCTTAAATGCTGTCTTGAAAAGTCTGCTAAGTAAAGTTGAACTAGGGAAGTCTATGGTTAGCCATGTCCTCTAGCTTATCTCCAACATTAGCTTTGAAAAGTTCCCTAAGATTATGCCAAAATCAGGATAGGTTCAAAGTCCTTACCTGATCTTAGGCTATTCTTTGTTTTTCTTAAATGTTTTCCATTGAGAATATGCTGAAAGAAGGATAGATTCAAAGTTCTTACTTGATCTTAAGATATTCTTTGTTTTCCTTTGAGTATGCTGAAAGTAGGCTAGGTTAAAATTCCTTACTTGATCTTAAGCTATTCTTTGTTTTTCTTGTATGTTTGCTTCTTTCACTACACTTTAATGTTCCACACCATAAATCAATTTAAAGATATCCTTTGACATAGATGACTTGCCCCATGGACCACTCTTGAAACTTTCTGTGCAATTAAATCCTCTTGTGACTCCATAGACCAATGGATTAATGTTGTTCCTTACTTATCTTATCTGCTGAACCATTATTTCACGTACTCACATCTTCACCCTTCATAAAGACTTCCTTCATTTTGATGATATTCTACCCAACCAAAAAAAACAAACCCTTGTTCTTCATAACTAGACTAATATCATATCATAAGCCTTAAAGAAATATCTTTGAAAACACTTATATAGAGAGATCCCTCTCTAAATCCAGGAGGGCTAGATCCTAGGATTCGAAAGTGGTTCTGATGTAGGCTCTGTAGTGTTTGTTCTTACCAATCTTGCAAACTACAGAGACCCTAACATAGAATCTTTTACTGGATGCTATATTTTTTGTACAAATGAAGATAGAATCCGACAAAACTCCACAAGTTCAACCAATGTCCGACATTTGTGAGCAAAAATCACAACTGGCAGTAACTTATCATCCAGCCACGACCATTTCAGTTACATATCATTTTGTTGATCACTGTTGATGCACTTATGTATTATTTGAAAGACTTACTAATGTATGAGTTGAATGTGGCCTATTATCATTGATTGAACAGGACGGTACACATCTGGTACTATTATCATGTATGCTAGTTCTGTTTTGAATATTAGTGATGAATCCAGCTTTCATGAATGATATATGAAATCAATTGTTTTTATCTCAAAATACCAGTTGCACTACTATACGATATAAAGATAGGAATTAATTTTTTTTTGTATATGACCATCAAATATATGCAATATGTTTCTCATTTTCTTTTGATTAATTTTTTTTTCAATAGAATCATCTTACAAAGTAATAATTCTATTAAATCAGTGATGATCTTAATTATCACAGATCGAAATAGTATTATCCCGAGTTAGATTAAATTAGTTTTAATTTCAAGTTTTTGCATGCTAGAATAAATTTGTTTTAGTTTTTAGGAATTCTTCATGTAAATCCCTTGAGAGAAACCCAACAATCAAACAAAAACCCAACTCTGGGAAACTAGTCCCATTATATCTAGTCAGAGCCACTATCCCAAATGGAAAAGGAACTGTCTTAAGGGCCGGACCGAGTGGTTATCCCCTTTGTTGTTGCCACAGATTTCTGAGGCTTCAACAGGTAATTATTTTTTCATATCACATTAAAAATCCAGTTCCTCCTCGTAATCCGCTCCTCATATAATCAACCACCATTACAGAAAATGGAACCACATTTGGTTTAGACATTTACTTAGGTAGGTAGGGTGCCCCTATCTCCCATCTCCCTATAGAATAATCTGGTTGCTTCTTCTTTCTTCTACGATATTGGTTCCTCTCTCTTGTCCTTGCTCTCTCTCCCTTTCTCTCCTACCTCCCTGTCTCTTCCCCTATCTCTCTCTCTCTCTGTCTCTCTCTCTCTCTCTCTCTCTACCCTCCAATCCTCTCACTATATCCCTCCCTCTCTCCTTATTTCTATCCCCCTTCCCTCTTTGTTTCACTCTCTCCCTCTCTTACCTTTCTCTGCATCTCTCTCTCTCTCTCTCTCTCTCTCTCTCTCTCTCTCTCTTCTGATTCCTTCTCCACCCTCTCCTTCAGTTTATCTCCATCTCTCCCTTGTGACTCCCATTTTCTCTCCACCTCTATCGCTCTATGTATTTATTATTCCTTCTCATATATATCTAGAGTTAATATATATCATGATATATTAATATATAGTATAATATAAAAAATTTAATATTGTATTAATCCAAATTTATTAAATATTAATATTATAATATTTTAATATGAATATTATAATTAATAATAATATTAATATTAATCTTTTAATATTGATATTAGGGTTAATAATGCTTTTTTTGCATGGTATTAAAAAAAATTTGGCCTGGCATAAAACCTCTTTTTTGAGTGTCCATAAATATAAAGAGGATTATGGAGTAAATATAAAACTATTTTTTATTTATTTACCATAATTCTCATTTATTTATATTTTATTTATTTACCATACCTCTATTATTTACCATGGTATTTGGCCCATGGTATTAAAATCGTATTTTTCCCATAAGCTTCACCTAAATAAAACCTCTTGTTTGAGTTTCCTTAAATATAAAGAGGTTTGTTGATTAGAAGCTCAGTATTTAGCTCAAAAATGAAAGTGCTCAAAAATACTCCAAACCAAAAAGACCATGTAGATCTAATCATCAAGATTTTGATGCAATTTGTTTCGTCAAAATCTGACTCTGGATGAATAAGTTATGACCCGCTATCTATTTTCCTAAATAGGTAAAAAATGAGCAGAACAATGACAGATTGATGACATGGAAGTCAAATCAGAACTTCAAGTATATCCAGGGAATAATCTCTAATTTTATCCCAATTACATTGTGACAAGTGTCACAGTCAGATTCTCCAGTGAACTTTGCAAATGAAATTTTTTAACATGTATTTCTAAGGTTGAATGAGAATTTTTTTTTAGGTTGGAGTAGTCCAACCAGGGCTGGACACATGTGTTACATATAAATTTTTCATTGTACCTATACTCCCTGTCCTTGATCCTAGAAACCCCTAATAGTGACCCCTGTGCCTATTTTCCATCATGAAAATATGCGTTCATGTCTTTTTCAACACAATGAATAAACTCTTTGTTGACCATTCCTAAAGAAACTCCTTGAAAACCTTATTATTTGGAGTGGAAAGCTCTCTTGATGTCTTTCTCATGCTAATGACCTATTTTTTGTCTAGGGATGCACTGATCAGCACTAGAATGAAGCTCATACTCTAGCCAATCGTCTTCTAGGAAATTTTTTAAAAATGGAAGTGAAGCTTTGATATCTGGAAGTTTCGTGGCAGAGCCCTGTTTGTTTTTTCCTGAGGATAGAGTTGAGTTTCTCCCTTTGGCCTATTTGTTCCTACAAAAGTGGAAACACCCAAAGGGATAACCCATTTCCCCACCTAAATTAGATCCATGATCCCTCCTCCTTTGTTATATAATGTACAATCTCCCAAAACTCTACTAGTTAGAACAGGGATAGAAGAATAATAGAGATAATTTTTGTTGCTATAGATATCAAGTGAGAGTTGAGACATTTTTCCATCACATCAAGTTGAAATAAGCACTTTTGATATGTGCCTAGATCAAGACCCGTCAAAGGAGAGTTGCGACATCAAGCCGCAGGTTGTAACTCCCCCTCTCTATTTTAATATAATATGATTTGTTTATGCTTTCTATTCTTGTCTTTATGCGTGATTGGATTCTTAGTTTTCCTTGATCATATAAGTAGCTTGTATATGCATTATATGTGTTATGCTTTCACATTTGTTTTTGTTTGATCCTTTTTGCAAGTAACCAAGCACCGGTAGTGGCGAAGATCTGACCACGGAACGTGAAGGACCAAAGAATTCAAATGGAAATTAGCATCAAATTGAGGTAGTTGATATATTCACGATATGCATGCATTTAAAATCTAGGAAAGTAGGTTTCTAATTGTTCCCTATTGTTACTAGACCCACTCTAGGGCTAGAGGGATCATCTCTATCCGCAAAGAGGATTTTCTTGCATAAAAAATTTGCGACTCCACTCGGGAGTGCTAGCCTTTCAAACTCCTATTTTCGATTTTATTGATTTCTTTTCTTGTATTTGATTTTCATCGAGGGTCCATCTCCTTGTCTCTGTAGCTTCTATAATTTCTTACAGACCTTTATCTCTCTACTGAAGTGATAAGCCTGGTGTCAGTTTGGAAAACCTTTTTATTTTTCAATATTTTCATTGATCTGCGCTGGTATTGCTTTGAAAATCGTGCCAATCAATGCATTATGCATTTTACACAGTTGCGCTTTTGCCTTTCCAGTGCGGTTTACAGATTAAACGATCGCGTTGATTCCTCTGTATGAATTTTTATGTTTTCCTTCATTTGATCAACCATTGAGTCTTATCCTTCTGAATTTTTTTTCTTGTTTGAGTAGCTTTGTTCCTTCTATGTTCAGTGACATTTCTGGTTCAAGTTTCACACCTTTGGTTGTCTATTTTGCAAAGCTGGTTGCATCCTTGTCTTCTTCTGGTTTCTAGGTGTCATCAGGCTATCTGAGTGGTTTCTTGCATCACTGACCTCTAGACTTATCATTGAATCAAGTCTTGTCATACCTTTCAGTGTAATATTCCAAATCTGGAATAACACAACAAGCCTGCTGAAATAACGCACTCCTGGAGAGATTGATGTACATAAATGAATTTACAGCCCTTGGATCCCTTATATCAGCAAATCTAGAGTCTAGATCCAAAAGGGGAGCAAAAACAAATCAAACTAGGTGTGGTAAAAAAATCTCCCACCACCTAGTCTAGCTGAAAAACACCCTACAAGAGGGGCTGCAGCTATGCACAAAAAACTGCTTCAAAAATAACGTAGTCTTGGAAAATATGAGCAGGAGGCCATAAAATATTATTAACTTATGAATTTACAGCATAAAATTAGAATTACAATGAATCTCTTTCAATATACAGTAGAATACATAAGACAATAGAGCAAGAAATCTTTAGAAAAGAAGGCTGCAATACATATATAACTGTAGAAATGGCTCAACAACGTTATTTTAAGGGGCTGCAGCAGCTAAATATTACAATTCAGATCTAGGACAGATATGTGAATAAAAAATTAGATCCATTTCAGATTTGGAAACTAAATAGTCTTATTTACAAGATCCCCTTGGGGTTTTGACCAAATCATGCATAAACAAGAGTAGATCTGAGTTTTAAGTTGCAGATCTGTAAAATGCTACAGTAATTTCTGAATATGACTTTACATTACAATAGATCAGATCTAAGCAGAACATGGATCAGCAAGCTAATCCATGGATCACCAAAGTGAGAGGAAAAGCCCAACACTAGAGATCTCTCATAAAAAATGGGATCAAAACACCCTGAAGAATCTCATATGAAAATAATGTAGTTCCTCAATGAAAAATGCACTGTAGCTTGAATAACATAGATGGCCAGCTGCCAAGATACAGATTTGAAGAAAAAACAAGAGAGGCACTCTTCCAGGAGGTTAAAATACACACTCCATGAGAAGAGGCTCCCAAAACAAGCTAGATCTCTATAGATCTAGAATCCCACTTACTGCAACTTAGAAAAGCAGAAAAAACCTCACTGGATTTGTGCTGCAATTAGAAGTATAGCTTGGCCTCAAGCCTGATAGTGGATCAAATCAGCAAATACTCCTCCAATAATCCTCAAAGGAAGAGGTGAAATCCCTGCATAGGAACTCCAAGTGCTAAGTAGCACAATTCTCTACTAAACAATAAAGAATAGTATTTGTCTAAGAAGACAAGATACTCAGAAATATGATCAATCAACAACCTTTCTTGCTGCCTTCCCCTTCCTTTTATAAGATGAAAGCCTTTGCAAACCCTAAACCACCTTGATGAGTTAGCTCCTTTCACATGAGGGGCCTCCTTATAGAACTGCGCTATCCCTTCATGAGATACATTGAACCTATACAACATTGTATATTTGGTCAAGGTTGACCCAGTCTCACAACTCAAACCCCTTTCACACCTGCAAGTGATTTATTTACATGGCCCTAATTTATCTGTGTTCACATGGTCATTGATTTATTCAATCTTTTCAGGAGTTTTACATGTCCTCCTTTATTCATTTATTCATGCAACAGAAAGTAAAACAAAAATGAATATTCCTCTTAGCTTAGGTTAAGTAGGAACATTACATTCCTCCCCTCCAAAATGTTGCTTGTCCTCAAGCAACTGATAGGGTGAGAGCTATAGTACTTCTCCTCCTCCATTTATGGCATCATCAAGGATCAAGTCCTCATCATAAGCTAAGTGCTCAACAAGACAATACATCATGAGTTGTTCCTCCAAGGTCAACATAATATGTGCATAGTCCATCCCTTCAGGAGTGAAAAACTCAACAGAAATAAACATGGTTGAAGCAATGCTACATCTAAAATATGTATCATGAAGTAAATGTATAAGTTCCAAGCCATGTGGTACATACAAGCTGCCCATATTATGTCCATACATTCCCATAAACAATACAACTATATCATTCAAGTATGGAAGCAAGACTACATATATGCAAACTGAAATCTGAACTTGAGGAGGTGGGTCAAAATCCCACATGTGATGCCAACGCAGTGCACCTCTTGTCTTCATTAGATCCAGGTGTGGCACATGGAATTCCCTCTACATATTTGCTACATGAATCACCTTGATATGGCTGAAGATGTTACATAAGTTTGGTGTCTTTGGGAAGAACCCATCATGAAAAGGAATCTCCCTTTACACAACAAGGGAGTGGCCAAGTTCAGAATTTCTATTGGCCCCCAAAAAGATATGAGATCCACATGATCTCTCACTCACTTTAGGAGTCATATCCTGCAAAAGCATGGCAAAGGAATGTAATATATCAGAAAATAAAACTTGCTTGGCATGATCAAATCCTTTACCATCATAGTCCTTCATACACATGGAGTTGTGCATGAGCATTCCCCTCCTCTCAAGCAAAGGAAGAGCTAGCTGAGATTACTCTTGCAAAGAGTCCATTGATTGCCCCAATCCTCTATAGATATTGCACTCTTGAAAGTGTTGAAGTAAGTCATCTCTCATGCCTTCCCAATCAAAACTCTTCATGATCAAGGTATAGATATTCATTGAATACATATGGCTGAGGAAGAAATCTTCATTTTCTCCTTGTAGGAACTTTTGCTTGAGCTTGGAAGCTCTAGCCAAGAAGACTTCACCATGATAATATATGACTCCCCCTTGGACTAAGTAGCCCTCCTCTTGCTGCATGCCATATAGTATCATACCTGTGTGGAGATCTTTGGAATACTCTACAAGCAGTTGAGATTTCCAATAAATATCCACACTGCTCAACAATGACAGCGCTATTGAAACATCCATGGAAGTGCTTATCATGTTGTTGATCTCCTTTTTGACATTACTCATGCCAAAATTGTTTGGTGGAAGGTTGATCCTCCCATTCTTCTCCTCCCACAACGCAGATTCATAAAAGAGAGAGGGAGACAGTGATGCAGGAAGAAGATCTCCCTCATACTTGGGTTGTCCCAAGCCCTCTAACATTGTGACTTGGTATCTAATTGCTCCAATCCTTCCTTGATATAGATTTGGAGTAGCACTTTGTGGAGCCTTCCCCACAAGATCTGAATCTGATGGCATTCTAGGTGGCTTTCCATTAGATAATAATGTCCCTTGCAGCATCCTCATGAACATGAGAGAAGGAAATGTTGTTTGTGTGGAAGTACTAGGTGAAGGATAAGTGTGCATGCCTTGAATCATTTATGGTTTCCCACTATTCAAGTCCACCCACTCCATTTGCAAATATTTCCAATCAGTGGTAACCTTCCCCAAGGTAATCAACCATTGGACACCCAAAATGATGTTGGTGTCTGGTATGTCAACTACAAAGAAGTGATCCACCAGAGTGTAGGATCCCATAGTGATATAAAGTGATGGAACATATTGCATGCATTGCATGGTCCTATCCCCTAGGACCAAAACAAAAAATCCCTTAAAAGTGTCAGTGGGGATTTCTCTCCTTTGCACAAGATGAGCATCAATAAAGTTGTGGGTTGCCCCACTGTCAATCAGGACATTTACTCTCTGATTTATGACTGAACCTTGTACTCTTAGGGTCAAGTACTTAGGCACTCCTCTCAAAGATGCAAGAGTCCCACTTATTGGAGCAAATTTTCCATTCCCATCTCTGGATGGTGTTTGATCTTCCTCATCATCATCAGCACTATGACCCCTCCTATGTTCGTCATCTTCATCTTCCTCCTCAAGATTTTAGAAGACTTCTATGTAGTTTTCTTTCCCTGCAACACATCTATGTCCCGGTGCCCATGACTCTTAGCAAGTGAAACATAGTTTATTTTTCCTCAATTCCCTCCTAAGATCAATATCAAGCGGCTTATTCATAGAGCTCTCCTTGGGAGGAGCAGCTTTTCCATCCTTCCCCTTAGAAAAGTGAGGGGCCTTGCTTTGGAAAGTTGCCTTTGCTTTTGGCAAGGCATCTTGGAGGTCTCTAGCCCTCTCAATGGCATCATGCAAAGTGATGGGCTTGTTAGATTTAACCAACCTATGCAAAGGTTCCTCCAGGCCATTGATGAACATGTAGACTCTCCTTGCTACAAATAGATCAGGGACCATGACTAATAATGTTACACCATTTTTTGGTCATCTAACTTTTCATCATTAGATGGACCCAAGTACACCATGTAAGACCAGTTTTACCCCAAGTAAAACTGCTTTCACTATGTTAATTAGGAAACCCCAAAAGGAATAATTAATTAAACCATAATTTAATTATTATTACCAGTCATGTTTAACCCAAAAACAAAGAAATTAATGAGATAAACCCATAGTTATCTTATTATTTTCTAGGAATAATTATTTAAATAATATTCCTTGTTAAATATGACCAAATCAACCACCATTAATCAAATAAATCATTATTTATTTGATTATATCCCAACCACTTCCTTAAAAAGATAAATAAATCATTGATTTATTTATTTTTCACTAATCAAGGGATTTGACCCAAGTCAAACACCCTTTCCCTCCAACAAATAATAATAAAATATTCCATAGAGGTGGATCTAGATTTGATTAACATTATTTTAATCATGCACCAAGATCTAGAATGAACCAATATTTTGTTATAAATAGGAGGGTTTTCCCCATCATTCTTCACCTTTTGTTGCCTATTAGATCACTCTGGATCTATACACTTGGTCTCATTTCTGCCATTTTGCTCCCATTGAGCTCTACCTTCTACATTGGGTTTTTTACATCTACAAGAGAGAGAAAGCTTAGATCTGAAGTGCTGAGGACTACAAAGAACCCATCCCATTGAGGAGATCTGGATACACCTTCTTGTTTCCTCCCAGGTGCCCTGTAATATAAAAATTCATTCCAAAAATCGTGTTCTTGTCTTGTCTGTTGGATGCATGGAGCAAACTCTTTACTTTACTGCTTAATGTCTTTCCATTTATAGATCTGTTTGTTGCAACACTTTAACTACTAATTGCAGATCTGAAGATGTTTTGCAGCCATTATTGTTGTTAGGGCTATTAGTTATGCGTAGCTAAAGTGGTTCTTTTTCGTACGCTTCGACGAAGAATTCATACTACCAAATGGCGACTCCACACGGGTTTTAAATTACGACCGCTGTCGTTTTTCATATTCCTGCATATCCAGCTACTTCAGGCCCTAGGGCTTCTTTTTTAGCTGCTTAGTTTTTCTCTTTTCATGTCATTTTTCTCACATAAAACCCTAAAATCCTAAAATTTCTAACTTCCGTGTGTTTCTGGCCCTATTGCGCAGGTAAGCGACACCAGCCGCACCTGAGACGGCAATTTTTCAGAAAATCTGCCGCCGAAACAGCCGGAACGGGGGGGTCACACCTTTTGGCCCAAAACCTGCGACCTGGACGCACTTTTCAGCCTGTAACCTGCGACCTCAACCAAAAGCAGGTCAGAACCTGCGACCTGCCTTTTTTCCAGCATTTTTTCTGTAATTTTTCTGGGTTCTGCTGCAGCCTCTGCCAGGGTTTTCCAGCCTCTGTCTCAGCCCGCCTTGACCAAGATCTGATCTGTTTTTACTCATCTAAGTGGGAACCCAGCCCCTTGGGGCTTTAGTACCCTCCACTTTTTGTGGAAGAGTTTCAGCTGTTTCAGCCGTCGGTTTCAGAGCTTCAGCCCCCTCTTTTTCCAGATCTGTGACCTCACTTCCAGATCCATTGAAATCAACCTCTTTTCCTTTCAAATCACCTCTTGTCGTTTTGTTTGGACCTCCCCTAAAGGCCTCTGCCTTTCCCCCCCCGGCTTTTTGCTGATTTCCCTTTTTCCAGCCACCTTGCCTCTGTCTCTTGGCTGTGATCTGCACCCCTTATCTGCAGCTTTATCCTCCAGATCTCTGTCCCCTTTGACCCTAGATCTGGTGAGCTTCCCTTGTGTGTGTTCCCATAGTTTTTCCCTTTCTTTTCAGCATAGTTTTGAGAGACCCACCTTCTTGGGTTAGATAGATGCATACGTAGCTGTTATTTTTCTGTTATTTCAGCATTTTACTCTGTTCTCTGTAGGTTTATTTTCAGCTACGCAGCACCCTTTTTTGCTCTCAACAACGGAAAGGGTTTAAAAATTAAAATTAACGCACACCACACACTGACCCTAAGTGAAGAAGCGCCTGGTTTACACCGCCTGGCAAAGACTCTAAAATAAATCGTCACTGCACCTTGTCTGCCCTTGACCTTCTTGATTCTGTCCCTTTCTGCCCTTGTCGGTTTCCTTCTTCCTGTCATCATTGCGCCCCCAAGGCGCCTTTCCCGGAGACTTCTTGGCCTTCATCCTCAGTTTCCGGTTGATCGACCTGCTCTGCACCGTCGTCGTCGAGCCAGTCCACCTTCGAGTCCGCACTCCGACTCCTCTCCTGATTCATCGGATCCCCCTTCTCCTTCCGGTTCTCCCCCTTTTACCTTCACCATGTCTGGACCAGGGCCTAATGCTAGCGGTTCTCCCGGCCCCAATGCCGGCCCTACTTCTAGCGGAACCGTCACAACCACTACTCCGGCCACCCTTGTGCTGCCGTACATTGCAGGCCTCAGCCTCCCCGATTTCCATCAGTTGATTAACGACCCCATTCACCACAATGCTACCTGGCCCACTATGCCCACCAAGTTACCCTCTGATATCCCTAAGTTCGAGGGCCTTAATGGCGAAGACCCAACCAATCACGTCCGGTCTTTCCACATGTGGTGTTCCTCAAACTCCATTACCGATGACTCCATCCGTCTTCGTTTGTTCCAACGCACGCTTACCGGCGAAGCTTCTAAATGGTATGTCGAACAGGCCACTTCCTCCCATACCACGTTCGAAACTCTTGCCCAAGCCTTCTTGTCGTACTTCCAGCTCCCTCTCCGATACGACACTGGTACGGAGCTCTTGACTTCATTTAAGCAATCCTCTTCCACACGCCTTTCTGCCCATGTTCAGGAATGGCGACGAAGACGGAGCTTATGTCGAGCCCCTCCCTTTGAAGATCGGGTTTACATGGAGTGGTTCCTTCGCACCCTCCCGTCTCCCATCGGCAAAGATGTCGCCTCTCACTTTCCTCAATCTGAAGAAGCCGCCCTCCAAATAGCTTTAAAATATGACCTTATCTATGCTCAATCTGGTTATGTTTATACCGTTCTTCCTGACATCCCCAGGCCCGGTGGCGCTGACGCCCCGGGGGCATCTCATTCCGCCGACGGTATTGTTGGATCTCTTTCCCACCCCTCTGCTCACCCTCCTATGAGCCATGGCCTTCCTCAGGGGGGGGCCAGCACCTCTAGCACTCTGCCCCCTCCCGGCAACATGTATCCAGGATACGGCATACCTCCTCCTTTTGCCCAACCTCCTGCTTACCTCAATGTTGCCCAACCCAACCCTTACTTTTATCCGCAGCCTGGTGCGCCAGCTCCTCCAGCATATGCGCTTCCGCCTCCCTTGCCTCCTCACCACCTGCAACAGCCCTTACAACCCCCTCCAGGGCAAGTATTTGCGCAGCAGGGTGCGTTTAATCCCCCTTCTTTTCAAAGAAGGCGGAGAGGCAACCAGAACCCATCTGCCCCCGGTAACCGAGGTCCCAATTCTGGTCCAGACCCTAACACTAGCAACCAGCCTCAGGGCATTCCGCCCAGGCCGGACAGGCCGCTTCGCACAAACAAGCCTTGTTCGTGTTGCGGTGTTTACGGTCACTACACTCACGATTTCCCTCTCTTACCCCAGATGCGACAGATGTGGGAGTCTCAAGCCACATTGCGCGGACAACATGCCTCCCCTCACGCTCCTCCTAATGTGGCCACTACCCAGCCAGCTGTGTTCACTGATCCTTTCCCTCAACAGGGATTCGTGGCTACCCAACCCCCTGACAGCCATGCAGCCACAACCTCGTCCATTTCTGGTTCCTCTGACTACCAGATCCTCATGATGCACTCCGATCCGTCCCCTTCCGTCGACCTTCACCTTTAAACTCGTTCTCGCCAGTACCCCAAGCCCCCTGCTCAGTCTGCTCCCGAGCCTCCATCTTCAGGTTCTACAGAGCCTCTTTCGACATCCAGCGGCGCCTTACACATCCCTCAACCCAAAGTTGAGGTTCACCCAAAGATTCCAAAGGGTCCCTTACGCCGAAATGCTGCCTCCGGTCGAGCCGCTCAATCGTACAGTATAGTAGATGATTTGGCACAATCCCCTGCTGCCATTTCCACACTGGAACTCCTCCGGTCGTGCCCTTCTCAAAGGAAGGCTCTACTATCTGCCGTGGGCGCTGTTGATCCTGCTGATGACCAAATGATTGTTTTCGACGCCACTCAATCGGACCACCCTCCTCTTCCTCCTTCCGTTGCTTTCCAAATCCCAGTCAAAATCCGGAACGCCACTGTATCCCGGTGTATAATTGATGAGGGGGCATCCACCTGTGTGATGTTCGCTTCGGTTTGGAAGCAACTCGGATCCCCTGAGCTGGCCCCTTCCACGATCACCCTTCGAGCGTGGGACGGTCATGCCTCCCAGCCTATTGGTCTGTTTCGTAACTGTCCCATCACCCTCGCCGGTAAGACGGTTTGCGTTGATGTCGAAGTCATTGACGCCCCTCTAAACTACAACATTCTATTGGGGCGAAGCTACACCTATGCCATGTCTGCTGTCCCATCCGCGGTCTTCCGCAAGATGTCTTTTCCACATAACGGGAAGATAGTCACCATTGACTAGCTATCGTATCATGAGCCGTCGTCTCAGTCCTCCTCCGAGACGACCA
Organism: Pinus albicaulis; assembly: GCA_034641835.2. Classification (NCBI taxonomy): domain Eukaryota; kingdom Viridiplantae; phylum Streptophyta; class Pinopsida; order Pinales; family Pinaceae; genus Pinus; species Pinus albicaulis. The sequence goes on from CM076574.1 coordinate 968,266,479, forward strand.
TCTCTTCTGTAGCCAACAAGCAAACCGTCGATTCCTTGACCAGTGTCTCCCCGGCGTTTATAAAGATTCCACCCTGCTTGGTACTTTTCCTCACCTTCCCCCCCCTCCTATTACGGATCCCAGCTTGTCGAATATTTGCATGATGCAATCGTCTCAGGCTGCCCATAAACGGCCTGCCTCGGCTAGTCCGCACCCTCCCCCCCGCCCTCCGCAACCCGCTCCTAGCCATTCATCTCCGCCATCCGGACCTCCTCCTTCTGGCCCTCCCCCTACAGCTGGTATCCCCGAACCTCTTTATCCTCCAGGCTCGGTCCCCCCTGGCCTTAACCATCTTGGAGCCGTACCTCCTGGTCATTACCCTGCTGGACAGATCCCCTTCTTGGCTCCCCCTCCCGGAGTATATTCCGTCCCCGTCATGGCCACCCTTTCTCTTCCTAACTTGACCTTGGGTATTCCGGTTTAGTACCTTGACCCCCCAGCCGCCACCCCCCCTGGTCACCCCAAACCTTACATGGCTTTGACACCGGTTCAACCGGTCCCCCTCGCTTCCTTCATAGCCACTGTGCCCCCAGCACCTCCACAGGACCCTTCTCCTGTTGTGACGGCTCCCGAGAAGACAGGCAAAGCCCGAAGGGGGGCAACCCATCACGATCCGGCCCCCCCAACATCCGTTACCCCCCCACGACCACCCAAGCCCGCCATTCGATGCGCTTTGTGTGATGTCGTCGGTCATGCCACTCACATGTGTCCTGAATTGCCCCACCTCAAGCTTCTGGTCAACGAGACATTCCCCGACTCTGATCTCCCAGAAGTACATGTCACTATCCCCGACTCCCTCCCAAAACTCAAACACTTGCACACAAACCACCCTTGTGCCTTGTGCGATTTTCACAGCCATTACACCCACCTCTGTCCCCGCCTTGACGAGTACCGTTCCTCCTTGGACTTGTACCGCCAGTTCAAGGCCGCTTCGATCGGACCAGAGGACATTCACATTCCGCCTCCCGCTGTAAAGCCAACGGAGCCCTCAGTCACCATTTTGTACCTGTCATCATCCATGAGACCATTGGGGAACGTTCCATCTGAATCCTCCCCTGTTGTTTCGCTTGACCTTCCTTTAGCGGTCATCTTGGGCTCAACATCGGTAGATCCGTTATCTACTTACTCTTCGGTCACCCATTGTGACGATGCGCATGTGAACCTCTCTTCTCATGATGATGATTCAGGCCACTTCACCACGTCAGGTAGTTCTTCTTCCACTAGTCACCCCATCTTCTATCAGGATGACGACATTATGGAAGAAATTCCCACCCCTGACTTCATCTATTCCCCCTTACATCGAACCCATGCGTTCACACCACATCCACCTTGTGGTCATTACATCGAAACCCAATGTTTGAGTAAGGGGGCACCCACATTTGAGAGACCAAGAGAAGCCATTCTCCACCACTCTCCTAGTGTATCTGGTCGTGTTGACTCTAGACCCCGTATTCTTCCACATTTAGAAGAACCTCTAGAGTCCCATATCACTTCAGATCACTCTCGGGACGATAACCCTTATCGTTCCCTCATCTTACATCAGCAACCCAGTCTCTTAGACATTATTATTGACCAACCTATAGCTTTTCTACGAGAGCATCAGTTCATTATCTCCAAATCCTCCTTTTGGGATAGTGACACCAGGTATGCCAATTCGGAAACTTAAAGTCCATTTGATCCCTATATGCAGTACGAAAAGAGATTGGTAACACTCCATTTCCTTTCTCAAACTGCATAACCATAACCAGAACAAATGGCACACCACATCATTAAAATGTGGTTAGATTCCCCTTTTTATAAATACATTTTGGCATGCCCACAGCATGTCACACAAACTCAAAAAATGGGGGCACCACCTGCCCCTACATACATCACTAGGGGCACCATACGCCCCCCCATACATATACTTACGACATGCCCACAGCATGTTCCAAAAACTGGGGGCACCATACGCCCCCCCATACATATACATCTGACACGCCCATAGCATGTTACAAACAAAATCCAAAAACTGGGGGCACCATATGCCCCCCCATACATTCTGGGGGGCACCACTTGCCCCTACACACATCCGCGAGGGCACCATATGCCCCTATATATGGCCAATACACGATGAACGCCCTGATCCGCCTGGATCTCTGTCCGAAGTGTTCCCAGATCCCTCTCTCTCCAGTTGACCCGCAACTCTGCCATACCTGCACAACCACATTCTTTTTGTCAGGGTACAGATCGGGAAAACCATAACCACCCACCACAACCCAACTCCCAGCCATCAAACAGCACCAAGCCCTCCTCGTCTCCCAGGTCGCAGTTTTCTGCCATTTTCTGGACCAGGTCGCACTTTTTGCCCCCAAACCTGCGTCCTGGGTCGTACTTTTTGCCCCAAAAAAGTGCGACCCGGCCATAGAGATGAAGGAGGGGCTGTTTCTGGGGGTTTTGGGCCCTCAACTGCAAATGTAATCCATCAAAATGCAAGAGCAAGGTTAGGCCTCTCGCCTCCAACTGACAGATCTCGAATCCAACGGTCGGTTTGTCCGCTACGTTCGCCGCAAGATTTGGGGCCTTCTCTCCTCTCCACATTCACCACAGCAACAATAGCAAATGAATGATTTTGGAGGGAAAACCGCCTCATTAAAAGAGAACCCCTGTTTCTTCTTTCGACTGCTGCGACCACACCGTAGCCCCGTTCGACGAACCGTCAGCACCGCTGGATAGATCTCACCGAGCTCTCAAATGGGTTTTCCTTAGTTTTTGGTAATTTGATACTTCACCCGGACACATTTTTCCACGAAGGATCACTTCACCGCTCCTTAAAATCGAATTTCCTCACTTACGACACTTGTACTTGGGGCACCATATCGCCCCCTTACTTGTCCATGTTCGTGTTGATTTTCGTCATGAGTACCCACCTTGTACTCATGCTTCTATGACACCCCATTGGGGCCTTTATTGTGTGGCAGCACTATCTAGTCGCCCTTGCTTAGAGCATCCGAGTTGAGTCATCATTGCATTCATGGAGTTTATCCTGCATCCTTTTACACCACACTATAGCCCTCCATTCTTTTTTGCTTGGTTCCTCTCTTGTGTCGCATCTCATGACCTTCAGCCCCACTGTCCCCTGTCCCTTTCGATATTGTGTCAGTCGCTGCCATGTCATTCATGCCCTTTATGCTCTAACAAGGGAAGTCGTCCATTCACCACTCCATCCTTCCCATTTCCACCATCATCATTAGTGTCAGTCTGTCCGTCGCTCTATTGCTCTTCTCTCGTGCCTTAGTTGAGGATCTCTCATTACCTCACCTAAGGCGGACCTCCTTCTGTCGACCTCAGCACATTTATTCCAGAAGCAAGGTCTAGAGGGCGGTGTACCTTGGTTCCAACTTCCATTTTTGTTCGGTGCCTCGGATCAGGCAGGGGGATTTCTCACCTCCCTTTGACTTGGTTGCTTCTCCAGCTCCTTTCAGCATGATTGAGATTCGTATACTGGACAGTCCAGTGACCCAGCAGCAGCTCTTGATGATTCCCGGGCATGTGTGAGATGTCTCAGCCCTCATGAGGGGGTGGCCCTGCAGGTAGCCCCCCACATGCCCGGATGACCTCTTCATTGCAGCCTTTGATGCCGCTCCAGATTTTGATGATGTTGGCCTTCGCCACTTGCAGCACCTCTATGATTTGCATGTATCCGTCGGATTTTGTGAGCCCTTCCCCATTTTCAGGGGGCATTTGGGTTGTATTTATCTCATGTACTCAGATATTATTGTACTAGTCCTGGCTGTTATCCCAGGCACAGCATGTATGTGAGACTCTTCATTGTATTTTTATGGCTCTTAGTTCTACCCATTTTATAATATCTGATTTCATTCGGTCCACTTGTTCACTTGGACACACTTCTTTTGTGCTTTGTCACGGCGGGCATAGGTATGCCTCCCGCCCCGCCTTTAGCACGGTACCCTCTCATAACAGAGACTTGTTGCACCTGCGAGTCTCGTCTCCTCAGGGTCTAGTCCTTCAGCACACTATCTACCTCATATTTCTCTCTCTGACATACCCTTTTGTTGTCTAGTGATTGTCTGCTTACAACGTACTTCGGTCATACGATTTGCTCCTGACACTCGCACGCTGGGGGGCAATCTGTTACACCATTTTTTGGTCATCTAACTTTTCATCATTAGATGGACCCAAGTACACCATGTAAGACCAGTTTTACCCCAAGTAAAACTGCTTTCACTATGTTAATTAGGAAACCCCAAAAAGGAATAATTAATTAAACCATAATTTAATTATTATTCCCAGTCATGTTTAACCCAAAAACAAAGAAATTAATGAGATAAACCCATAGTTATCTTATTATTTTCTAGGAATAATTATTTAAATAATATTTCTTGTTAAATATGACCAAATCAACCACCATTAATCAAATAAATCATTATTTATTTGATTATATCCCAACCACTTCCTTAAAAAGATAAATAAATCATTTATTTATTTATTCTTCACTAATCAAGGGATTTGACCCAAGTCAAACACCCTTTCCCTCCAAAAAATAATAATAAAATATTCCATAAAGGTGGATCTAGATTTGGTTAACATTATTTTAATCATGCACCAAGATCTAGAATGACCCAATATTTTGTTATAAATAGGAGGTTTCTTCCCCATCATTCCTCACCTTTTGTTGCCTATTAGATCACTCTGGATCTATACACTTGGTCTCATTTTTCTACCATTTGCTCCCATTGAGCTCTACTTTCTGCATTGGGTTTTCTACATCTACAAGAGAGAGAAAGCTTAGATCTGAAGTGCCGAGGACTACAAAGAACCCATCCCATTGAGGAGATCTGGATACACCTTCTTGTTTCCTCCCAGGTGCCCTGTAATATAAAAATTCATTCAAAAATCGTGTTCTTGTCTTGTCTGTTGGATGCATGGAGCAAACTCTTTACCTTACTGCTTAATGTCTTTCCATTTATAGATCTATTTGTTGCAGCACTTTAACTACTAATTGCAGATCTGAAGATGTTTTGCAGCCATTATTGTTGTTAGGGCTATTAGTTATGCGTAGCTAAAGTGGTTCTTTTTCGTACGCTTCGACGAAGAATTCATACTAACAAATAATCTCATAAACTCAAAGATATAATTCTCTGCATCCCCTGATTGCTTCAAATTTTCAAGGCTTATGAATGGTGCTTCAAGATCCTTCCTGTCAAACCTCTCCACCAGTCTTCTAGTAGAGTCAGAATAGGTAGTCACATTGACATGTCCCAATGTAGACAACCCATGGAACCACCAATTGTATGCTTCACCTTCAAAGTGCAGCACTGCAATCTTGATGGCTTCAATCTCAAGGAATTTGTTCAACTGGAAGTAAATATCTAGATTTTATACCCATGCCTTGGCAAAACTAGAGGATGATCCATCAAACTTGGGAAAAAATAATATGCCCATAGGGTGGTATCTATCCTGATTATGAAAGAACCCACCATCTCTATATTGCTGCCTCGGTCTTCTTCTATCCTTGAGGTGACAAAAATCTTGGAAACTCAAGTGGTCCTGGAATCTATGACTCGGAGAATCATACTCCACAAATTAATCTTCAAGGGACGCTTTCTCTTGTGGTATTTCATTCTCCATGGCCAAGAAAGTAGGCATAGTGGAGCGTTGTGAAGCTTGTGGGGCTTGTGGCAGATTCACTGGTTGACCAGTCCCATGATGAGACATGTCAGATATTTCTCCCGAATAAAATATCCCAGGAGATTCCCTAATTTTTTCCACCCTCATCTCTTTGATCTCTCTGGCAAGATCTTGCATGGCCACCAAAAGAGTTCTTGCAAGCTCTTCCCCTTCTTTGTCACTTGCAATCTCAGGGGCTTTACCCTTGTCTTGATATTCAATAGTATAATCATACTTCTTGTGACTTATGTTCTAATACCTCTTCTCCCTCTCAGTAAGAGGTTCATCTTCTTCTGAATGCAACATGGCTGTGATGCTCCAAGGAAGCACAGGCTATGCCAAGAAAGGAGCTTTGATACCACTGTAATAACAGAATGCCTGCATTCTGCAGCTAGTTCCGGTCAAAATGCTTAACAATGGCAACAATCACAAAATTCAACAATTCAGTCATGTAAACCATTCTAGAAGTAATTTTAACTATTTTTATTGATCAATTGGGTTTAAAATAGAAATGGACAAGGGAAAATGAGGTAAAATGAGGTGAAGGAAAGCACAAATTTGAGGCTCAACAAGGGGCTGCAGCTATGCACAACAAACTGCTTCATAAATAACACACTCTTGGAAAGCATGACCAGGAAGCCATCAAATGAGATCAACTTATGAACATAAAACAGCAAATCAGAATTACAATGAAGCTCTTTCAACATACAGTAGAATACAAGAGACAAGAGAGTAAGGAATCTTCAGAAAAGAGGGCTGCAACACATAAATAAACTGTAAAATTGGCTCAACAGCATTATTTTAAGCAGTTGCAGCAACTGAAAATTACATCTTAGATATAGGACAGATCCATGGAAGAAACATCAGATCCATTATATATCTAGAAACTAGAAAGACATATTTACAAGATCCCCTTGGGGGTTTGACCAAATCATGCATTACAAAGAGTAGATCTGAGTTTTAAGTTGCAGATCTTCAAAATGCTTCAGAAATTTCTGAATATGAATTTACACTAAAGTAGATCAAATATAAAGATAACATGGATCAGCAAGCTAATCCATGGATCACCAAAGTGAAAGGCAAAGCCTAGCACCATATATCTCTCATAAAAAATGGGGTCAAAACACCCTGCAAAACCTCTACTGAAAACAACGCAGTTCCTCAATGAAAAATACACTGTAGTTGAATAACATAGATGGCATGATGCCAAGATACAAATCTAAAGCTCAAATAGTGTATGCATTCTTCCAGGAGATTAAAATACACACTCACTGAGAAGAGGCTCCAATACAAGCTAGATCTAAGTATATCTAGAATTCCACTTGCTGCAGCCTATAAAAGCAAACAAACCCTCACTGGATCTATGTTGCAATTGGAAGTAGAGCTTGGCCCAAAGCCTAATAGTGGATCAAATCAGCAAAAAATCCTCCAAGAATCCTCAATGGAAGAGGTGAAATCACTGCGTAGGAACTCCAAGTGCTAAGCACCACAATTCTCCACTAAACAGCAGAGAATAGTATTTGTCTAAACATACAAGATACTCAAAAACATAAAAAATAAACAACCTTCTCTTGTTGCCTTCCCCTTCCTTTTATAATATGAGAGCCTTTGAAAACCCTAAACCACCTTGATGAGTTAGCTCCTTTCACATGAGGGGCCTCCTTTTAGAACTACGCTATCCCTTTAGGAGGTACATTGAATATAGATAGCACTATAGATTTGGTCAAGGTTGACACAATCTCACAGCTCAAATCCCTTTCACACCTGCAAGTGATTTATTTACATGGCCCTAATTTATCCTTCTTCATATGGGCATTGATTTATTCATTCTTTTTAGGAGTTTTACATGTCCTCCTTTATTCATTTATTCATGCAACAGAAAGTAAAACAAAAATGAATATTACTCTTAGCTCAGGCTAAGTAGGAATGTCACAGTCCTCCCCCCCAAAATGTTTCTTGTCCTCAAGCAAATGATAGGGTGAGAGATGTATTCCTTCCCCTGCTCCATTGGTGACATCATCAATGATCAAGTCCTCATCATAAGCCAAGTGCTCATCAATCCAATACATCAGGAATTGTTCCTCCAAGGTCAACATAAGATGTGCATAGTCCATCCCACATGGAGTGAAAAATTGAATAGAAATAAACATGGTTGGAGCAATGCTTTCTCTAAAGCATGTAACATGAGGCACATAGAGAACTTCTAATCCATGTGATACATAAAAGTTGTCCATACTTCCCACATACAATCCCAAAAATAGTACAACTATGTCATCCAAGTATGGGAGCAAAGCTACATATATGAAAACAGGGATTTGACCTTGAAGAGGGGGGTAAAATTCCCACATGTGATGCCAGCACAGTGCACCTCCTGCTTGCATTAGATCAAGGTGTGGCAAGTGGCATTCCCTCCACACATTTGCTGCATCATTCATATCAACATAGCTGGAGATATCATATATTTTTGGTGCCTTTGGGAAGCACCAATTATGAAAAGGAATCTCCCTTTGCACAACAAGGGAGTGGCCGAGTTCAAAATTTCTATTGGCCCTCAAAAAGTTATGAGATCCACATGATATCTCACCCCCTTTAGAATTCATAGCCTAAAAAAACATGGTAAAATAATGTGACAAATCAGAAAATACATCTTGCTTAGCATGATCAGATCCTTTACCATCATAGTTATTCATACACATAGAGTTGTGCATGAGCATTTCCCTCCCTCTCAAGCAAAGGAGGAACTGGCTGAAATGACTCTTGCAAAGAGTCCATTGGCTGCCCCAATCCTCCATAGCTAATTCACTCTTGAAAGTGTTGATTTAGGTCCTCTCTCATCCCCTCCCAATCAAATCTCCTCATGATCAGGGTGTAGATATTCATGGATTGCATATGGCGAAGAAGGAATTCTTTGTGTGCCCTCTATAGTATCTTCTGCTTGAGCTCAAAAGCTCTAGACAGGAAGATCCAACCATGAAAGTAGATGACTCCCCCTTGGACTAAATAACCCTCTTCTTGCCGCAGGTCATCTAGTATCATACCAGTGTGGAGATCTTTGGAATATTCTACAAGAAGTTGAGATTTCCAGTACAAATTCACACTGCTCAACAAAGACAGTGCTGATGATACCTCCATGGAAGTGTCTATCATGCTACTAATCTCTCCTCTAACATTTAAAATGTCAAATATGTGTGTTGGAAGGCTGATCTTCCCATTCTCCTCCTCCCATAGCGCAAATCTAGAAAAGAGAGAAGGTGATAGTGATACAGTTAGAGGATTTCCCTCACTCTTGAGCTGTCCCAAGCCCTCCAGCACTGTAGCTTGGTCCCCCATTGATCCAGTCTCTCCTGGATCTATATTTGGAGCAACACTTTGTAAGGCTTCCCCCACAAGATCTGAATCTGGTGGCCTCCCAGGTGGTTTTCCACTAGATAGGAATGTCCTATACAGAAATCTCATGAACATCAATGAAGGATCTGTGAGATCCTTACTTCCACTGCACAAATCCATATTTGTTTTTTGTGTGTAAGTGCTAGGTGAATGATAAGTATGCATGCCTTGGATTATTTGGGGCTTACCACTCTTCATGTCCACCCACTCCATCTGAAAATCCTTCCAATCAGTGGTGACCTTCCCCAATGTAATCAACCATTGGACACCGAAAATGATATTGGTGTCTGGTATGTCAACTAAAAAAAAGTGATCCACCAAAGTGTGGGACCCCATAGTGACTAAGAGTGATGGGACATATTACATGCATTGCATTTTCCTATCTCCTGGGATCAAAACAGAGAATCCCTAAAAAGTATCAGTGGGGATTTCTCTCCTCTACACAAGATGAGCATCAATAAAGTTGTGGGTTGCCCCACTGTCAATCAGTGCAGATACCCTCTGATTCATGATTGAACCTTGTACTCTTAGGTTCAAGTACTTAGGCACTCCTCTCAAAGATGCAAGAGTTCCACTTATTGGATCAAAGGCTCCATCCACATCCCCAGATGGTGTTGGATCTCCCTCAACATTATTAGCGTTGTGACCCCTCCTTGGTTCATCATCTTCATCTTCCTCCTCAAAATCTGAGAATACCTCTATGTAGTGTGCTTTCCTATCAGCACATCTATGTCCAGGTGCCCATGACTCTTAGCAAGTGAAACATATTCTCTTCTTTCTCAGTTCTCTCCTAAGTTCAACATCAAGAGGCTTCTTGAATGAGCTCTCCTTGGAAGGAGCAGCTTTTCCTTCCTTCTCCTTAGAAAAGTGAGGGGCCTTGCTCTGGAAAGTTGCCTTTGCTTTTGGCAAGGCATCTTGGAGGTCTCTCGTCCTCTCAATTCCATCATGCAAAGTGATGGGCTTGGTATATTTAACCAACCCATTCAAAGGTTCATCCAAGCCATCGATGAACATGTACACCCTCCTTGTTAGAGATAGATTAGGAACTATAATTGATAATCTCAAGAACTTAGAGATATAAGTTTCTGCATTTCCCGATTGCTTTAACTTTGCAAGGCTCATGAAAGGTGCTTCTGGATCCTTTCTGTGAAACCTCTCCCCTAGTATTCTAGTGAATTCAGAGTAGGTATTCACATTGGCATGGCCCAATGTAGACAACCCACGTAACCGCCAATTGTGTGCTTCACCTTCAAAGTGCAGCGTTGCAATCTTGATGGCTTCAATCTCAGGGACTTTGTTCAACTAAAAGTAAATATCCAGCTTTTCTACCCATGCCTTGGAAGAAATGGAGGATAACCCATCAAACTTAGGCAAAAATAATTTCCCCATAGAGTGGTGTCTGTCATGATTATTGAAGAACCCACCATCTCTATACTGCTACCTTGGTCTTCTTTTGTCCTTGAGGTGACAAAACTCTTGGAAACTCAAGTGGTCTCTGAATCTATGATTCTGATATTCATATTCCACAAAGTAGTAATCAAGGGATGCTTGCTATTTTGGTCCTTCATTCTCCATAGCCAATAATGTAGGCATAGTGGAGCATTGTGGAGCTTGTGGGGCTTGTGGTTGGTCCACTGGTTGACTAGTCCAGTGGTGAGAAATGTCAGAGCTTTCCCCCAGATGAAATCTCCGAGGACATTCCCTCATTTTTTCCATCCTCATATATTTGATTTATTTGGCAAGATCTTGCATGGCGACCAAAAGAGTTCTTGAAAACTCTTCTCCTTCTTTATCTCTTGCAGTCTCAGGGGCTTTACCGTTGTCTTGATCATCAGTAATGTAATCAAACTTCGTATGAATTCTGTTCTGATACCTCTTCTCCCTCTTAGTAAGAGGTTCATATTATTTTTAATGCAACATGTATGTGGTTCTCCAATGAAAGCAAAGGTTGTGCCAAGAAAGGAGCTCTGATACCACTGTAATATCCCAAATCTGGAACAGCACAGCAAGCCTACCTGAAATAACGCACTCCCAAGAGATTGATGCACATAAATAATTTTAAATCCCTTGGATCCCTTATATCATTAGATCTGGGGTCTATATCCAAAAGGAGATAAAAAACAAATCAAACTAGGTGTGGTAAACAAATCTCCCACCACCTAGTCTAGTTGAAAAACACCCTACAAGAGGAGTTGTAGCTATGCACAACAAACTGCTTTAGAAATAACACAGTATTGGAAAGCATGAGCAAGAGGCCATGAAATGAGATCAACTTATGAACATATAGCAGAAAATCAGAATTACAATGAAGCTATTTCAATATACAATAGAATACAGGAGACAAGAGAGCAATGAATTTTCATAAAAGAGGGCTACAACACATATATAAACTATAAAATTGGCTCAACAAAGTTATTTTAAGGGGCTACAGTAGCTAAAAATTACATCTCATATCTAGGATGGATTTGTGGACAAAACATCAGATCCATTATAGATCTAGAAACTAGAAAGACTTATTTACAAGATCCCCTTGGGGGTTTCACAAAATCATGCATTACAAAGTGTAGATCTGAGTTTTAAGTTGTAGATTTGAAAAATTCTTCAGAAATTTCTAAAGATGAATTTACATTAAAGTATATCAGATCTAAATAGAACATGGATCAACAAGCTAATCCATGGATCACCAAAGTGAAAGTCAAAGCCCAACACCAAATATCTCTCATAAAAAATGGGGTCAAAACACCCCGTAAAACCTATACTGAAAATAATGTAGTTCCTCGTTGAAAAATACATTGTAGCTTGAATAAAATAGATGGCCTAATGCCAATATACAAATCTGAAGCTCAAACAATGGATTCACTCTTCCAGGAGGTTAAAATACACACTCACTGAGAAGAGGCTCCAATACAAGCTAGATCTAAGCAGATCTATAATTCCACTTGCTGCAACCTACAAAAGAAAACAAACCCTCATTGGATTTGCATTGCATTTGGAAGTAGAGCTTGGCCCAAAGCCTGATAGTGGATCAAATCAGCAAAAAATCCTCCAAGAATCCTCAATGGAAGAGGTGAAATCACTGCATAGGAACTCCAAGTGCTAAGCACCACAATTCTCCACTAAACAACAGAGAATAGTATTTGTCTAAAAAGACAAGATACTCAGAAACATAAAAAATAAAAAACCTTCTCTGGTTGCCTTCCCCTTCGTTTTATAATATGAGAGCCTTTGAAAACCCTAAACCACCTTGATGAGTTAGCTCCTTTCACATGAGGGGCCTCCTTTTAGAACTACGCTATCCCTTTAGGAGGTACATTGAATCTAGACAACACTATAGATTTGGTCAAGGTTGACCCAGTCTCACAGCTCAAACCCCTTTCACACCTACAAGTGATTTATTTACATGGCCCTGATTTATCCTTGTTCATATGGGAATTTATTTATTCATTCTTTTCGGGAGTTTTACATGTCCTCCTTTATTCATTTATTCATGCAACAGAAAGCAAAACAAAAATTAATATTCCTCTTAGCTCAAGCTAAGTAGGAATATTACAAAATGACAGTATACAGGCCTGCAAAAACAGAAAATAAGCAGCTAATAATGCAATAATCTAAAACCAAGGAGGTGGGTCTCTCAACAACTAGTCTATAGGTGAGTAAAAAACTAATCAAAACATACTAAAAAAGATAATAGATATAAGGTTAAGAGGGACAGGGTTCTAAAATAAAAAATCTACTAGAAACATAAAACAACAACAAATCAGAGGAAAAATTGTTGTAAAAAAGGTGGCGAAAGTCTATCTCCTGAAGGGAAATGGGGTGAACCCAAGAGGAAAACCAAAAAAAATCTAGATGAGGTGATTTGGATGGATAACAAGTCGATCTTAAGTGGATCTGAAAGTGAGGTATCAGATCTGAAAAATGGCTGAAGACTCTGAAATTTCATACAACCTGCAATAGCAAAAACTCTTCCACAAAAAGTGGAGGGTACTGAAGCCATAGGGGGCTAGGTTCCCACTTAGTTGAGCAAAAAAGAACAAGTACAGGTCCAAAATGGGTGGAGACGGAGGTCAAATAACCCTGAATAGAGGCTCAGACAAACCCAGAAAACTTTTAGAAAAATCCCTGCAAAAAGTCTAGGTCACAGTTTCTGACCTATTTTCTATAGAGGTCGTATTTTTTGGGCAGAAAGGTGTGTCCTAAGGGTTCAGGTCACAGGTTTTGGGCCAAAAAGTGTGACCTGCACTTCTGGCACTCTCAGCGGCATATTTCAGAAAAATTTGTCATCTCAGTTGCGGCTGATGTCTATCACCTGCGCAATAGGTTTGAAAACACATGGAAGTCAGAATTTTTATCATTTTAGGGTTTTATAGGTTAAAAACAACATCAAGAAAAGAAAAAACAAGGGGCTGAAAATAAATCCTAGGGTCTGAAGCAGTTGGATATGCAAGGATCAGAAAAACGACAGCGGTTGTAACCGTAAACCCATGTGGAGTTGCTAGTTGTTAGTATGAATATTAATTCCAAGCGTATGAAAAAAGACCACTTCAGCTACGCATAAAAAATAGCCCTAACAACAAATATGGCTGCTAATATCCTCAGATATGCAGTTAGGTGATCAATATAAATGCTGTAAAAATCTAGATCTATGCATTAGAAGACATTAAGAAGTAGAAAAAACAAGATTTACAGCATGCATCCAATAGATAAGACAAGAATATATCGAATGAATTTTGTATTAGTGGCACCTGGGAGGAAAACACAAGATGGTGTTCCCGGTTCTCCTCAATGAGATGGGTTCTTGTAAGTCCTCAACACTTCAGATCTAGAATTCCTCTCTCTTGATGGTGTAGAAAACCCAGACAAAAAATGGTAGAAAAATATGACTATGATGGTGGATCAATAGTCAGACCAAAAGTATAGATCCAGAGTGATCTTTAGGCAACAAAAGGTGATAAATGAATGGGAAAAACCTTCTATTTATAACAAAATATTGAGTTAGTCTAGATATTGGTGCATAATTAAAATATTATTAACCAAATCGAGATCCAATTTTTATGGAATATTTTATTATATTTGTTGGAGGGAAAAGGAATTTGACTTGGGTCAAATCCCTTTATTTGTAAATAATAAATAAATAAATGATTTATTTATCATTTTAAGGATGTGGTTGAGTAATAATCAAATAAACAATGATTTATTTAATTATTTAAGGGTGATTTAGTCATATTTAACAAAGAATATTATTTAAATAAGGTTTAAATAATTATTCTTAGAAAATAATAAGATAAATAATGATTTATCTAATTAATTTCCTTGTTTTGGGTTAAATATAACCAGGAATATTAATTAAACTATTGTTTAACTAATTATTCCTTGAGGAAAATCAAGCAAATGTATATTTATTTAATATTTCCTCATAGGGTTTCCTGTTTAGACCATAAACAACTTAATAAAGGTGGTTTACAAAGTTATTTTCATAGTGAAAGCAATTTTACTTGGGGTAAAATTGGTCTTATATGGTGTGCTTGGGTCGATCTAATGGTAATAGGTTAGATGACCAAAAAATGGTGTAACATTAACCTTAACTTAACCTAACCTAACATTAACCTTAACCATAACCTTAACCTTACCCTTAACCTTATCTTAACCTTAACTATTACCTTACCCTAACCTTACCCTTAACCTTAGCCTAACCTTAACCTTAACTTTACCCTTAACCTTGACTTTAACCTTAACCTTAACCTTCCCATAATGTTAACCCTAACCTTAAATTTAACCTTAACCTTAAGGTTAAGGTTACGGGTTTAGTCAGGTTAAGCTTAAGGTTAAGGTTAAGTTTATGGTTATGGGAAGGTTAAGGTTAGGTTAAGGTTAAGATTAGGGTAAGATTAAGGTTAAGGGTTTGGTCAAGGTTAGGGTTAGGTTATAGTTAAGGTCAAGGTTAAGTTTAAGGTTAAGGGTAAGGTTAAGGTTAAGGTTAGGTTAGGTTAAGTTAAGGTTAATATTACGATTAAGGTTAAGGTTGTTGGGCTAGAATTGTAATCTATGGATAAACTACACTTCCCTATACAGGTGCTAGTCTAGAACAATATGTGAAACACTGTACTACCATTTCTCCTAACTCATAATAGATACACAGAGAGGATTGGAGGCTTACTTGTTCAGTCGCTTCCAAATGGCTCCTTCCATCGCTTCTTTTGAAATTTAAAATTCAAGCAATTTGTGAGCTAAATGCTTCCTACAAGAAAGAACACTGAAACAATAGAAGATGCAATAATATAGATATCTATTCAAGCTAGTTAGCTAAATCAGTAAAGAATAAACTACATTCATCAACCAAGATCTTACAATATGGAAAATCAAAGTTAACATAGATGCATGTAAGGAAAAATAATAAGTACTCTTTATTGATGATAGAAGGAGAGGTTACAACCTAGTGACTAATTTGAAGTGACCTTCCAGCAAATTTCCCAAGTCTCATCACAACACAAATCTCTCCAGCAGCAGCTCCACAAATCAAAATCTCAATTGAAGATTCTCCAACATTTCTCTACTCAAATTATTTTCCTCTTAACACAGATTTGTGTTTAATTTATAGATGAAATGTAGGTTTTTTTTCAATCAATAGCTTTCCAAAAATAGGCAAGACATGTTTCCAGTCATGTAGATGTCAAATGGACACTTGGATTCGAAGGTTGACACATGTGAACTCTTCTAGAAGGCACTGGCCAAGTGGAGATTCTGGAACAATGAGAATTTCGCTCCCAATGTGACCAATGCACCTTTGAATGTTGGGAAGTGCTTTGTAGAGCAGCCTTGCATGGGGCTACCTGCATATGCAATGCACTTAGGCCCCTTAGAGCCTACGTTGGTGAGCTCTCATATGTTATACAATAAGCTTCAAACCATGGAAACCTTTTCTTGATGAAAGTATTGTTTGATTTGTCTTGTTTTATGTCTTAGAGCATATAGCAACTGAAATGATAGGGAATGATAGACCCTTGATCATTGGTCCTGGAGAGGATGTATAGTTAACCAGGTCATTGGGAATGGTGCCCAAATTGACCTATAACAATTGCCCCCTAAAGCATGAGATCCAAATAATAAGAACATTTGATTGAGATGCTTTACACTGTGATGAGCTTGGAAATGAATTGGAATGGTCACCTACATCAATCTTACAATACATTACATCATGATATATCCTATATTGATCATAATTGTTGAGGTTAGGAATTCCCATAGTTAGCACATAAACAATCTAATAACATGTACATAATTCAGAAAGCTATCTTCATTGGAATGTTGCCCAGATGCAAACATGCTTACAGATATAGGCCCATGTTTGGATGACAATCTGTATGTAAGGTCACCGTACAGATGATGTGTACAACACTCCTGAAATCACAACCCAGATGGCTGAAACTAGATCCAGGGTCTTCTTATCTCATTCACTCGACCATTCAAGTACAAGTCTAGCCATGCGAATATATGATTTGTAGTCAAACATGGAAAGACATTGTTTGATTACCAGCCAATAATTTGAGCTGTTAACAAACGCGAGAGAAACACCATTAATGTCAATGGCCCTCAAGGTAATACAGTACATTTAGTAAGGTGTGAATAGATGATTTGATGTCGAACAGAAAACAAAATATTTCAATCAAAAGTCTGAAAGCGAGGATCTTGTCGATGTTGTAACAAGCCTCTTGGTACTGGAATATGATGTTTCTAAGTGAACTTCCTTGATATTGATTTGTTTTTGACAGGAAGTCACTTTATTAAAAAACAAGAGTTACTGATTTTGGAGACAAGGATATGAATTGATATAGAAATTTTTAGGGATGATGGTCGTGAAAATGAAGGTTTACGAGTATTGCAGAACGATGAGTTTTTAATCACTGGATGACTTCTCTTGAACATATCGGCGACACTGTGATGAGTTGGCAGCATTGACCCAAAACTAAAGTGAAGGTATGATGAACCATAGGTGTGAATGAATTGTCAATATGATTACCCAAACAGTCACGGAAATGGAGTGAAAGAAGTGTCATGTTCAAGAGTGACTTGCTACCAAAAATAAACTTTTCAACCAGTACCTCTTTATTTTTTAACAAGCTTGAGGAGGATAACATTTGCTTGATCTATAATTCAACCCTTCGGGTGAATAAAGTATTGCTATTTAATAATTTAACGAGTCTAGTGATGAATGAAACTCGATTCTTGCCATGATCAACAAGCTAGACTCTACTTTATGTTTTAACGAGCTTAATGACAGTGATAGCCTGATCCTTTTTCATATTTAGGGAGTCTGAAAAATGGACGAAAGAGAAATCCAAAAGCACTTTTTCGTAAATTTGTCTCTTAGATCCGGAAAAGTGTAAAATAATATCTGAAAGAACCTCTTTGGTCATGTTTAACTAAGGTATTCCTTTTTCGTAAATAATCCACCTCAGTTCGGAAAACGGTTAAACTTATACTGAGTAGATATCAATTCATTTAATTTAACAAACTTGAAAAGACAAGTGCTCGACAATATTTTCACATTATCATAGTTTGAAAAGAGCTGAAAGAAGACTCCATGGGTTCCTTTTTCACTGTTATTGAAGCTCGAAAAAGAGATAAAATTGCGCTTCAAATCCTTTTTCATTTTTTAACAAAGCTCAAAAAATAAGGAGAAAAAGTATGCTTTGTGGTCAAATTATTCTTGAAATAAATCTGCACGACTAATCTGTTCATCAGTTGTAAGACCTGTTCAGAACAACATCAAATGGATTAAAAATACCTATTTCCTGATAAAAATATAATAAAACCATAGTCATAGCAGTAAATATTCATTGCAAACAATTAAATGACTAAATAAAAAGAGTTTTACTATTCATTTTTACCATTCCATAGTTACCATTTGCATTTTGGAATTATGAACATGATTTTACCCCTAAACTTCAGTGGTCGATTGTGTGCAATCGGTAAGAATTTTTTGAATGCCCCCTGGAAGAGCACATGTCGAATGCCCACTGCAAGAGTAGGTGCCCCCCAAGCTTCATTTCATTCACCTAAGTAGATTACTGGTTACTAATAGTTGGATGGAACGAAGGTTCATTATAGGGGAGGATTTGTTTCATTTTTTAACGAGCTTGACACAGGAAAAGAACTATGCTCATGACTGCTTTCATTTTTTAACGAGGTTGACATAGTAAAATAACTATCCTCAAAGGCACTTGTTTCATTTTTGAATGAGGTTGACACAAGAAAAAATAATTGTCCTCATAATTCTATTTTATTTTTTAATGATATTGACACAGGAAAATAACTATCCTCATGGGAACCTGTTTCATTTATCGAGGTTGACACAAGAAAAGAACTATCCTCAATACATGTTTCATTTTTTAATGAGGTTGACACAAGAAAAGAAACATCCTCATTGTGTAGTTGGACTAGTGAGTGTGTGTTGGAAAAGACATAGTCTAACAGAGTCATAATTTAAGGAGTTTTATGAATACCACAAATGATTAGTTATAACATGCGTTGACGTGTATTCTCTAAGTTTTTCGTTGAATTTTGGAATTTCAGAGGGTAATTTTTGTGGTATCACTGGCCACCAAGGAGAATAACTGATGGGATCAGATTGATATTGCACTGAAGATGTGAATAAATGATCCAGGTGGATATTGGTGGTCACCCACCTATTCCACTTGGGGCTCCACCATTGTCTCTTTCATTTTTTCAGTTTCGACACAGTTTACTATTTTTAGCAGTTTTTTGGGTCCTAAACTTCCGGAGCCGTTTTGAGGCCCTAAACGACGTTTTTTGGGAAAATGGAGAGCAACATGAGTCCAAGGACTGATGTTTCTCATTCCAAATTTGTAGTCCTTGGGTAGATATTTCTAATGAGGTATGGTACGCGTCAAACGGAGATCGTAAGCCAAAGTTACGACCCTGGGAAGTTGAAACACCAATTTACCCAAACGGGGCCCATAGTTTTGGCGCTTCATCTCCTAGGGTTAGGGTTTTGGCTGTTTAGGATTTCCCATTGTTTCTAAATAATAAATAGGCCCTAGAGCCTCATTGTAACTCAGTTCAGAGGCCTGTAGCCGCCACATCTCTTCTCAGAGATAGCTACCAGCGCCCTAGCTAGTTTTATTTCCATTCTGTCTGTAAGCAAATTTCAGTTCTTTGATATTAATGAAATGAAGTATTATTTCCGCTGCATCTCTGTATTTATGGTTATATGTTTATTCTATTTTGTTCTTGCATAAATTTGGATCAGTGGTATCAGAGCAGTCTTCTTTTTCTCGATCCTTCTTTGCATGTCCCCAACGAGGTCAGGATATAAGGAGCTAGGGCTCGATCTGGTGGAACCTTTGCAAGATCAGCCTCGCAAACCTCGACAGACGCCCATGGGGGACGAAAAGAAATATGAGGGAGCAGGAGATCCTATCAAAATATTTCTTGAGGAGGCCCTCGAAAAACAAAGGAACGCGATGATGGATAACTTTGCTCAGATCCTTCAACGGCTACCCATCGACGGCGCATCTGCATCCAACAGCCACTCTGGAGGCGCGACTCCTTTTAAGGTACAAGTAAATTTTGACATTCCCATATTTGAGGGTCAAATAGACGCAGATGCCATAGATAGATGGTTGAATCTGTTAAAAGGATATTTCTCGGTTCATGACTTTTCAGACCGGGAGAAGATTATTTTTGCACTCCTCAAAGCTACCCCCCATGTTAAGGACTGGTGGGAAACCTACTGTGAGAACAAGGACCAGACAGAACCCTCTCTGTTCTCGGCCGTACCAACTTGGAATTCTTTTCGAGACGCCGTCAAGGAATAGTACTATCCCGTGGGGAGCTATGAGGAAAAGTACATACAATGGACCACGCTGCGACAACAAAGGGATCAAGATGTGCATGAGCTGACGAATCTGTTCCATACCCTGCGCACAAAGTTGGGTATCAAAGATTCAGAGAAACATCTGGTGCTAAAGTATCGTAGCTATCTGCACAAATACATTCAGGAGGAAATGGAGTTCCTTGACATCTCCTCGCTTGGTACGACATACCGGTATGCTGCCAAGATTGAGCAGAAATTCAAGCAGAAGAAGCGAGACTTTGGATCTGCGAATCAAAAGCAAGGGAAAGGTGCTTCCAAACTGCAGAACAAAGGACAGAGCCAAGGTATGGCGGCTAAAGACAACTCATCAAAGCCACAAGAAAAGAATAGAACCACAAAGCCAAAGAAGGACACAGGAAAGTGGTGTGAGTTCCATAAGAGCTCCACTCACAACACAAGTGAGTGTCAGGCCAAGCAGTCGCTAGTGGCCGAGATGAGGGCTTCTGAGTCAGATGATGCATGCTTTGACTTCGAATCAGAACCTAAAAAGGGGAATGAAAAATGGAAACAGATTATTGATGCGGAGCCCAATGCCACTATTGCCACTACAAAGATCCAGAAGGAGGAACTGGAAGATCCAGAGGAGGAGGAACGTCTCTTCCACTCCCAGATGTGGGTAAAGGGCTCCTCGGTACAGTTAATTGTCAAAAATTGGAGCCAAAAGAACCTCATTTCAGCAGACATCGTGAAGCGGTTGGGCTTGCCAACCACATCTCACCCACATCCATACACCATCGGGTGGCTTCACCAAGGACGAGATCTCCGCGTCAGCCGGCAGTGTCCCCTCCCCTATAGCATCAAGCCCTTCACAGATGAGGTATTATGTGACGTTGCTCCTATTGATGTTTCTGATGTATTATTAGGACCAACATACTTGTGGAAGTGTCATGCTATGTATGAGTCTCGACCTCCTGCTGTTATTGTTACTTAGGGAAATAATTTGTACAGGATACCAGAGGTACCACTTCCTGTCACTATCTCTTTGGTTACTGCAAAACAATGCAGTAAGCTCATTTCCCAAACCAGGAAATTCGTTTTCCTGATGATTTGCCCCTAGGGCAAGAAGAAGACTATGGCCACGACCTCCAGACAGGGATCCTCTACACAAAAATAACAAATGGATAAGGTTGTGGAGGAATACGAGGACATATTCACCTCACCCACAGGGGTTCCTCTGCACTGTCAAGTCAAGCACTCGATTGATATGACCCCAGGTGTGCCGCTACCTAATGGACCGATCTATCGGCGCTCTATTATGGAGAATGATGAAATCAAGAGGCAGATTCAGGAGCTATTGCAGAAAGGTCACATCAGACCAATTTCATCACCCTGTGGGAGCCTGATCGTGTTGGTACAGAAGAATGATGGGACAAGGAGACTCTGTATTGACTATTGGGCGCTGAAAAATATCACTGTCCGGAATAGGTACCCAATCCCACGGATTGATGACCTTATGGACCAAATCAAAGGTGCAAAATATTTCAGCAAGATCGACCTGAAGTCTAGGTATCACCAGGTACCAATTGAACCCTCTGATGTGTGGAAGACTACCTTCAAAGCCAAGGAAGGCCTTTTCGAATGGTTGGTCATGCCTTTCGGGTTGACGAATGCTCCCGCCACCTTCATGAGGATGATGGATGACATCTTGTCGCCCTTCACCAACTCATTTGTAGTGGTGTACTTGGATGACATTTGTAGTGGGCTACCTACATATGCAATGCACTTAGGCGCCTTAGAGCCTATGTTGGTGAGCTCTCATATGTTACACAATAAGCTTCAAACCATGGAAACCTTTGCTTGATGAAAGTATTGTTTGATTTGTCCTGTTTTCTGTCTTAAAGCATATAGCAGCTGAAATGATAAGGAATGATAGACCCTTGATCATTGTTCCTGGAGATGATGCCCAGTTAACTAGGTCATTGGGAATGGTGCCCAAATTGACCTATAACAAAGGTTAAGGTCAAGGTTAAGGTTAAGTAAAGGTTAAGATTAAGGTTAAAGTTAGGTTAAGGTAAGGTTAAGGTTATAGGTTTAGTCAGGTTAAGGTTAAGGTTATGGTTAAGGGGGTAAGGTTAAGGTTAAGGTTAAATTTATGGTTAAGTTTAGGGTAAGGTTAAGGTTAAAGTTAAGGTTAAGGTTAGGTTAAGGTTAGGGTTAGGTTGTAGTTAAGGTCAAGGTTAAGGTTAGGGTTAATGTTAGGTTAAGGTTAGGGTTAATGTTAGGTTAAGGGTAAGGGTAAGATTAAGCCCTTAACCTTCCCATAACCATAACCTTAACCTTAACCTTACCTTAACCTAACCTAACCTTAACCTTAACCTTACCTTAACCTAACTTTAACCTTAACCTCCCCCTCACCTTAACCCTAACCTTACCCTTAACCTTCAGCTTAGCTTTCACCTAACCTTAACCTTAGCCTAACCCTAACCTTGACCTTAACCTTAACCTTAACCTTAAACTAAGCTTAACCAAACCCTTAACCTTAACCTTAACCTGACTAAACCCATAACCTTAACCATAACCTTAACCTTAACCTAACCTTAACCTTTGTTGTTGTCTTTTGATTTGGCAGATTGGGATACCAAGTGACAAGGCAACATCAAAACCAATCTCTAGAGTTCTAGGACCTAACCTTCCTAGTCTCAGAGAGGTATCTCTCAATTGTTTGCAAAGGTAAGACTTGTTTAATTTTTAAGGGCTGATTTTAGGCTAGTTATTAAGTATGAGTTTGTTTTGATTGTTTGGTTGTACATGATGATCTAGGCAGCATAGGTAGAATGAGGAAATTCTTAATTCATTGGGCATTGGAGTCAAATGAAAGTTATGGACAGTTATTTAATGGATCATGGGTATCAAAGGGAGAATCTAACTTGACTAGTGGATCTTTAAGGTCTTTCAGGTGAAATGAAATGGACATCAATGGTTTTTAGAATGAACAGTAGAACTAAGGGAAATTAAGAATCCTTAATTATATGTACTTCTCAAAAAAGGGACTTAAAACATTATCTGAACCTAAAGAGGCATTCAATAGATAGGGCTAACCATAAATTCTACAAAGCAGACTTCAGAAAATAATAATTCCAAGACAAACTTCTCTAATGAAATATAGAAGGTGAGAAACTCATTTAACTTCTAGTGATTTCACCTAAAAGGATAAGAAACATTCAAGATTCACAAATAACTGTATTCATAGAAGAGGGAACTCATAAAAATATTTGATTACAGCCATAAAGACCTTAAAAACAATTACTTAAGCAAGTACAAAGGGTATGATCGAAAAAAAACCTCTTTGGCAGACTTTAAACAATGGTACTTTGAAGGGAGACCTCAAAAGCAATTTTCAAGTGGCAGCAAGTAAGTAGAAAAATACATAAATCATTCTTGAGACCAAATGTATTGAACTATTTAAGAAATAAACAAGCATAGGGGTTCTAGAGAGCAATTAAGAATTCTCTAAAATATTGTAGCAAAAGAAAACATTTAGATAGTGAAGAGTAAACAGGACTAAGGTGCTTTCAGAAGACATTTCTTAGCATAAACCTTTTATTCTACTGCAACAGAGAATGATGAAACATAATGAAACAGGAAATAACAATAACATATTTAGAGTACTTCATCAACAGCCAAGATCAGGGATCTAATGATCTAGCCTTCTCCATCAACAAACATGTCAAGACATCCACAAGTTCCAAAACACCAATTTCTTCTTAACTTCAACAAGACTATGTATTACTTCAAAGAGTCATCAAATGCCAACAATATAATGAGTTCAAATGCAGTATTTATGCTGCAAATGAGGAGGTGGAGCTAATCTAGGGTTTGAGTGTCATTTACTACAGAGTAAATGCATTCCTAAACTTGAAAACCATGCAAGGCATAAGGCAAGAACCTATGCAGCTACTTCTCCATTTTAATAACTCTACCTTAACTTTTAAGGGAAAAATACGTGAAAAGTTTGACTTTAAGGCCTATTCTTAACTATTACAATAACTACCTTGACAGATAAAAATATCTTCTGACTGTGTAATAACTGCTAATTTGCCTTTATGAAAGGAAATAAAGCTGGAGGTGGCAATTAGATATTTTTGGAGAAACAACTACTTCTTTATTGATTTTCTCAAGACTGTCTTTGGGTTAAGTTTCCTTGATTCAACCTCTAAACCTTTCTTTAGGCCTTTAACCTCGATTTATCTTTAGTTAATCTACCTCATTGTATTTCTCTGTCTCTATTGTAACAAATTTGTATTCTTTAATCCTTTATCTTTTGTCTTTCGACCTTTTATCCTTAATCACTGCTTCTTAAAAGACAAATCTCTACTTTTAAAACTTTAATATTTAATTAAGTCCTTTATTCCTCTGTTCTTGTTTTCTTTCACTGATTTCTTCTGTTTTTGTTTTTATATGAGAAGGGTTTTCTTTGGTGCGGAGGAGGGTTTCTTGAGTGCATCGATGGCCATGAAGCATCGATCTTAAACTTGCAGATCAAACCTTTAATCCCATTCTTTCGTCCATTCGACCTCATAGATAATCATCCATAAGCCTTAGTCACTTACTTTGACTATGGGATGGCCCTTTAGTTTGGCCGCCATTAAACCTGCACAAATTTTAAAAAAAACATTAATAAAATCCAGCATTTTTTGGCTAAACTGCATTACAGAGGCTCGATGAGGGTGCTAGAGCGATTTGCAGACAGAGGAAAATGTGCAGAGGATGGGTTTCCATAGTCAAAATAGGAAGAAATAGTGGAATTTTGAATATGGGCACGAAAATGAAAGAGGGCGGTTTTGTGCAAAGCCGAGTGGTGTTTGCGCAGACAAAAGGCGGTCAGTGGTTTAGGTCTGTATGGAAGTGATTCCATTCAATCGATGCCATGCGTCCCAGGAAAAACTGCCTTTATCACGCGGGTTTGTGTTGTTAAACCTTGGCAGTCAAATGCCCATGATTTGTAATCTCCACGATCAGATCTCATGGAGTGAGATCTACGGTGCGGGTGAAGCCCGATGGTTGGGTGAAACTTTGGTAGTGGAGTACAGGTGGAGGAGAGGGATTGGATGATGATTTCATGGGTGGGAGGTGGGGCAGGAAGTGATGTGTGCAATTCTGTTGGGTAGTGAAAAGGCTGGGAGTGGGGCAGAAAGGTGGGTTTGAATGATGGCCATCGGATCATGAAGATCCATGGTGGATATTTCCCCATGGGGTAGTCGGATGGGAAGATGGTTGAGGTGGAGGAAGGTTGCGGGAGTGCCACAATTGTCGAATCTAAAGGATTGATTGTTGATATCTTCTTTGGAGGGGAAACCAATGGCAGGGAAATGGAGAAAGGGATTGAAGCTTTTAAGCATGGGGGCATAGGCATGGTCCTGTGGGAGTAAAGGATGGGACCGATGTTAGGACAAAAGGGGCTGAGGGTTTAGCAGGTGGTCAGGCCCTTGGGTCACATGATAAAATGGGTGCAGGGCTTAAGCCTGTAGGGGCTTAAGGCCTAATTTCTTCAATGGTCAGATTTAGGCCTAAAACATGGGTTTTTAAGCCTTTTTAGGTTCTGATAAAATTAGAAAGGGTGGTTTAAACCAAACAAAGGGTTTTTCTTACGGTTTAAAGGTTTTTGAGAGGGAGTGGAGGGTAAATGAAAAGGAAGAAGCCCTTTTTTGAAGGGGGAAAATGACTGTTGGGATAGGTGAAAATGAGTGAAAATGGGTAGAGGAGATGAAGGTGAAGATGGGGAATATAGCCTGAAAATAAGTCTTTTTAAAACAGTAGTGTGACTTTTTAGGAGGTCTAGATAAATATTTTAGTGAACTAATAGAATTACGATCATTAAGGCAGTGATATTTCTAGAACTCATCATGTTTCTTCACATATTGTTTCTAGAAATCTGGGATTGTCAACTTAGTCATATTTGGATATCAGCAAAATTATTGATGACTAACAACCTTAACCTTAACCTAACCTTAAAATTACCTTAAGGTTAGGTTAAGGTTAAGGTTAGGTAAGGGTAAGGTTAAGGTTACGATTTTAGTCAAGTTAAGGTTAACGTTAAGGTTAAGCTTAAGATTAAGGGGGTAACATTAAGGTTAAGGTTAAGGTTAAGGGTAAAGTTAAGGCTAAGGTGAAGGTTAAGGGTAAGGTTAAGGTTAAGGTTACAGGATTATTCAGGTTAAGGTTAAGGTTAAGGGTTTGGTCAAGGTTGGGGTTAGGTTATAATTACGGTTAAGGTTAGGGTTAAGGTTATAGTGAAGGTTAAGGTTAAGACCCATCAACTTAACCTTTACCTTAACCTTAACTTTAACTATAACCCAACATTAACTATAACCGTAACCCTAACTATGACCTAACCTTCACCTTAACCTTAACTTTATGCTTACCTTAACCTTAATCGTAACCTTAACCTTAACATGACTAAACCCATAACCTTAACCTTACCCTTACCTAACCTTACCCTTAACCTAACCTTAACCTTAAATTTACAATTAACCTAACCTTAACCTTAACTATAACCTAATCCTAACCTTAACCTTAACCTTAACCTTATCTTAACCTTAAACTTCATTATAACCTAACCTTAACTTTGACCTTAACTATAACCTAACCCTAACCTTGACCAAACCCTTAACCTTAACCTGAATAAACCTGTAACACCTAACCCTATCCTTGACCAAACCCTTAACCTTAACCTTAACTTTACCCTTAACCTAATATTAACCTAAACCTAACCTTAACCTTGATCTTAACTATAACCTAACCCTAACCTTGACAAAACCTTAAACTTAACTTTAACCTTCCCAAACCATAACCTTAACCTTAAGGTTAGGTTAAGGGTAAAGTTAAGGTTAGGGTTAAGATTAGGGTTCAGGTTAGGTTAAGGGTAAATTTAAGGTTAAGGTTTAATGTTAGGGTTAAGGTTAGGGTTTTTTCAAGGTTAGGGTTAGGTTATAGTTAAGTTTAAGGTTAAGGTTAAGGTTACAGGTTTAGTAAGGTTAATGTTAAGGTTAAGATAAGGGTAAAGTCAAGGTTAAGGTTAGGTTAAGGATGAGATTAAGGGTAAGGTCAAGGTTAAGGTTACAGGTCTTAATCTTAACCTTCACTATAACCTAACCTTAACCTTAACCTTAACCTAACCTTAACCATAACCTTAACCCTAGCCTTGACCTTAACCTTCATCCTTAACCTTAACCTAACCTTAACCTTAACCTTAACCATAACCTTAACCTTAACCTTAACCTTGACTTTAACTATAACCTAACCCTAACCTTGACCAAACACTTAACCTTAACCTGACAAAACCTGTTACCTTAACCTTAACCTTTACCATTAACCTTAACCTTACCCTTAACCTTAACCTTATCCTAAGGTTAGGATTATGGTTAAGGTTAAGGTTAAGGATAAGTTAAGGTTATGGTTAAGGATAAGTTAAGGTTATGGTTAGGGTAAGGTTAAGGTTAGGTTAAGGGTAAAGTTAAGGTTAAGGTTATGGTTAAGGTAAGGCTAATTTTCAGGTTAAGTTTAAGATTAGGTTAGGGGTAAAGTTAAGGTTATGGTTAGGGTAAGGTTAAGGTTAGGTTAAGGGTAAATTTAAGGTTAAGGTTATGGTTAAGGTAAGGCTAATTTTTAGGTTAAGGTTAAGGTTTGGGTTAACGTTAGGGTAAGGTTAAGGTTAAACTCAAGGTTAAGGTTAAGGTTTGACTTTACCCTTAACCTTCACCTTAACCTTACCCAGTTAACCTTAAACTTAACCTTAACCTTATCTTAACCTTAACCTAACCTTAACGTTAACCTTAACATTAACCTTCCCCTAACCTTAACCTAACCTTAACCTTATCTTAACCTTAACCTAACCTTAACCTTAACCTTAAATAAAACCTTCCCCTAACCTTAACCTTAACTTTACCCTTAACCTTAACTTTAACCTCACCCAAACCTTAACCTTAACCATATAATTATCTTTACCCTTAACCTTAACTATAACCTAACCATAACCTTGACCAAACCCTTAACCTTAACCTTAATCTGACCTTAACTATAACCTAACCATAACCTTGACCAAACCCTTACCCTTAACCTAACCTTAACCTTGACTTTACCCTTAAACTAACCTTAACCCTAACCTTAACCTAACCTTAAACTCAACTTTACCCTTAACCTAATCTTAACCTTAACCTTAACCTAACCCTAACCTTAACCTTACCTTAACGTAACTTAACCTTAACTTTGACCTTGACCTTAACCTTAACCTTACCTTAACCTTACGCTTAACCTTCACCATAACCTTGAATTTAACCTTAACCTTCCCCTAACCTTAACCGTAACCTTAACCTTAACTTTACCCTTAACCTAACCTAACCTTAACCTTACCCTTAAGGTTAAGGTTAAGGGTTTGGTTAAGGTTAAGATTAGGTTATAGTTAAGGTTAAGGGTTTGGTCAAGGTTAGGGTGAAGTTATAGTGAAGGTGAAGGTTAAGGTTAAGGTTACGGGTTGACTTTACCCTTAAGTTAACCTTAACTTGACCTTAACCTTAACCTTAACCTTAACCTTTACACTAACCTTAACCTTAACCTTATCCTTATCTTAACCGTAACCTTAACCTTAACCATAACCTAACCTTAACCTTAAATTTATCCTTATCTTAACCATAACCTAACCTTAACCTTAAATTTATCCTTATCTTAACCATAACCTAACCCTAACCTTAACCCTAACTTTAACTTTAAAATTTACCTTAGCCTTAACCTTAACCATAAACCTAACCTCCTTGACCAAACCCTTAACATCAACCTTACCATTAACCTTAACCTTAACCTTAACCTAATATTAACCTTAACCTTACCGTTAACCTAACCTTAACCTTGACCTTACCCTTAACCTTAACCTTACCCTTAACCTAACCTAACCTTAACCTTAACCTTAACCTTAGCCTAACCCTAACCTTGACCAAACCCTTGACCTTAACCTAACCTTAGCCTTAACATTACGCTTACCCTTTACCTTAACTTTACCCTTAGCATAACCTTACCCTTAACCTTAACCTTAACCTTAACCTAAAATTTTACCCTAACCTTACCCTTAACCTTCACTATAACCTAACCTTAACGTTGACCTTAACCTTAACCTTAACCATAACTTGACTAACATTAACCTACCTAAATGCTTAAGGTTAGGGTAAAGTTAAATTTAAGGTTAAGGTCAAGGTGAAGGTTAAGGTCAAGTTAGGTTAAGGTAAGGTAATAGTTAGGTTAAGGTTAAGGTTAAGGTTAGGTTTAGGTTAAGGTTAAGGTTAAGATTAGGTTAAGGGTAAAGTGAAGGTTAAGGTAAAGTTAAGGTTAAGGTTAGGTTAAGGGAAAATTCAAGGTTAAGGTTAGGTTAAGGTTAAGGTTAAGGTTAAGGGTTTGGTTAAGGTTAGGGTTAAGTTTTAGTTAAGGTTAAGGTTAGGTTAAGGTTAAGGTTAAGGGGGTAAGGTTAAGGTTAAGGTTAAGGTTAAGGGTAAGGGTAAAGGTTCGAGTTAAGGTTAAGGGTAAGGTTAAGGTTACGAGTTTAGTGAGGTTAAGGTTAAGGTGAAGGTTAAGGGTAAGATTAAGTTTAAGGTTAAGGCCAAGGCCAAGGTTAAGGTTAAGTTTAAGGTTAGGTTAAGGTTGAGGTTAGGGTTACGGGTTTAGTCAGGTTAAGGTTACGGATTTAGTCAGGTTAATGTTAAGGTTAAGGTTAAAATTAGGTTAAGGTAAGGTTAAGGTTAAAGTTAGGTTAAGGTAGGGTTAAGGTTAAGGTAAGGTTAAGGTTACGGGTTTAGTCAGGTTAAGGTTAAGGTTAGGTTATAGTGAAGGTTAAGGTTAGGTTTAGGTTATAGTTAAGGTTAAGGTTACGGTTAGGTCAAGGTTAAGGTTAACGTTAAGGATAAGTTAAGGTTAAGGGTAAGATAAGGTTAAGGTTAAGGTTAATGTTAAGGTCAAGGTTAAGGTTAAGGTTATGGTTAAGGTTAAGGATAAAGTTAGGTAATGGTTAAGGTTAGGGTTAGGTTATAGTTAAGGTCAAGGTTAAGGTTAGGTTAAGGTGAAGGTTAAGGGTAAGGTTAAGGTTAAGGTCAATGTCAAGGTTAAGGTTAAGTTAGGTTAAGGTTATGGTTTTAGTCAGGTTAAGGTTAAGGTTAAGGTTAAGGGTTTGGTCAAGGTTAGGGTTAGGTAATATTTAAGGTTAAGGTAAAGTAAATATTAAGGTTAACGTTAGGTTAAGTTTAAGTTTAGGAAAGGGTAAAGTCAAGGTTAAGGTTAGGTTAACCTTAACCGTAACCTTAACCTTAACCTAACATTAACCTTGACCTTCACTATAACCTGCCATAACTTTTACCAAACCCTTAACATTAACCCATAACCTTAGTCTTATATTTAAGGTTATAGTTAAGGTTAAGTTTAAGGTTATGGTTAAGGTCAAGGTCAAGGTTAGGTTAGGGTTAAGGTTACGGTTAAGGTTAAGGTTAGGGTAAGGTTTAGGTTAACGTCAAGGTTAAGGGTAAGGGTAAGGTTAAGGTTAAGGTTAAGGTTACATTTGTTAGTGTCAGTATTTGCAGCCTTCCTTCAGTGATAAAAAATTCTCTTACAAAGTGATTTTAAGGTGTCAAGGTCAAATTTTGTCATTTCAATGAGTCTTCAAGCAAAATTTGGTCACTAGGCATTAGGTCTAGGGTTTTCTTTTACTCCTTCCAGAGTTGTCCAAATGTTAGTCCATGTCACCATTCAGCTGAGTGTACTATCATTTAGAGGGTTTTCATCATCATGTCAGGTTCCAAAGAGTCATTTTACACCTTTTTCATGCTTCAGTTGTGCCTAGGTAAGGTCCATTTCCCTCTCCTAGGGTTTTGGAGGTAATTTCTATTGGATGGTCAAATCATCAGCCAAACTTGTATTTTGATGTTCATACACATTCCCCTATCCTTAATGTAACTTATTAAACACTTCCCATCATTTAGATCCCCCAAATTCCTCATTTTTGCACAAACCCTAGTTTCTTGCTACAACTCAGCAATTTTCTAGGCTAGGCCTATGTTTTGCCCTTTTGGACCCCTTCCCCTCCCTTAATCTCTTAAATTCCACTTTCCCCTACTTCCTAACATCCCTCCCTACTTCCCAAAAGTTTCTCAAGAATTTATAAGCCCCTTATCCCCTTCATTTTGCTTCATTTCGACAAATCCCTTGTTCCACACATGAGGATAGGTTTCACTCAAATGATTTTTCTGAGAAATAAAAGATGAATTTAGGAAACTTGAGAGAGGTTTTTGTGAAAAACAGGCCAAGGAAGAAAAATCTCCTTCATTTTTTACACAGGTGTCATGGTTTTATAGAAATGTCAAAACTATAGTCGCCTCAGGAGAATTGATGCACCTCTGAAGTGACCTTGGGAAACTCAAGCTTTCTCCTAGCTTGGTTGGCCAAATGACTTGCTTGATGAGTCAAATGAAAACTAAATAAAAATATATTTCCAATGAGCTATCATGAGCTCAATTTGGAGTTGATTAAGACCTTCAAAAGTTGACTGCAACAGCACTCTGCCTTGAGGCAACCTCATTTTGCTCATTTTGACCAGTCTTGGGAGATTTGAGTTTGGACATGGTAAAAGAACTCCAAATTGAACAATTATAGCTGGGTTAAAAATTAGACTCAAATATATTTCCAACGACCTATCCCGTGCCCAATTTGGACACCGGGAAGGCCTCCAAAAGCCTCCTGCAAAAAGGCACTACACATTGAGCTTGGTGCGCGGCGCATTGAGCTGAAACACAAAAAAAATTTCCATTCCTCTCCAACATCAAATTTGCTTGGTTTCTCCAGGTTTGAGTAAATCAAATCTACTCCTCTATTTCTCATAACCCATGCCTGGTGTTGATTATGAGTTTGATTATGAGGATTTGAGTACAAAACTAAACACTACTATCTTGTTGAGAAGTGCCTCCTTAGGTTTTCTAGACCTTTTTGAAGTTGATGAAGAAGATGTTAGTATTAGAATTTTTGCCTTTCTTTTCAAAGCCAAGTGAAGAGTTGGTTCAAAATTTTTCCTGATGTGAGCATCTCAGATTTCCAGCAGTTCGTTGAAGTTTTCCTCGAAAGGTGGGTGATCGGACAGAATCCTTTCCTTATTATAGATGAGCATAACCAGCTGAAAACACTGCCAGGGGAGACAGTACAACAATTTTTTTCCAGATTTAACCAAGTATATTTTTCGATGCCAGCTGATATAAGACCTTCTCCTAGATCTGCTCTCTTGCACTACCCGGGTTCCCTTGATTCGAAAATGGAGTTTCAGTTGAGAGAAAGAAATATTGCAACACTTGAAGAGATGCAGAATAGTGCAGTAAATGTAGAGGCTCATTTGCTGATCCGAAGGGCAAGGTTGAAGGAAGAAGAGATGAAAAATAGAGATCCAGAGAAAGAGACATC
The DNA here is from genome assembly GCA_034641835.2 of Pinus albicaulis. Taxonomy (NCBI): domain Eukaryota; kingdom Viridiplantae; phylum Streptophyta; class Pinopsida; order Pinales; family Pinaceae; genus Pinus; species Pinus albicaulis. The sequence continues at coordinate 968,298,889 of CM076574.1, forward strand.
TCTAGAGGTAAATATGGACATGTTGGTAAGTGCAGTAGAAGAGATGATGCAAAATAACACCACAAGGAGTGAGAATAATATTCAAGCCCATGACTTGCTGATTGAAGAAGAACAGGTTGCTGATCCAAAACATTTTGTTTCTTATCCCAGTTTTCATAGTGATTGCTTTATAGACCATCTTGAAGAATAGAGATCTGTTGATATGACATGTATGCTTGATGATGTGTTGTATACTGGTGCTTTGCCTCAGTTTGATCAGTATGATGATGATTATGTTCTCCAAACAGAAACTAATCTTGCAGACGAATCAACAGCTAGTTTGTGGAAGGAGGAAGTTCACTTTCAGCAGCTCAAGTACAGTGATCAACCGATGCATATTAGCTATGACAATGACGAGGAAAGTGTAGCAAATTTTGAATTAAGTAAAGGATATTTGCCTCTTTGTTTTGATTCGTTTCAGTTCATTAGAGAAATTTTCCATTCAATCAGAAATCAACTATCAACAAGTCTTGATTTGGACTATCTTGAGTGCAATGACAACCTTGCTCAAGACTTCTCATATTCAGATTTATAGTCCCCGAATGTCATTTATGGTCAAGTTGAAAATGAGAACTTGGAAGCTGGTACATATGATCAAATGATACAAGATGATTTCGTACCATTTTGTTTTGAATCATTCCAGTTTTTGAAAGGTAAATTGCATAGTAAATTTTCAGATGAGCAGCCTGTAAGAAATCGAAAATCTCTCAGTGTTAATGTTGAAGATGATACAGATAGCGAGATTTTTGAACAAGTTTTTGATGAGAAACCTTCTCCTGAAATGACTGATGAAATCATTTCTGATACAAAACCCTCCCTAGCTCCGGATGTACAACCACCAAACGCAATTGAAGGTCAGATTATAGATGAAGGCGTGGAAGATGAAATACATGATTTAATGATGCAAGAGGATTCAATACCCTTTTGTTTCGAAGCATTTCAGTTTATAAAGCAGAATATTCGTAATATCTCTAAAGAAAAATATGAATAGTTGGTATGATGTCATACAGTTTCAATGGATACATTGCAGCAGTCTTTTCAAGTTTTTAATGATCCTATTGCTTGTGTGTTGGATGATGTTTGCTGTAAAAGTTCTTCCCCATTAGCTAACCATGTGCCAGGAAATAATGTTGATAATAATCTTATTCAAAGGTCACCTTCATTGTCTCGTTTAATAGATTTTTCATTACAAATCCTATATCAAGTTTTGCAGTCATATGAGGAGATTGATAAAGGAGACTTTTGTTCTGTTTGGAATCAGCTCCAGAGTTTGGTTATTCATGAAATTCAGGATCCTTTTGACAGCCTGCTGCAGTCACCAAAGAAAGCTAGCATAGATGTGAGGAAAATATTAATATCCATCTATAAATATTACTTGGACTAGAGCATTAATGTGTTAATGGAAATCAATAGCTATGTTTATGAAGATCCTTTTGCAGTATTCTTGAAGTCATCTAGTCAATTCATGCTTTGCAAGTTTATCAGCAGTCAACTTGATTTCAAGTTTCCATGGGAGTTTCCTTTCGATTCCTTTTTCCTGCACATCAGAAAGCACTTGGGAAGAAATCAAATAGCAGCCAGGATGCTTACATGGTTGCATTGGCTGTTCCATTTCACTTGATCGTGTGGTGAAAAGAACAATTAGAGTAGGTTTGGTGAATAAGCTCAATTATGAGCATATTTTCAGTTTTTTAGTTATGTTTTAGTCATGTTTGGTTTCATTATGGTTTTTATTTTTAACCTTGAGTCAGAGTCCATCTGCATAATGTTAGCTTTTGTGTTTTGATTCCATTGCCCAATGGACGAAGGCACTGTCTGCTCGCCCAAATATCTGTAGTTCTTGGCACCTCCAAGGAGCTACCATCCCCATTGGAGCCAATGTTAGTGTCAGTCTTTGCAACCTTCCTTCAGTGATCAAAAATGCTCTTAAAAAGTGATTTTGAGGTGTCAAGGTCAAATTTTTTCATTTCAATGAGTCTTCAAGCAAAATTTGGTCATTAGGCATTAGGTCTAGGGTTTGCTTTTAATCCTTCCAGAGTTGTCCAAATGTCAGTCCATGTCACCATTAAACTGAGTGTACCATCATTCAGAGGGTTTTCATCATCATGTCAGGTTCCAAAGAGTCATTTTACACCTTGTTAATGCTTCAGTTGTGCCTAGGTAAGGTCCATTTCCCTCTCCTAGGGT